>CM066036.1:607431715-607546552 GCA_033557465.1 Ichthyophis bannanicus
CCTTGCATAGTCCTGTTATCCGTCCTGGTGCTGAGTTCCCTGCTCCGGGTTGAGTTGCACAGGGCTGCCTTAGCCCCAGGATGCCCAAAGCCTCCCAGCAGACCCCTGTTATCCATCCTGGTGCTGAGGGTCCTGCTCCTGGTTTGATTTTCATAGGGCAGTTCTTTTAGCCCCAGGATGCCCCAGGGCTTCATTGAGGAGTCCAGTCATCTATTCCTGTGCTGACGTGACCAACCGTGGGTTATTCTCACAGGATTGCACAGGCCACAGCAGGGTGGTAGGGCGGTCACCCTGGTGTAAAGGTCGGTGCACAGGCTGATGGGTGCGGGTCTGGCCCACCCACATGTTGCACCAGGAGGAAAAAGGAAGGTGCGGGGTGTGGCCCACACCTGGCCCCACCTGGGCCTGGCTGGCGCAGTGCCCAAGGCCCCATGGTGGCACACATGGTCAGCCCCCCCCATGCATATAGCGGCACATGCCATGCGGACTGTGCATATGGTGGGACATGATGTCATAGCTAGGTAGATGGGTGTAGCTGACATGCTGACATAGTGCACATGTTGTGGGGTGTGGGGCAAGCCCGGCTCCCACGCCGTGGCCACACCATTGTCATGGATGATTGGCAACCATTCATGTCCACCGGCCACTGGCACATGTGACTGCAGCGATGGCAGCGGCACATATGACGCGGGGTGGTTGTAGGGCCACATGTGGCCAGGACGATGGGCGTGCAATGGGTGTTGACGGCCCAGCTGCAGCATGACGTACGGGCAGAGACCATGACATGTTCACAAAACATTCTGTGTGCTATGGCCAACAGTAAGCATCGGACACCACAGCACGCCTCGGAGGTAGCAAACAAATGCCCACACGCTATGTGTGCTGTGTAGCCCAGGATAAGGCCCTGCTTGACTGACCCTCCTAATGGGTCCCATACCCTTGCTGTGTTTCACAGGTGGAGGACCTATGCATAAGAAGGGTCAGGAGATGAGGGCCAGGTACCCAAGGTGCCTGCACAGGGTACATGCAGAGTTGCAGGACCAGCACGATGGTGAGTGATGCCAACCGTGCCATGCTCCATGGCATGCACATGTGGGCCAGCAGCTGGTGAGGCTGCAGGTCATGTACCCATGATGTGTATGTGGTGTGACGGCACCGGTAATGCATGTTTACCCCCCACAGCGGCCGCAGAAGCAGACGAGCGTGCAGCAGTGCCGGATGCTGGACCAGGCCAGACAGCAGAGGAGGAACAGCCGGAGGGGGGCCCAGAGGCGACAGCTGGCATGGAGGCCAAAGAGGAGAGGGGCCCAGAAGCCTGGAGGGGAGGGGGAGGAGGAGGGGGAGGTGGAGGGGGGGAGGTGGAGGTGAGCAAGGGGGGAGTGAGGGTCCATGGGGGCCCCATGTGGGGGGGGGAGGAAGAGAAGGGGGGCAGAGGGGGAGGGGGCTGGGAGGGGGCAAGGGGACGGAGGCAGAGGGGGAGGGGAGTGGGAGGGGATGGCCAGTCCTGAGCGGCACAGGCTGCCACAGGGCACTGGGGGCCCCGGCCACCTGCCCCATGGTGCCAGTGCTGTCCCTCGACTGGGTGAGGGCCTGCCACCCAGCACCGCAAGCAGACGTGCCGTACATGCAGGCACAAAGACAAGGGGGATGTGTGTCTGTGTGGCTGCATGTGCGGCCTGTGCCTGGCTGTGGTGGTGCATGCCCAGACTTATGCACAGCGGGAGCACACATACATCCTGGGGAAGATGCTGGTGGCCCTGTCCAGTTGGATGACCAGCTGTGCATGCTGTGGGAGAGAGGGGCAAGGCAGGCCCAGCCGGCCATCCATCTTGCCCAGGAGGCCCCCAGGGGGTGTGAGGGGCAGCTACACACGTGATCCCCACCCCTTGCCAGCCTGTGCCCTGGGACTGCCATCACTGCCGGGAGCAGGAGATGGAACCCAAAAGAATGGCATGACAAACCTGTAAATAAATATGTATATATGTTAAACAAATGCACGCTGGTCCAGTGTCCCATCTAGCCACATGGCAGAGAGATGAGAATGTCAGTTGTAGGCATGCCCGTGTGTGCGTGGTTGCATATCACCATACCAGAACATTTGTAGACACCCCATGGCAAGGGTGGTGCATGGCTATGTGTGCTGATAGATGCATCAGCACAGGCACGGGGGGGGGGGGTCGGGTAGCAATGGCTGCCATGGCTAGACCCATGGTGGCATGCAAATGCCAACGTTGCAACACATGGCATGGCACATGGCATGGGTGCCACACAGCACAGCCACACACCTGATGTCCCCATGGACAGGGCACATGCCCCCCTGCCATGTGTGGCATGTATGGGGCAGGGCATGGCATTGGGTCAGAGTGCTATGGCCGTGTGCCTGGCTGTGTACACCCATTCCCCCATGCACTGTGCAGGGCACATAGCATCTGGCTGGGCGGTGAGATATGGCGGCACAGGGGTCTGTAGATGCTGGGGTGGGGCCTGCCATGGACAACATGATGGACATGGGAGAGGCGAGCAAGGTCAGGTGTGCCATTGGTGGCAGGGGAATGGACATTGGTGCATGGTGGGGCACCACAGAGGGGGCACGGCAATGCAACTAGGCATGGGGTGGGGGAGCAAGGGGCGTGGTGGGCAGAGGTGCCGAGTGGTGGCTGTGCCAGGCCCACATGGGCCACAGGGGATGGTGACAGTTATGGTTCTGGGAGTCTGGGTGGGGGGCAGATGTGCTGCTCCCCCTGGCTGGCCATGGGGGGGGGAAAGGTGTACCCCATGTGGCTGGATAGGGGGATGGGTCACAGAGGCAGGGGCAGGGACATGGTACACTGATGTGCGTCCGCCTGCCAGGTGGACAGGGGGGTGGTACGTGCACCCTGTGGGTGGTCTGGGGCATACATCAGAGGAGCAGGGATGTACCACTGCTGCGTGGTGCGGAGGTGTACCAGGCAGATGCGCCCTGGGAACGGCCATGTGGCAGCGGCCCATGCCATGCAGACACTCTGGACTGGCGCCAGCCCGGGGGGGGGGGCAGGCCGTGACCAGCAGGGACTGCTAGGTGAGGGTGCACCCTGGGCAGGGGGGGGGGCAGGGGCATGTTCCCAGGGTAGCCACATGTGTGACAGGAGGACATGGACCATTCAGCTGGAATCATAGACACATGACCACAGGTTACACCAGTGATACCTTCCTTTATTGTGCACAATGACCCCCCCATCTACACCCATGTTGAGATCCCTAGCCGTGCACACTGTTCCCCCCCTATGTGCTCCCCCTGCGCTCTATGCCACGTCTGGCATGTCCCCGGGCACCACGTGGGGCGGGTGCTGCCTCTGCCACCTGTGCTGGTGCAAAAAGCTGCGCCATGTATGCCAGTATGGCCTCATGCATGGCCACCATCTGAGCCATGCTGGCCGCTATTGCTGTTGCAATCCTGTTCTGTGTCTGCATCTCGTGGCATAGGACGCCCAGCTGCCGCTGTTGGCACAGCATCTCCTGCCACAGGCGATCCTGTCCCGCCACCATCTGTGTGCCTGTGGGTGAGACACAGTGGAAGCAGTGAGACACGGGTTGCACAGTCCACCTGTACACACATGATGGCTGGACAGACAGATCGATCACTCACCCTTTGCATCCTCATGTGCTGCCTCGGAGTGTGCACGCATCTCCCTGATCACTTGTCCGATGGCTACCTGTGACACTGTAACAGCTCCAACTGTGCAGGTGACCTAGGCAATCGGGGCCAGCCCCGGCTGTGGATATGTGGCCAGGGTCAGTTCCGGGGCAGGGACGTGTGGTGCGCCATCAGTTGTATGTGTCCCCAGTGTCAGCAGTGCCTCACCAGTGGATGTGTGTGTGTGCAAATGGATATGGGCCACATACACTGCTGGGGCTGCTGGGGTACTGGTGGGGTTGCCGGCCCACCGTTGCCTGGGACAGGTGTGCCCTGTGGTGGTTGGGATCCGTGCACAGGGGTGCCTGCCCCATGATGGCATTGGGTAGTGATGGCACAACCGGCATTCGACAGTGGGTTCCTATGCCGCGGGGATGCATGGGTGTGTGTGTGCCACGTGGGTCTGGCCAGGCCGCAACGGCCACCATGCCCATGCCACCCCCTGGACAGTGCCCCTCCCTGTGTCTGGCATCCGGGGCTGCCCTCCCATCCCCCTTGCCCCCCACCCTACCCACCTCAGTGCACCCACCCCATTGATTGACATCACACATTGCGGCCGTCCCACCACCGCCACCCAACACACACGTGGGTGCAGGGAGACACCGTCACCAACACACCCTACATTGCCGGGTGCTTTTCTGCCCCCCGCCCCTCCAGTGTGGCTCCACCGCACATAGGTGGTCAATGATCCCTGCCCCTGCCTGACCCCCTATGCGCTTGCTGCCCTATGCCCACGCACCCTCACCCATGTGCACCATCATCACGTCACCCTCTCAGGGTCCCCTGTGTCCAGTGTGACCCAGCTGTTCTATCGCTGTCACAGGTCTGCAGTGAGATGTCACTTACATGCCACACGGCCTTGGCTGATGCCATCACCCATGGCTGCTCTGCTGCTCCTGTCACTGGTGGCCACATTATCCCTCCTGGCACCCTGTCTGCATGGTCCTTTGGCTGTGGCATGTCCCCAGCCTCCCCCTACCCCCATGTGTTGTCACACCCTAGATCACATTCCTATGTCCCACTTGCTTGTGGGTCCACTGTATCCAGCTCCAGCGGCAGGCCGTGGAGGTAGATAGGCCCCAGTCTGTCTGCCAGTTGCTGTTCCAGGGCTGACAGTGTGGCTCTGTGTGATTCACCCCCTCCTGTGGCACATGCATGGCGTCATTCAGCAATGGCGCGGGAACGGACAGAGCACTTAATATAGTGAAATCATTTCTGTATGCTTTCAGTGTCATGGGTGGGTCCCCCTGCTGTGGCAACTGTTGTGGTCACCTCCTCCTATGCATCATTCCTCTGGCCGATGGTTGTGGTGCTGCTGAGCCACCTGAAAAGCACCTCGTAGTGCTCCAGGACGGCTGCCAGGAGGAGGTCATTCTCCTCCTGTGTGTAGTGGGCTGCCCTCCTCATGGCATCGTCTGGCACAGGCCTGCCATGGCACCTGCCACCTACCACACCTCCGCATTGTTGCTGTAGCTCCTGGCCGTGGCTGGATGGGCCTGCCTCGGCACTGTCCAGCTCCCCCTCTGCTAGTGTCACTGCTGCTGCCATCTCCCATGCTCTGCTTTGTTCCATGGTGTGCTGCCATTGCCTATCTGCTGTACCCTTTTATGTACGAAGTGCAGTCTACGCAACATGCGTTCCAATGGCAAGCATGTCGCTCCACGCATGTACTGCCACGTGTTACACCCAACACGTAGGTTACACATGTGCATAACATGGAACAATGTGCGTTGAGGTTGGAACATGGTATATGTATAGCGGTATATGTACTGTGGGGGCAATGCAGCATATCACATTTCTGTTGTTCTCTGTCCACTACACATATCTTGTGGTGCACCTGTTTGGCCTGTGCCTCCCTACCCCACATTTTCAGTTTGGCAACCATATGGCCATTAGTTCAGGTCAGGTTCTTGGTTTACACAACTGTATTTGTGGCACATGTGACGGGGTTGTGTGTGTCTGCAGGCACAGGGTGTGTTGGTGGCGGGTGGTATATACACCCCTTCCGTAGCATTGTGCCATTATACAACATCTGTGTCTCCTTGCATGGACTGTGATGCTTGCCTCCACTGGTTTCAGCTTGGGCTCACAGGGGCTGTATGCTACTGGCGGCATGCTCTCCCCGTCTCACTGTGTGTGTGTGTGTGTCTGTGTTTTTGGGAGGTGTCTATTTGATGGCACACTCTCTGCTACTCTTGTGCATTGTCTGGTGATGGGATATGCCTGGACACCTGTGCGGTGGTGTTCACTGCTCTTTCTCTAACCCTGTGCTGGTGCCCTTGTGTGCAGTGTGTGCACATATTTATCTATGTCTTCTATGATTTCTACTGACCTGTCTCGTGTTTGCTGCCAGTCCACTATACATCAACACTTCCATTTCACAGATATTGACACAGATATTGAACATGTGGCATTGCTGGCTCCACATGTGGCCATGGTTATTGCAGGAATCCGAGCAACATACCCTACCTTTACTGTGACCTCTTGTGGCCTTTACCTGCGTTGGACATTCCCTATTGGACACCTGCTGCACACAGACGGTACATTGCATGTGTGCTCTGTTCTGACCCACATCACACTTCACATGTTTGTTATGGGCTGTCTGTTTTGGCGGGGACCTCTGTGGGGTCTGTGTGCACCAATACTGCTGGACATGCTGTGGCCCATTGGGCAGCCTGTGTTACATGGCCATAGACATGGCCGGGTTGAGATGGCAACCTGGTCAGCCGTGCCATCTCCAGCTGTGTGCAACTCGCACTGTGCTCTGTGTTGTAATCATGTCCTGTGCAGATGTCTGAGATCTCATTATGTACATATGGAGGTTTTTCCATCTCGATTGTGACCTTATTGTGTGTGCAGCATACCATGACCTGTTTTCTCCTCCCTCTATCACAGGGCGCAGCGGACACACATGGCATATCGTCTACATTGCGCCTGGCCTACCCATCACAGGATCATTGGTGGACAGAGCAGCTCCATGCAAAGATCCCTGGGGGATGGTGCCATTAGGTGATGGGCCTCAGCGAGTGGGATACACACCTATGATGTACATTATTGTTTGACTACTACTTTATGCTGAGCAGGGACAATTGACACAACATTACTGCCATACTCTGGCCGTGTGTCGTGCTCATCATGATGGACACGCAGTACAGTCTGCATTACTGTGGCACACTGAGTTGTCACACATAACCTTGCATGCCCATGGATCTGTGACAGCCGTACCAGCACATGTGTACTTTCGGAGGACATTTTCACTGGGGACAATGTGTACTCAACCGAACATATACAGCAGGATGTCACATACGCAATGTATGTTGTCCATATATCTGACAATGTGTTAATGTGAGTGGGCCCTGTGTGTGACCTGCAGTGCAGTATGTCTATATGTTTCTGTGGACAGTTGCATGCAGCCATGTGTGTGCCACGGGGGTAACATCCTGTAGGCCATGTTGCTATGTCTGCCTACCTTGTACTTGTACATGACAAACTTGTAGCCACCACACCACTGTGATGCGTGCCACCATCTGTGATTACGGTTTGACACTCGCAGGGGGTGTTACAGTTCATCTGGGGCAGCACTCTGTCATTATTGTGCATACACGGTACATGTGCATCTGCTTGATTCCAGGTTAGCAATGGTGCATGTGCCTACATGGATTCTGTGTGGGTTCATGCACCATTTTAGTCCCTTCGTTCTACCTACGCATACATGTTATTGTATGTGGTTCCTCTACAGATGTCCCGCTGTACATTGATTTACCTCCCCATCAATGCATGTGTGCACAGACCTCCTTATGTCATAGCATTGTGCCACAGACATTGCACCATTACCTTGGCTGTAGTGCGGGGGGTGTCTCATATTTCTGCCTTAGGTTGTGCATTCCCTGTTCATTGGCATATCTGTGGTGCTTCTGTATCCACAATGCCCATTGCAGCAAGCCTTCTGCATTGTGCTACCTCTATCTCTGTGAGGTTTGGCTATGTTTGTTTTTTGGCAACATGTACATCTCCTACCTGTTTCTGTGTCCTCATTTTGTCTTGTGTAACTGTTATTGCTCCCATTTGGTCATTAAAGGTGTTTCTGTACATGCGTAACTGATGTCTGCTGATTCTCACATACATCACGTACTTTTGACTGGGCATCTACACAGTTGTAGGATCCATTGATACCCACACATATGCTCTGCACAGTGGGGGGCTGCTGTTTGGGCATTGGGACATGGCATTTTGTTACTGTTTCTGCATTTGCCTGTGCACTGCAGATCTACATTACTGTATGGCATTACATCTAGGTATCCTCCGTTCCAACCCTATCGCCTCCTGCTTATGTGGCCAGCTTGGTGCACCAGTCTGCACCATGCCCCCTGTTAGTTGTGTGTTCCTGTGCTATTCCCATGATGATGCAGACAGCGCACATCAGTGCCATCTGGTTCACTCACATCACTGTGTCGCCTGTCGACCTTTGAGGTCATTGCCAAATGTGTGTGTTCTATCATACACAGCGTGTGTGTAGTGTATTGGACGTTCTGCTGCAGCATTCCTATGCACAGATGGTTTCAGTGGTGGACACATACATATTCCATTCTAACACAGGTACATTCATCGCTCCCATGTGCCTGTAAAGTTGGATGGCATCTGTGTTTGGGCATTGTGGCTTCTTGTGGGTAGGCATCTCTACTATTTGGGCACATGCATGCCCAGGCTGCAGCCTCTACATCCACGCCTGGGATGTGTGTGTCGGACATAACTGACATTGGTGTTCATTGCCACTGGTGCTGGCAGTGGCTGAGGGACTGATTGGATATGCGCCAGCCTCCTTGTCTACACATTATCCACTGCAGAGATGTTGATGTGTTTGTGTGGCACTATGGTTCTCACACTGGTCTGCGAACCTGGGGACCTGGATTCACTTCCCTATGTAGCATTTGTCAGGCCACATACCCTGCATTGCTCTGATGGGGTCCAGTTAATCATTGTCACTGTTTAATGTACATTATGAGGGTTATGTTGCCATGGACACTGTTTTGCTTGATATCATGGCCAGGCTCTGACACCCATCACATATATCTGTGTGTAGGCTAGCAGGCATCTAGCTGTATATGCTTTTCCTGGCTTGTGTGTCCTGTATTGCCAGGCACATATGCCTTCCTGGACATTTCATGACTCCTGGGTGTTTGGGCCTCCACATGCAGCACCCACTTTGTATATGTGCACACCTTGCATCTCCTGAACATTATCAGTTCTGCTTCTGATCTGTGGACGGACCAGTGGCTTTTGTGTGACATTATGTACAGACATTTGTCTGTGCTGCTGCATCACCATACTGACTGTCCTGGACCACTGGCAGTTGCCTGTGTGCCAGCCATCTGCCACCTCACATGGTGCTATGACTTTCCATACACACATGCCATTTAGTGGTACATATTAGCATTGCAGTTGCTGTGGTTGTTTGGCATAGTGGTTAGAGGCATGTATTGTGCCACCATAGGTTGTGGGTTTGATCCCAGCATGTTCTCTTTCTCTTCTTTTTTTGTGTTTTGCTACCCTTACCATGCAATGGCTGCAACTTCGTCACCTCTTCGCACACCCTCTCTTCTCTTCGCTGTGCACCACGATGTGCACTCTATGCATCCTGTCTATCACATGTTGGATGTTACATATGGTTCTAATCACTATGCTATACAGGTGGGCAGTTGGCTTGGGGGGTTGGTACTGCTGTTGTTGGACACAATGTTGTGTGGGTTCAATTCTCATGTGCTCCTTTTGGGTTCTATTCCCCATTTTGCCCTGGTCCACTGACCATGCACACGGCTGTCCCCTCTGCAGGCCCCTGCCACCCTTTCTATTTTGGATCTTCGCTCCTTGGCATGCTATGTTCAGGGCATTCCATTTCATGGTGTGTGTGCATATGTTTATCTGTGTCTCTTATACCACTTACAGACTGCGATATCAGCTGTGGACATCTGCTCTGCATTTGTGTTGCATCATGGGTACTGGTGAAGTTGCCCTATCCTGACACACAACAGGCGTTTGTTGTGGTGTCCTGCAGTGTTCTTGTATGCGGACATTGCTGTGTAACTCAACATGGTGGTGTAGCCTACTGGTTTGTTCGCCAATTTTCTGCCCACTGGTCATGGGTTCGATATCTGTTTGTCCCCATTTTTTTTAGGCCTGTCCTTTGCAACTACTTGTCATTCCTTTGGACAGTCATATCTCTGTGGATCTGTGCTGCCGACCCATAGTACCCTCACCACAGTTGCCAACAATCCTTATAGGGCGTTATGGGGCTCCTAATTCGGCATGTTATAAGGCACATTACCAGGCACCTTATTAGGCACAGTACATGGCACGTTATTGGGCACGTTACAAGGCACAATATAGGGCATGTTACAAGGCACCTTATTTGGCACAGTACAGGGCACGTTACACAGCAGGTTATTGGGCACAGTACAGGGCACGTAATGGGGCACGGTACAAGGCACCTTACTGGGCACAGTACAGGGCACGTTGTAGCGCATTACAGGGCACCTTCTTAGGCACAGTACAAGGCACGTTATGCACATGCCTTGTATTGTGCCTAATAAGGTGCCCTGTGACGTGCCTTATGACGTGCCTTATAACGTGCCTTGTGATGTGCCTTATAACGCACCTTATAATAACGTGCCTTATAACGCGTGTTACCTGACACGCTTGCCGTAATGCTGCCCCACCCACGCCTTTATATGGGCATCTGTACCTTTACCGCGGAAAGTAACGCGGATGGAATTACCGTAGTTTAGTAAACATGCCCCTAAGAAGTATGGCAACATATTGAGAGATTTCAATTAACCCAATTTACCTAGGTAAATGTCACATCAAGATGTGCTATGGAGGTAAGGTTTTTAGATGAAATAAATGACTGCTTCATGGAGCAGCTGGTCTAGGAATCAATAAGATGGGAAGCTATTTTAGATAAAGTCCTTGTGGAATGCAGGATTTAGTATGGCAATAGTGATCATAACATAATCAAATTTGCCTTAATAACTGGAGGGAGGATACTAAGGAAAACTACTGCACTATATTTAGCTTTCTAAAGGAATGATAAAATGAGGAAAATAGAAAAGGCAGATGCAAAGTTTATATGAGGCATACCAATTGTTTACAAATATAATCTTGGAAGCCCAGATCAGATGTATTCCATGCATTAAGAAAAAGTGGAAAGAAACCAAAGATCGCTGGCATGGTGTGACTGTTGATTACCCTCATCTTACCAAGACTGTTGCATTACTTAGGGACAGCAGATACCAGTAGGTTTTTTTGGAAACTCTTCGTCATATATACTTAGATCACCAACATCAGAAACCTTTCTTTTCCCTCCTTGACCACATCCTACTAGCAGATAAGAGGCTGGTTTCATCTGGGATCATACCTGGTTCTTCTAATTGGTTAAGGCTTTCTTGTATACGACCTTCAAGCAATTGTCATTCAAGCACCCATACCTGCAAGAACTTTGTCATATCCAAAGGGATACATACATCAGACCAAAGACGACACATTTCTTCCTAATGTTGCTATGTGAAAATAAAACACTCATAGACTAACTTGCTAAGGGTCTACCTAACTGAGTGGGATATCTATATAAGAATTTTCATAAGTACTTCATTCATTTTTATGTGAATGGCTTTTGAATATAATTGGCTATACACTTTGGGGGTCATTCCATCCTGCGAATAGCGGGGATGATGTCCCTCTGGGACGTCCATCCCTGCTATTTGCCTCCCTGCTGGCCCCAGAAAAAGCCTCCCTGTATGAACAGTGGGTTTGTATGGGGAAGTCTAGATGGGGACGGGAGGGTGCATTCTGGAGGTGGAGCGAGGGCAGGGCATGGGCAGGCTGTGACCCCATATGTACAGGGCCAATTCAGAGGTCAGCCCTGTATGTCCAGGGCCTCAGAAATAGATGGGGATTTATTCCACCTCAGAGGTGGAATAAGTCCCCCTGGACACAGCATTCCTTTGGCAGCCAGCAGGACAGGTGAGGCAGGGGTAGAGGAAGTTCCCTGCAGCTGTACCCTGGCCATGGGAGGCTGGATCAAGAGCCCGACTGTGGGGAAAGGAGGTAATCTGCAGAGCCCAGCATTTGTGACTCCTGAATGGAGTCACAATGCCATGGCGATGGGACACCATGGCTCTGTGACTCCATTCAGGAGCCTGACTGTGCTAGACAGGTAGTCGCCGGGACATGCAGCTAGGCAGATTCGGGTCCCGGCCTACACGTCCAGGCGCTAGACCCGATTCTGATCCTGCCGGGGCCATGGAATCTGAATCGGGTCTAGCTCTGCATGGCCCAATTCTGCCTGGATGTACAGGGGCTGGACAGATGGATTGGAAAAGGCCTCCACATATGTAAAACACTTCTGTAGCTGCATCCCCTTTAAGCCGATATTATTATTATTATTATTGTTATCATTTGTATAGCATTATAGATCTTCAATTTTTGTTTAAATAAATTTTAAGCACAAAAATGATCAGTTATTAAGTGGCCATTTCCTCATTAACATTCACTTATCTGTTCAAATTTAAAAGCAGAAGCATATCCGGGGCGGTCCAGGAAAGATTCATGTGTGCCCTGATTTCAGAATGAGGCAGCACGTTTACAACCTGTGGCAGACATGTCCATGTCTGTACCTGTTCCTGGGCAGGAATAGACATTCCGAGTCCGAATGGGGGGGTGGAACGTAATTAAGATGGTGGCAGTTGGCAATTCCGAGTGAGCGCATTTTTCTTTCCTCTTCTATGGGGAGAAAGCGTAAAGGGAAAGGTGGGCTGGTGCCCTCCCAACCCCCCTGTACCTTGACGCCAGTTTCTGTTGGTCCTTTGGATGCTTTTATTATGCGCGCTGCTTGGGACCCGGTGGATGAAGGGGGAACTCTCCGAGCAGCAGCCGTGCAGGAATCGGATGGTTCGGCGGCTGAGTCGGTTCCATCTTCTTCCCCTTTGAGCCCTGCACCGAAAATATATAGGGGCCAGCCCTTACCAGGAGGCTTCTTGGAGCATGTTCCTTCCTCATTGAAGGGAGAGGATCGAGGCTCATGGGGGCCAGGAGCAGTAGGGCTATCGAGCCCTGTGAGTGCAGCCGTTGAGTTGCAATGTTTAACATTGTTATCGGTGCCGATCGGGGAGTCGCACTCAGAGCAGGAACTCACTGAGGTGTGCCGAGGGAAAACGCCAGCAGAAATGGAACCTGATTTGCCATCTGTAGAGTCGGGTCTGGTTTTTTCGATGCAGCGACCTGCTAATTTTACATTGGAGTCAATCTGGCAAGCTATTATGTCGCTTGGAGAAGCCTTAGTTCCTAGGATTACATCTTTAACCCGGAAAGTGGATAATTCTGTGATTTTAGTGGGGAATTTGGAACAGAAGGTGAAAGGCTTGCAGTTGGAAAATGGAGAGAACCGGAGGAAGACGGAGGCCCTTGAAGAGCAGATGGAGGCATTGAAAAAGAACTTTTCTTCGGTCCAAGTTAAGTTAGAGCATTTGGACAATTTGTCCAGGGCTAATTTACGAGTGATTAATTTTCCGAGACTACTCTCTGTGTCCCCTCGAGATATGTTTAAGCAGTATTTGGTTGAGGTTTTGGGGGTTTCCTTGGAGTTAATTCCACCTTTAGTTAAGATTTACTATTTACCCAAGGCAAAACTATCACCTGGGCTGGTTAATATTGGTGGGGACCCGGAACAGGGGAATGTGCTGAACGTTACAGATATGTTAGAGCAATCGGTGGAGGAGTCTCCGGTTCCCTCTACTCTATTGATTACATTTGCTTTGCTCTCCGATAAAGAATGGTTATTGAAACTTTTCTTTCGTAAGCGGAATTTGTCTTTTAAAGGTCTGGTAGTTCGTATGTATCCAGACCTGTCTAGAGAAACCCAGAGACGTCGTAGAGAATTTCTTCTATTGCATCCTGGTGTTCTCCAGTTGGGAGGTCTCTTTTTCTTGAAGCACCCGTGTAAGTGTTTGGTGAAATATCACTCTATTTCCTATGTTTTTTATGATCCCTCCCAACTCACAGCTTTCGTTTCTGCTCGGAGGTTGGAATCCTCTACAGGGGCCTCCCCTGAGCTCAATTAATTTTGTAACTCCGGGTTTGGCCTTTGCCTGTTTTCTTTTATGTTTAGTTTAATAGTGGTATTCTCCCCCCCCCCCCTCTCTTGATTGTGGGCTAGGGTGATTAGATACATTGTTTCAATTATTTGAATTGCTTATTTGTATCATTTTGGACGTATTATTATCTAATTGTATCTACTCTTTTTTCTTTTCAAGAATGTTCAATGGAACTTTCTTGTTATAAGTTGTAAAACTTCTATAAATAATAATAAAAAAAAAGGAATAGACATTCCAACAGGGCTTGCTTCTGCCAGCTAACAACAGTACAAAGAAGAGAAGAATGCCCCCTCATGCCCACAATATTTTTTACCAACTCCAAAAAACCTATATGTGCATAGTGAGGCCTTATTGTCTGGCGCTGTGTCACTGCACTTCTCCATGTCTAAAATGGTAGGCTGAGATGTATATATATGTGGTAACATATACACGTGTGCATCCCACAATACCGGCGCTGGCATGTTTATGTGGCCGAGACTGCAAATATCTGTATCTCGCACATCCACATTTCTGAAATTGACAGGTTTCCTGCAGGTCTGACCCCTTATTCTGCACATCGCCATTCCTCTCTCTATTGTGGCAGACACGTTTATCTTTTGGGGTGGAGACAGGATGATTTTAGGCAGCACTTACATGTGTCCATCTTCTCTGCTGCCTCTCCCACAGAATTTCAGATGTTTTGACATGGACGTCCCGGATTTCACCTAAACGGCCTTTCTAAAATCTGCCATGTGCACACCTATGTTTTTGAAAGACTGCAGCAGTTGGTATTTGGCTTTGGATGCTATGTACATTTGCCTCAAAGTCAAAATCCATATCACTGTTTTTAGTGCTGTCCTTCTTGGGCAGAGCTGTTCATCATCGTGCAACTAGATTGTGCAGAATACCGCATATACCAAAGATATGGCAGATCTTTTCTGTAATATATTCCTATTTTAACAGTAACCACATTGAAGATGAACATGAGTAAAGCATAGTATATTCTAATTTTTATATATTCTTTCTACATCGTGAAAAAAATGCTTGAGAAAATTATAGCATGATAGACTTATTTTAGAAACGTATTAAAAATGCAAAGGCTATTTGTATGTGGTTATTAAGATGAAATTAAATGTGTGAGCTGGTATTTCACACAGTAATGACTAAGTAGAAGAATATACAGAAGATGCAGTTTTAATTGGAATGAAAAATGAAAACATTTCTGCATCTTTTTTCTATTTTGGATAATTACTCATTTAGAAAAGCCATGAATATTCTAAATTGCTTCACTTGAGAGATTTGGCTTTGAAATTTCTTCTTTAGTGAAGTGACAGATGTGGAGAGTAGAAAGCTACAGTAGTAACTGTTATCCCTAATAGCTTTCCAGCTCTCAGTCCTGATCAAACAAGAAAGCAAAAAATAATTATTAGCAAATTCTTAGAGATTTGTTTATAGAAGTTCAACCTGCAGTCAAGATAACGTGACATCAGTTAAGTATCAAGACCATTATAAAAATATTTTCCACAAGACAAAAGAAAAAGATTGAAGGACTAGAAAGGGGGACTGTTACTTCTGGAGAGAAATCTGCAACTGGGGCAAGAGACCTGTGAAACCTTTTCAATAGGTGTTAACACCAGGTGGCAAATCAAAAGGCCATTTTGAAAGACTCCTCCTATCCAAGCAAGGACTGTTAATTACCCAGGAAGTTGGTCACAGCATTACCTCAGCAGCAGAGGCATAAATAGCTCAACCAGAGCTCTGTGATCCTCTGTCTTGAAGGACTAGAAAGGGGGACTGTTACTTCTGGAGAGAAATCTGCAACTGTGAGTATATACTTCTGGTAATTTTCTAAAAAAGAATTCTTTGTATTAAAGCTACTTAATCTGTGAACCCACTATTTTTTGTTGGATCAGTTAGGGCCTAGTAGCAGCAATTAAAGTTTGAATTTAAAACACAGAGGAGAACTTTCTGGTTACATTTCATACCCAGCAGAGAGCTTGTAGTTTAAATTTAATAGTCACTCAGGGCCAAGTAACAGCAAAGTACTTTTAGTTTAAATGTAACACACAGAAGAGAGCTTTCTGGTTACATTTGGAACCCAGCAGAGAGCTTGTAGTGTACATTTAATAGTCACTCAGGGCCTAGCATCAGAAAAGTACTTTTAGTTTTAAAACACAGAAGAGAACTTTCTGGTTAAATTTAGAATCCAGCAGAGAGCTTATAGTTTAAATTTCATAAGACGTTAGAGCCTAGCAGCAGCTAAGAGCTGTAATTTAAATCAAATCAGAATTTAGCTTACCTCAGCAGCACAAGACAGGGTACTGTGTAGCAGCCCTCTTTTAATAAGTGTTATTTCCCTCCCTCCCTCCCCACACACACCCACCCCTGGGATAATCATAGCTTTATAGGTACTTACACATCTTAAAAGACAGGAGGTGCTTTCAGGTGAAGCTCATTACCCAAATCAGTCATACACTAAGGACCTGAGATTAATTAAGCTTCAGGTGAACAAGGTATATTAAACATATTAGGTACAGTTTTATTGGTATAAATACCCATAGCAAGCCCTAGTAAGTAAGAACTTAAAGATCTAGACACAAACTTAAAACTAAGATGCAGACAGCAGTCCAGCAGCGGGATGGGGGCTTTCCAGTCTTTTGCATTGAGTGTCACATGTATGATTTTCTCCCAGTTGGTGAGAGGTCTTACGTGTGCACTAGGTGCAAGGAGCTCTTTGCTCTCAGGAACAAGTCCGTTCTCTAGAGGCTAAAGTAGCAGACTTGGAAAACATAAGACAGACAGAGAGGTACATAGACGAGACCTACAGGGATATAGTCCTGAAGTCCCACCTCCAGTCTGGCAGCACCCCTGTTGCCATGGAGGAGAGAGGTCACGTGACAGGAGAGCATCACCCTGGTGTGGCAGGAAGTGATCCTGTAACTAGGACCTGTCCTCCAGGTGATGTAAAACCCTCTCGCACCGAGGAAGTTTTCTCCAGGGCCATGTGCCCATGAGGGAAGGGTTAGGACAGCCGTTATAGTTGGTGATTCGATCATTAGGCATGTAGATAGCTGGGTGGCTGGTGGACGTGAGGATCGCCTGGTAACATGCCTGCCTGGTGCGAAGGTAGCGGACCTCACGCGCCATCTAGATAAGGTCTTAGATAGTGCTGGGGAGGAGTCTGCTGTCTTGGTACATGTCGGTACCAATGACATAGGAAAATGTGGTAGGGAGGTTCTGGAAGCTAAATTTAGGCTTTTAGGTAGGAAGTTGAAATCCAGAACTTCCATGGTAGCATTCTCCAAAATGCTTCCTGTTCCACGCGCAGGACCCAAAAGGCAGGCAGAGCTCCGGAGTCTCAATGGGTGGATGAGACAATGGTGCAGAGATGAGGGTTTTGGATTTGTTAGGAACTGGGAACATTCTGGGGAAAGGAGGGCCTCTTCCGAAGGGATGGGCTTCACCTTAACCAGGATGGAACCAGGCTGCTGGCATTAACCTTTAAAAAGGAGATAGAGCAGCTTTTAAACTAGATATTAGGGAAAGCCGACAGTCACCCAAGAGCGGATGGTTCGGAAGAATGTATCCTTGAAGGATACTACCAAAAGCATAGAGGTTCCACAAAAGAGTAAAGTAGCCCAAATAACCTCAAGTATGGAGCAGACAGAGCTTAAAGATCCCAAATTACCCATGTCTAACAGTAGCCAAATTAACATGAATAAAATACATTCTCTAAAATGCTTGTATGCAAATGCTAGAAGTCTAAAGAATAAGATGGGAGAGTTAGAATATATAGCACTAAATGAAAGGTTAGATATGATTGGAATATGAGAGACATGGTGGAAGGAGGACAACCAGTGGGACACTGTGATACCTGGGTACAAAATATATCGTAATGATAGAGCTGATCAAATTGGTGGAGGGGTTGGCTCTATGTTAGAGAGGGCATTGACTCAGAAAGGATTAAAGTTTTGCAGGAAACAAAATCTGCTGTAGAATCTATATGGATTGAAATTCCATATAAAAGGGGGAAGGCAATGGCAGTGGGGGTGTACTATCGAGCACCTGGCCAGAATGACCAAATGGATGATGAAATGCTCAAAGAAATCAAGGAAGCTAACAAAAGTTACAGCGCAGTAATAATAATGGGTGATTTCAATTACCCCGGTATCGACTGGGTCAGTGTCACGTCAGGACATGCGAGGGAGATAAAGTTCCTAGATGAAATAAATGACTGCTTCTTGGAGCAGCTGGTTCATGAACCGACCAGAGGGGAAGCCATATTAGACCTAGTCCTTAGTGGAACACCAGATCTGGTGCAAGAGATAAGGGTGTTGGGGCCACATGGCAATAGTGATCATAGCATGATCGCCTTTGATTTAATTAGTGGAGGAGGGATAGTAAGGAAATCCACAGTACTACCTTTTAACTTTCGAAAGGGAGACTATGATAAAATGAGGAAAACAGTTAAGAAAAAACTAAAAGGAGCAGTTGCAAAGGTTAAAGACGTACATCAAGCTTGGGTGTTGTTGAAAAATACTATCTTGGAAGCCCAGACCAGCTGTATTCCACGCTTTAGGAAAAGTGGAAGGAAGTCCAAAAAACTGCCAGCATGGTTTAAAGGTGAGGTCAGAGAGGCTGTTGTTGCCAAAAAAGCATCTTTCATGAAATGGAAAAAAGAGCCAACGATGAAACCTGGAAAGAGCACAAGCACTGGCAAGTCAAATGCAAGGCATTGATAAGGCAGGCAAAGAGAGAATTTGAGAAGAAGCTTGCTGTGGAAGCAAAAACGCGAAATAAAGACCTTTTCAAGTACATTCGTAGCAAAAAACCTGTGAGAGAGTCAGTTGGTCCATTAGATGATAAAGGGGTTAAAGGAGCACTAAGAGGCGACAAGGCGATAGCGGAGAGACTGAATGAATTCTTTGCTTCGGTCTTTACTGAGGAAGATGTAGGGATGTTACCCATGACTGAAGTGGTATTTAAAGGTGCGGAAGAATTGAAGGAAATATCGATACATCGGGAAGATATCTTACAACTATTAGATGAACTGAAGAGTAGTAAATCACCTGGGCCGGATGGTATATATCCAAGGGTGTTGAAAGAACTGAAATATGAGATTGCAGACCTGCTATCAGTAATCTGTGAACTATCATTAAAATCATCTCTAATACCTGAAGATTGGAGGATCGCCAATGTAACACCAATTTTTAAAAAGGGTTCCAGGGGTGATTCGGGAAACTACAGACTGGTGAGCCTGACGTCAGTACCGGGAAAAATGGTAGAAACCATCATAAAGAATAAAATTACTCAGCATGTAGATAGTCACAACCTAATGGGAGACAGCCAACATGGCTTTAGACAAGGAAGATCTTGTCTTACAAATCTGTTATGTTTTTTTGAAGGAGTGAATAAACAGGTGGACAAAGGTGAGTCGGTTGATATTGTGTATCTGGACTTTCAGAAAGCCTTTGACAAGGTCCCTCATCGGAGACTTTTGGCAAAACTAAAGAGTCATGGGATAGGAGGCAGTGTACTATTGTGGATCAGGAACTGGTTAAAAGATAGAAAGCATAGGGTAGGGCTAAATGGCCAGTTTTCCCAATGGAGAAAGGTGAATAGTGGTGTACCCCAGGGATCTGTGCTGGGTCCGCTGCTTTTTGACATATTCATAAATGACCTGGAAAGTGGAATAACGAGTGAGGTTATCAAATTTGCAGATGACACAAAACTATTTAAAGTTGTTAAAACCCAAGAGGATTGTGAAAAAATGCAAGAGGATCTTGATAAATTGGAAGACTGGGCATCAAAATGGCAGATGAAATTTAATGTGGACAAGTGCAAGGTTATGCACCTAGGGAAGAACAACCCAAACTATGGTTAGACGATGCAAGGTTCCACATTAGGAACCACCACCCAGGAAAAAGATTTAGGCGTCATTGTGGATACCATGTTAAAACCCTAGGCCCAGTGTGCAGCGGCGGCCAAGAGAGCAAATAGAATGCTAGGTATGATAAGGAAAGGAATGGAAAATAAAACAAAAGATATTATAATGCCTCTATATCATTCCATGGTGAGACCGCACCTTGAATATTGTGTGCAATTCTGGTCACCGTATCTTAACAAGGATATATTGATTTTAGAAAAGGTTCAGAGAAGAGCCACCAAAATGGTAAAGGGGATGGAAGGATACTCCTATGAAGAAAGGCTAAAAAGGTTAGGGCTCTTTAACCTGGAAAAGAGATGGCTGAGGGGAGATATGATAGAAGTCTATAAATTAATGAACAGAGTGGAACGGGTAAATGTAGATCGATTGTTTACGTTATCAGAATATAGAAAGACTAGGGGACATGCAATGAAGCTACAGGGTAAACTATTTAAGACTAATAAAAGAAAATATTTTTTCACTCAACGTGTAATCAAACTCTGGAATTTGTTACCGGAGGATGTAGTAAAGGCTGTTAGTGTAGCTGGGTTTAAAAAAGGTTTGGACAAGTTCCTGGAGGAAAGGTCCATAAACCATTATTAAGAAGTGACCGAAGATATCAATGCTTGACCCAGTACAAGCATTGTGGAACTTGTGTCTCTTGGGGAAACTGCTAGGTACATATGACCTAGATTGGCCACTGTTGAAACAGAATACTGGGCTTGATGGACCTAGGTCTGACCCAGTATGGCATATCTTATGTTCTTTTGTAATGGGGGTCATGCAGTACAGCGAATAGTGGGGTTGGACGTCTGATTTGGACGTCCATCCCTGCTATTCACTCCCCTGCCGGCCTCTGCTAATGGCTCCCCATACGAACAGCGCATTTGTACGGGGAGGCATGGGGGGGGGGGCCTTTTCGAGGCAGAGCTAAGGTGGGCATGGTGGGCCTTGACTCCAGATATACAGGGATAATTCTGAGGTCGGCCCTGTATGTCCGGGCCGTGAACCTAGACAGGGGACTTATTCCACCACAGAGGTGGAGTAAGTCCCCTTGGATGTTGGAGAATCCTGCTGCCAGGACCGGAAATAAAGGGTCAAGTAAGTTCCCCACAGCCAGAACCTGGCTATGGGAGAAAGAATGAAATTGTCAGCAGCCGGCATTCACAGCTCTTGAATGAAGCTACAGTGCCATGGCGATGGGACACCATGGCACTGCAGCTCCATTTAGGAGCCTGACTGAGGTAGCCAGGCAGGTGACTGGGCATGCAGGATGATCAGAATTGGGGCCTGGCCTGCACATTCAGGCCGTAGACCCAATTCTGATCCCGCGGGCATGTCTAGCTCCCACGGGATCAGAACTGAGTCTACCTCTGGGCATCCCGCTTCTGGTCGGCCACACAAGGGGCTGGACAGCCAGGTTGAAATGTGCCTCCACATGAATAGTCTTCATACATTAGCCGATAGCAGGAGCAAGCAAAAGAAAATCAGAGGAAGAAGAAGAAAAAGAAATAGAAATAAAAGAGAATTTAAATTAGAGACCAAAAGTGGGGTACATCATAATCAACAACTCTAGCAAGATTCATTCACACAACCCTCCATCTGCACCAACTCTAGAAAACCTTTTTTATCCAAGAACACCTTTACTAGTTTAGAGTCAAAGAAAACATACTTCAGGGACTGAAACTTAATTACACAGTTACAAGGATAGCAAAGTCTATGAGGTCTATTTACTAAAGTATGGCAAGGTTTTGTAGTTAGCACTCCTCAACTGAAAAAGTTAAGGTGAAGTCAGTTCAAACCCTGTGCAGTAAAGGCAGGGGGTGTGCCCAGCATCTCTCCTGCATTTACTATGCAAGGCAGACACTTTCTACATGACCATATGGTCCATACCATGGCAGATAGTGCAGATGCACTCGTACTACCTGAGGAGGCATGAACCACAGGCCCCAGTAGAAAGTACATGGGGGGAAAAATAAACCGTTCGGCAGTAGTTGCAACCTGCTCTCCTCCCCACTCCAGCATGGGCCTCCTGCTTGGACCCCCTCCTAACTTAACCCCCCCTCCTCTCCCCACCCAAGTCAGACCCCCCCCCCCCATGACAGCTCTCCCTCACTCCCTCCCTTGGACAGCAATGCCCCCCATACCAGAGGACCCCCCCCCAAGCAAAACACAACCTCCATACCAGAGGACCCCACCAAGCAAAAGACAACCCCTTGCACCAGAGGAGCCCCCAAGCAAAAGGCAACTCCTGTACCAGAGAACCACCCAACCAAAACATAACCTCTGAAGCAGATCCCCCAACTCCCCCCCAACCACGCCCCCCCTGGTCACTATTGGCTAGGACAGGAACAGTCCTCCTCTGCTCCTGCCCCAGAGCCATCAGATCCCAAAATGGCTAACATAGTCTCTCAGTAGGAAGTCCAAGTAGGTACCTATTGTGAGGCTGTTTTACAAAGATGCATAAGCATTTACTTTATGTATCTTCATGAAATAACTTTACAAAGGCCTGCACAATCATGGCTGAAATGCACCCTCACAAAACAGATATAGCAGTGGATGTTTGCACTCGGATTCTGATGAATTCAAAGAAAAAAACAGTTACTGAATCACACCCAATATGGTTGTGTTTCAGCAAATGATGGCCTTCACTGGGGGGGGGGGGGAAGGGGTATATCCACCCAAACTACCCCCAAACATGTCTACATGCAGGTTGCATAAAAATACACACTTTCATTTAATTTTATGAGGCATTTATGCTCATAAATAAAGTTTACATGTGAAAATACATTTATAAAATTCACCCCAGAGTGTAATTTATTTTGGAAAATCAGCATAAAGTACACAATCTATTTGAAAACAGCCTCTTCTGGGTTGAAACAGATGATTTTTTTGTTCTATTTGATTAATTAAATTTTATCTGTTTTAATTGCTGCAGATTTGTTCTTGATTTTGATTGTTTTTGCTATAATTACATAACATGCTGCAATTTTGGAATATGCGTTTACTTAATACGAGGTGGGGCTGGACAAGTCTCTGGCCTTGTAACGAAACAGAAAGCTATGGGCACACTTCAGTTTTGGTGGTCCAAATGATCTCTCTCAGTTTTGTTTTATTATTTAGAGGTTATGTTTTATTAAAAAGGTTAAGGCTGTTCGACTTGGAAAAGAAACGACTGAGGGGAGATATGATAGAGGTTTATAAAATAATGAATAGAGTGGAACGGGTAAATGTAGATCGGTTGTTTACTCCTTCAAAAAGTAGAAAGACTAGGGGACATGCAATGAAGCTACAATGTAGCACATTTAAGACTAATCGGAGAAAATATTTTTTCATTGAACATGTAATCACTCTGGAATTCGTTACTATAGGATGTAGTAAAAACTGTTAGTTAGCTGGATTTAAAAGAGGTTTGGATGAGTTTCTGGAGAAAGGTCCACAACCATTAATTAAAGAGGACCAGGCAAATCTATTTCTTACTCATGGAACCTGCAGCATGGAATCTATATACCTTTTGAGAACTTGAAAGGTACTTGTGATTTGGATTGGCCATTGTTGGAAACAGGATACTGGGCTTGTTGGATCCTTAGTCTGACTCAGCATGGCATATTTTATGTTCTTATGTTCTAATGTTGTAACAGGCCTGGGCCAGCTGGCAATGAGCACTGGCATGCACTGCACTGTTGGGTCACACACACAGCAGAAGCTCATCACTTCCCTCTAATGAGTAAGTTATAACAACCTTTCAGCACTGTGCAATGCCGGCTTACCCAAGTCACTCAGTCTCTGCAGTCAGATCATTCAGCGCTATTTAAAGAAACATTGTCATCTCAATTTATCATGAGCTTTTTTGCTCATAACTTGGCAATTTTTTAAAACACTTTTAAGTACTATAGCACTGAAATGCGCTCATTTAAACATTTTGTTTTGCTTCTGTTTGATGTGTGTGGTACATGCTGTGTTCTTTTTTGCTACTCTCCTCAGTAACTGCAGTAAAAAATGCCCGGTCTGTAACCAGAGCACATGATCTTGGCTAACCTTTTCTCACTAATCCAGTAAACACCTGCTATGTTAAATCCATGAGGAAGAAGCCTAAGGGGATGGAAAGACAAACTTTGTGGACTTTGTCCCTTACTGTACTGGGCTCAGTGCAGCTACTTCTGGATGTAATTGGAGGACTGATATGGAACATTACTGTAGTGTTATGTAATTGGCAAATGAGTCTGAATGTGAGAATGCGTGGGCATGTAAAGCTATTTAGTTACATGCTTTGTGATCAGCCAGATTCCTAAATACTTAAGTCACACTCCATTTGTAAATGGATGTTTCATGCGAGTGGGCTAGTAAGGAGGAAACAGAGGAAGTTAGCTGGTGGCTGGACTAAGCAGCAGATTAGAGGAAGGAGCAGCTCCAGTAAAGAAGGAGAAGTTGGAGAGGAAGGAAAGGAGAGCACAGGACTTGGGGATTGTAGAGAAAGTAGAGACTTGAGGACTGGTTGAGGGAGAGCAAGAGGAGAATAGGACACAAGTATTGAAGGATTGGAATTGGGGGGCAGCAGAGACAATGGAGACAGAGAAAGCAAGAGTTTGTATGTATGTGTAACCATTCAGATATGTAATGGGTGTTGCTTTAAAATAAATTCTCTAATAATTCCTCCTTCCTCCTGGAAGGGTTAATGTGGGAAAAATAAAAGGGAGTCCAGGCTCAAAAGCTTTTGCCCAGGGCCCTATTAGTGAGATGACCCTGATTCTCCATAATCTTTTCTCCTCATTCCAAACAACTTCAAACCTCAAATCCTTACGTTCTCCACCTCTCCTGCCATTTTGTCTTCTATCCTATCATCTGCTCTTGAGCTTCAACATTTTCTTGCTATCATTCAGCTATTTCTACTCTCTAGTGCACCTCACCTTCATCACCATTCTGCCTCCTCTTCTCTCTGGACTCTTCTGCTCCTTCTCCTTCTCTCATCATGGGATATCAGTCCTAATCCTGGCTCTGCTTAGACATGTCTCACACTCCCTATGCAGACTCAACCATAGCTCCTCTATTCTTCAAATCCTTCTCCTTCCTCACTCTTCTTTCACGTTCTCATGCCACCCTGTGGAATGACCAATCTACCTCCAGCAAACTTACTTTCATTCATGACCTCTTTATCTCTAATGTTCATCATCTGCTTACTCTAACTGAGAGTTGGCTTCTCCTGGAAGACTCTGCTTCAGTTGCTTGCTCTCTGTCATGGGGGCTACCTTGCCCAATTGACTGCAGTAGTGGTGTCGGGTTACAACTTTCTCCTTCCTGCTGATTTCATCCCTTTTTTCACCTCAGTCTCACTCCTTTTCTTCTTTTGAAGTCCACTCCATCCACCTATTTATCTCACTGCCTCTCTGGGTAGCTGTTTTTATTGAACCTCTGACAAGTCCACTTCTTACTTTCTCACTGACTTGACCCCTGACTTTCCTTCTTTCTTGACTATCAACCCCTTCCCTCATCTTGAGGATTTTAACATTCATGTTGATGACCTCTCCAACTCTTATGCCTCAGAGCTCCTTGCCTTAACCTCCTCATTCAACATCCAGATGTGTTCTACTGTCCCTACTCACCAACTTGTGCCACTGCCTGTTCCTTGCCTGTTTCTCCAGCTGCTCAATCTTGAACTTCTCCCACTTCAGTCTTCCCCTATCTAATATTTTCTGCTAAACTTTCAGTCTTAACCACCCACTGCTCCAGTCTTCTCCAATATCCAACAACACATTTAGGAATCATCAGGCTATGACCCTCAGCTCACTATACTACTGCCTCATCTCCTCTCTCTACTATGTCATCTGAGTGTGATGATGCAGTCTCTTCCTATACATTATACTCACTACTTTTGAGCTCTTACTCTTCCCATTCCATGTGATTTAATGTTAAAAAGGTCATGCATTTGGACTGCAGCAATCCAAGAGAGCAATATAGTATAGGGGGTGAAGTACCTTGTCCTCTAAAGAAGAGCAGGACCTAGGCGCAGTCGTCACAGATGATCTTAAAGTAGCTAAACAGGTAGAAAAGGCGACAGCAAAAGCTAGAAGGATGCATGGGTGCATATGGAGAGGAATGGCTAGCAGAAAAAAGGAGGTGATAATGTCTCTGTATAAGTCTTTGGTGCGAACTCATTTGGAGTATAGTGTGCAATTCTGGAGACTGCACCTGCAAAAACGATATGAACAGGATGGAGTCAGTACAGAGGGTGGCTACCAACATGGTTAGTGGTCTTCATTATAAAGCATATGAGGATAGATTTAAGGATCTTAATATGTACACCTTAGAGGAAAGGCGGGGGATAGAGGTGATATGATTGAGACGTTTAAATTCCTCCGTGGCATAAATGCACAGGGGGAGACCCTCTTTCGATTGAAAGCAAGTTCTGCTATGAGGGGACATGGGATGAGGGGAAAGGGGATAGATTCAGGAGTGATATGCAGAAATATTTCTTTACGGAAAGAGTGGTGGATCCATGGAATAGTCTCCCAATGGAGGTGGTAGAGATAAGGACGATATCTGATTTCAAAAAAGCATGGGACAAACACAGAGGGGTATGTGTACTAAACAATCTTAACGTGCGCCCGGCGATAGTGTGCAGGCTGCCATAAAAGGAGTGGGCATTTCAGTCTTTAAGTAGCAAAACGGGATTATCGTGCGGTAATGCGCGCTGCTGTGCACTTATCGGGCGAGGCACCGCTAAACGCGTTAACGCGCAGTAATCTTAGTAGGCGCCCAGACATGCAAACATAGAAACAGAGGTGTAGCACAATGGTTAATACACTGACTGATGATACAGGGGTCATGAGTTCGATCACCCAGTGTGCCTAATGCATAAGGCTGGCTGAGGCATCAGCTTTGACATGTAAGTATTGTTTCTTGAGGCATTTTATTTGTATTTTAATTATTGCTGCCAAGCAAACACACCCTCACGTGCCGTAACCTAAGGTGCCGCATAAGGCACCCTATAAGGCACTCCAGAGGGCACATTATAAAGTGCATGTCTGCCACGGCACCCTATAATGTCCCCTATAGGGCACCCTATAAGGTGCTCCATAGGACACCTTATAAGGCACCTTATATGGACTGTAACCATAAGGTGCCTCAGATTGGCGCTTTATAGGGCGCCCTATAAAGCACCTTCTGAGGCACCTTATGGTTACAGTACTCTGAGGGTGTTTTTGCTGACAGCACTAATGTACATTAAAAATAGAACAATGCGTCAGACAGCCCTATCAAATAGCCCCACTGTGGTTTTGAACCCATGACCTCTGGCTCCACAGGCAGTGAAGTAACCAGTGGGCTACAGCTGCTAACAAACCCCTAGCTGGCTGCAGAAGGACTGCACGCCACCACACAAACAGTCTGCTGTGATCACCAGGATAGGGTTAACCCACCCGTACCCATGATGCACTGCACATGCAAATCAGCAGTCTACAGATGATCACAAGATGGGGTATGCACCCCCACATCACCTCAGCCTTGTAGGGGGAAACTGACCGTGTGTGTTACTGGCACAGAGTAGCTACACACCGTCACATTGTGCGGATACTGTGCTCACCCTGAGGGTGAGGTGGGGCACCCAGCACCAGGTCCACAGCACCTTCCATGACAGAAATAGGCTATGCTGCAGGTCCCCAGCAATGCTAGTGTGCTCAATAGATAGTTCCTGCAGGCACACCTTGGGTACAGCTGTATTTCTCAGTCAGGTTTAGCCCTTATGGACCCCTAGGCAGACTATGTACCACCACCCAACCCACCCTCTGGGGCTGAGGGTGGGGAAACAGGGTCTCCCACCAAGAGATCCACATTCTACCTCCCTGCAATGGTGGCAATAGAGGGGACTTAACTCCAGTCCTTTGGGGGAACAGACACCCTAACGGGCAGTCAATGCAGCTCTGTTGTTGTTGTTAAGTTGCCGTCGAGTTGGAGTCAACTCATGGCAACCCTCTGGATAGCTATCCTAAATTGTGTTCGGTCTTCAGTCAGGCGGCTTATTGTTGACAGACTGGTACCCGTAGCTGCTGTTATTGTATCAATCCATCTCATTGCGGGCCTTCCTCTGTCCACATCCATAAAGCAATAGAAGAGAGACATTAGGCCTGGAAAGGCTCAGCTGCACCCCACCACTATCTGATATTCTCCTGCAGCAAGCCTCCAGCCACTGCACCCTGCAAGGTGTTCCAGCAAGACACATACTAACTGCAGACAGTGCATGTCCCTGGAGAAGATGCATGCACCCTGAACTGGGATGTCAGTATACACACCAAACAAGATAAGTCAGTGATTGGGACCCAAAAGAGAACCCATAAATATCACATGAGAAAAATACTATATAGCACTATGGGGGAACCTAGCCATGCCGTGGTCACTGCTCAGTCAGGGTGAGAGTGATCTCCCAGCAGGGACATTGCTGTGGTCCACCCTGTCTGTGCAGGTGGGTCAGGCCGGGGGCCCCACAATGTCCCCAGCCATGTGCCTATGCCCTGTGCAGATGCATCATGGCCAGGCCACCCTGTCCGGGCTTTACCCATGGTACCTTGCTCCTCATTATTGCACATTGGCAGGCCAATCTGGCAACAGTGCTGGCCAGTGTGCGTGTGGGCTGTGGGGCGGGAGGCAGTGGGGCAGTGTGGGCTGTGGAGGGTATTTGCAGAACCACAAGCCCACACAGGCTAGGATAGACAGAACACACACTCCCACACCTATACCAGCATTGTACAACTATAGAGGTGTTTGGCAAGAAGCCCTGGCCACCGCTCCAGTCCTGGGCACAGTGCAGGCATGGCTATGGTACGCAATACTGTTTGGGGTCACTCCCCAGGGTGATAAACACTGTCAGACAAAAGACCTGTAGCCACCCCTCCACAGACCATCAGAAAGGTTGCCATGAGGGCAGCTCAATTAGAACATTGTACTTAACTTTGGAATTGCTATGTGCCAGTTCAATCTTAGCAACCTTTTGATAGCTATGTACCGTATTCCCAGGTTTAGGGTGGCATTGCTAAGGTATGCAAGTGCTAGTATTGGGAGATGCACGCAGGGCCCAAATGTCCGGCCTCTCCAGGAGGCATTGGATAATGGAGCCTGTGGGTGCAGGTGTGTCTGCACCTGTTGGCTGCTGCTTTATAGCAGAGGTTCCCAACTCCAGTCCTGGTGTGCAAAACACTGTTCGGGTTTTCATGCTGTCCCTCATGAATATGCAATGAAGATACATCTGACATACCATGGGCGGCGGCGCATTAGAAATGCCGCACAGGCATCTTTATTAGAGGCAGCATTGGAAAATGAAATGGTGTTTGGCCATCCAGGGACTGCATTTGGGCGAATCTAGGCAACATGGGGGAACCATGAACCAGGCTCTTTGAGTTGTTTGCCGGGATACCACACGTGATGGGAGCTATTGATTGCACCACATTGTGCCCTGGTCCCGCCCAGAGACAGGGAGGTAGTGTTCCGGCAACTGCAAAACACTACCATTTCCCTGAATGTTCAGGTTGTATGTGATGCAAATATGCATATTCTGAATGTTGGTCCCATGACTCCTAATATCCTGCATCACTCGGCACTATTCAGACAATTTGAGGCAGCGACAGTATGAGGAATGTATACTGCTGGGTGTGTTCATTCTGTATGTTCTTCTGGAAATGCACATGGTGGATGCATCTGACTAACCGTATGTTGACATGTCTGTCTTTGAGGTGTATCCCTAGTGGTGTGTGTGTCTCATCTGTCTGTGTGGGATGTCACGTTGGGGGGTGGGACGGAGTGCCCTCCAGCTCTACCGGGCTAGGGTGCTGTGTGTTGAATGGTAGAATGGACGCTAGCATTTGCGGTCGTGGTTACAGATGATTGTTGATTGCAATCCTTTACACCTGAATGTGGTCCGTAGGTTTGCAGGGTCCAACCATGACTCACTATAGACCTGCAGCACTCGACACTATTCAGACCATTTGAGGCAGGCCAGTATGAAGACTGCGTACGGCTGGGTGTGTATTTCTCATCTCTGACATGCACATGGTGATCCCCAGACTAACTGTAGGTGCACATGTCTATCTTTTGAGGTGTATCCCTAGTGGTGTATCATCTGTCGGTGTGTGAATCTAACAGTGGGGGGGGGGGGGAGAGTGCCATCCAGCTCTATCTTGCTACGGTGCTGTGTGTTGATGGTTAGAATGGAAGCTAGCAGTTGTGTCGTGGTTACAGATTATGTTGATTGCAATACTTACACCTACCCCTTGTTTGGCGTGTCATAACTTCACATGCTGGATGCATAAAGTTTGTGGTGTCCCATCATGTGATGTCAATATGTGGTGTGCAAGGATGTTTGGTACGTTTGGTTTGCACGAACATTACTTAGTGTCCATTTGGTGTGGACATGAGCTCCTTGCTGTAACGTTCAACATTTCTTTCGGCAGGTGATTCAGGATATGGGTCTCGCCCCTGGTTGAGGACCCCCTGTGCATCAACCACGGACACATGACGAGAGGAGTTACAATGACGCCCATTGCTTTAAGCCGCTCCGTCATTAGAGCGCACCTTTGGCATTTTAAAGAGTCGCTTGAAGTGTCCGGAAAGGACAGGCGGGGCAATACAATACAAAGAACAGACTGTGGCAGAAGAGATCATTATAGTCGGGGTGAATCCTGCACAACATTTTCTCTCAAGGGCACCATAGGCCCATGTCCAAATTAATGAGGATCTGAAAGGATGATCCTACTGTGCCCTCCGGTACGTGGCTGTGGCTTGACACACATGAGGGGCGCAGCAGTAGGGCGGCCAGGTGATTAAGGAGGTTATTTCATATAAGGACTGCATATGTTGCCACATCTATTTGTTTAGATAGGTGTATACTACTACTACTAGTGCATTATTTGTCTCCCAATAGCAGTAAGATGCAACACTGCACGGACATATAACATACACTGCATGGCCATCCGAGCTTGCAATCTAGTCATGAATGAAACGCAGAAGATGTGAAACAGGGCACAACAGCGGGTGGAGGGTGTGGATTATGTGTGTCAGGATTAGTAGGATGGGGGGAGGTGCGGGTAAGCTGTCACACATGAGTTGTGGCTGAGTGGGACAGGGGCTGCTGTACAGCCACAGGTAGTTGTTTTTAGGCGTTGCGTTCAGCAAGGTGAAAGGCGTGTAGTCGTGGGGGTCAACAGTAGTGAAGAGCGGCCCCATAAGAGTGGGACCAGTTGCCTAGATGGTGTGTGCGTCACATTTTGGGACTATGAGTTGATTGATTGGTTTGGTAACCGCTCTGATGAGCAGGGGACTGTGTGTTTACTTGTTTCTGTATAGTCACTACATATGACAAGTAGCACTATTTACAGGCTCAGTAAGTAGTTGCAGTAGTGGTAGTTGAGATCAGTAAGGGAATGTTGCTGCCAACAGCACAGTGTTGCCTGCAGCTGTATAGGTCAGCAACCCCAGAGAGCCGTGACAGGGATGTGGAGACAACTAAGGGAACCTTTGGGAGGGTGTCGCTGACAGGGGGAGTATTTCGTAGTGCCATTACGTGTGTGGCTGTAAGATTTGGCCATTGCAGGGCAGGCTTGCATATTTCGAGGCAGACAGAGATGATTCAAAGGCAGATCAGCAAGTCGTATGGAGGTACAGTCGGTACAAGACGGGTAGCTGGGAGCTGATGAGGGGGTGGATGGATTGGGGTTTTAGCTGTGTGTTTAGGGAGAGGACTGGGGAAATATAGCTGATGTCATCTAGAAAGAAACCCACAAGCCTCAGCTAACAAGAGGGGTATGTGTGTAGAGGAGGAGAGTGGAGTTCAAGACAATACCTACATTGAGGACCCTGGAGAAAGGAAGGTAGTGGCCACACACACAGACGCTCTGATGTGAGGGGAGGGTTTAGGTGCACATATGGGATATCCATGCTTTGCCATTGTACAATTTCACATAGTGGGATGGACATGCAGCCATCAATGTCAGGTGGCAAGCAGACCATGCGGGGTTGTGTTTTGGCAGACATACGCTCAGGCGTGGAGGAGAGGTGTTATATTTACAACTCATTGGCAACACAGCTGGTAATGTAAGTCAAGGGATGAGATAACCACACCAAGGAAATGGATATGACAGAGGATAAGGAAGAAGTCTCTGGATATTTCCCTGTGGTACAGGAACTAACAGCGGGGTAGCAGAGGACATTGAGACAATCATGTGGTGTGAGGGGTCTGTACACCTGGGGAGCGGTGGTGACTGTGCTATCTCTACTTACTGCTGTTTACCTTGTGAACATTGTGGTTGTTGTGAGCTGAACTATCTCTGGTGTGCTGACCGACCACTGCGCAACAGCATTTATGTATCACAGATATCGCCATAATGTGGACATGCATCAACAGTGATGGACATGGGGACATGGCGATTCTACACATTTCAATGTCATCTTCTCCCTTCACTGTGACGTGTTGTGGCCTTTGAGAGCCTCAGGGGATCCCGAACAGACACTTGCTGCAACACACGGTAGGTTGCACCTTTGGTCTTTTGGGAATGACATCAGCCCTTACATGTTAATGATTTACTGTTTGTTTCATGGACCTTTCATGTTGTGTCTCTGTACACCAACGCTGATGCCACATGGGATGGAGCTGTGAAACGACTGTGTAACATGGGCATGGACATGACCATATCCATGTGACACCCTCGTCTGCGGTTCCAATTCCAAATGTCCACAACATGCACTGTGTTCTGTGTTGTGATCATGTTATGTTTGCCTGTGTGACGTTTCATTACGTACATATTGATGTTTGACTCTCTGCAATTTGGGCTGATGTTGCAAGCAGCATACCAATAAATTGTTTATCCTCTTCTGACACAGGGCAGAGGACACACACAGCACATCTACTACAGTGCATCCAGCGTCAACATCACCCACCTGTTGGAGGACACAACAACACCATGGAACTATCCCTGGGAAATGGTGCCATAGGATGTTTGACCTCTGTGAGTGGGACACATCCCTAGGATGGACATTATTGTTGGACTGCTACTTTGAGCATGACAGGCCTGTCCAACACACAGTTGCTGCCGTGCTCTGGCTGGGTATTGTGTTCATCGCAGGAGACACACATGACCTTTCCAGTATTGTGGCATGTTGAGATGTCACACTTGACTATGCCTGCCCAGGGTTTCAAGGACAGTGTTAACGGGACTTCTTGGGTTGCAGACATCCTTTGCACTGTGGACACTTTGTACTGGTCCCTACGTGTGCTGCAGGGACTGACATTGTCATAGTATGTTGTACATCCTTCTGACATTGTGTTGCTGTGTTTTGCCCATGTGTGTGACCTGGAACGCAGGATACGCTCATCTGTTTAGTTCAACACGCACATACAGCCATGCATGTGGCACAGGGGGAACATTGGAGAGGTCCTCTTGTCCATGTCCGCCCACCCTCCACTTGGACATGACACAGTATTTGCCACCACACCACTTTATTGCACACCAACATCTTGGATTGATGTTTGCACTCACCAAGAGTGTTACAGTGCATGTGTGGCATCACTGTATCCTGTTTCAACGTACACGGTGCAGGTGCATGTGACTGACTATGTTGGTGTAACCCAGCATGTGGCAATATGGCTTCTGTGTGGGTTACTGTAACATGTTTGACCTTTCTTTCCATCTCTATATACAGGTTATTGTGTTTGTTTACTGTACCAAGTTGACGCTCTACATTGATTTACAAACCTAGCATTGCATGTCTGCACAGTCCTATTTATCCCCTGAGGTTCCGGCACTCACATTGCCCCGTTATATTTGGAGTGTGGCTGTGTGGGTGTCCATTTTCTTCCTTCATTTGTGCATTCCATGTACCGTGATATATGTGTACAGACACTGTATCCACACCAACCAGTGCAGGGGACCTTCTGCATAGTGTTATCTCTGCATGTGTGCGGTTTGTTTCATTGAATTCTCTGTGTTCATGTACCTCTGCTACAGGTTAGCATATCCTCATTTTGCATTTGACTATTGTTTTGGGTTACATTGGTGCTGCTTTGATTCCTATATCAGGCATTATGTGACAGCTGTAACATATATTTTGATATCTGTGTTTACACTTTCTTACTTTTAACAGCATATGCTGTTTCATTTTTGTGCCTCCTGTGTTGGCAGACAAATCTATTTTTATGAACAGATCGTGAATGATGTGTGTTGGGCCCTCATCATGCACCGCCTACTGTCTACATGCACACATATGTAACTAACGCATTTGGGGCGTGCAGCAGCATGTGGGGGGTGGGGGGCTAATGCATACTGCACACCATGCTCCTAATGCACATTATCTCTCCTGCCCATCATCTGTTGATTTTTCTGTAACATGTGGGTTGCTGCCCTGAAAAATGTGTTTTTGATTTTCCCCTGTTATCCAATCACCTTGATATTATGAAAGGCGGTATCTATGCTATCTCTGATGATTAACCAAAATAAAAATATGTGTTTGACATACATTTGTCTCTGCTGCTGCTTGACCACACTAACACACGTATTTAGTGATTTCCTGGTCATGTACATGGCCCACCTGTGCTCACATCCTTGTATGGTGCCAGCTGTCTATCTGCCAGCCGTCTGCCACATCACTGGGTGTTACGAGTTCCCATAAACACATTCCCTTTGAGGTACTATCTTTGCATTGTGCTGGCTGTAGTTGTTTGGGATAGTGGTTATGGACATATGCTGGAACACCATAGGTTTCAGGTTTGATTCCCACGTAGGCTTTTATTATTTTATTCTCTTGTGCTAACCTGACCATGGGCTGCCTGCAGGTTCATCACCTATCCACACACCCTTCCATCTCTTCACTGTACACCAACGTGTGCCCTCTGTGCTGCCTATCCATCACATATTAGCTGTTACATATGTCTCTTTCTTTGTAGTGTTCACATAGGCAGTCTGCTTGGGGGATTGGCATTGCTGTGGTTCAGCTGGTCTGTACCACACTTGTTTACAGGTTCAATTCTACATGCTCCGCTTCTTTTCTGTTCCATATTTTGCCCTGCTCTACAGAGCATCTCCTGCTGCCCTTTGGGTTTAGGTTCTTTCCTCTTTTGCATGCTGTATCCACTGCATAACATTTCATTGTGGTGTGTGCTTGTAGTTATATGTGGCTCTGGGTCCCAATTACAGACTGTGATCTGAGCTGTACACACCAGATCTGCATGTGCATTCCATCATGGTTACTTTGGAGGTTTGCCTATCCTGGCAGACAGCAGGCTTCTTGTGTGATGCCCTTGCAGTATTCTTGTATGCAGCCTTTGCTAATGACATCACATTGGTGGTATAGCCTACCGGTTTGTGCATTGACATTTGTGCTAGTGGTCATAGGTTTGATTCCTCTCTGTTCCTTTTCATTTGTATGCTTGTCCTTCACAGCTACTTTTCATTCCTTTAACAGTCATATCTGTGCAGATCTATGCTGTTGGCACATTGCACCCTTATTACAGTTGCCAACCATCCTTCTGTCCCATCTATGTGTGTCCTGCCAGCTGTGTGCCATCCTGCCCTGATGTGCAGGCTGCTATCCCATGTCCTGCACTGGTACATGTTTCTGCATTGCAGCACTTCCTGGTTGCCTCTCCTGTGTGTGCTCTGCATGGCACTGCTACTCCTCTGTCCTCCTGTCATTGCACCTATCCTGCCACCTCTACCTCCTCTGCTGGACACGTCTTCCCATCCTCTGCCACACACTGTCATTGTTGCATTGTACATTACCATCACCCTGTGCATCGCTACAGATGCCCCCGATATGTTTGTCCATTTTTCCAGCTGCCACATGGGCTGGATGCAGATTTGTCTGGTCCATCAGCTCTGATCTACTTCCTTCCATCCCTTGTGCATTGTCTTTCCTTGGTGCTCTGTGGCAGTGTTAGGGTTACATCTGTGTTTGGGACATACCTTTCCTTGCTTTTTAACTTGGGGGACCTTGCTGCCCTTGGGCAACATTTCTTGAGTCACCTATACATTCTTGGGGCATCTTTGGCCACACCTTAGATTCAGCCAGCTTATGGGGCACCTAATATGGTGCCTTGGGGGTTGTCATCCTTTCGTCATGCCCTCTGGGGCACATTATGACCCGCCTTGGCTGACGTGGTGGTTTATGATGTGTCTTCTGGTGCGCCCTAAAAGGTGCATTAGGTTATGGCACTGGGGTGTGGGTATTTTTAGCTGGCAGCACAAATTGTTGGAATGTTTCTGACTGTTACAAGCAGGAAAAGGAATTGTCTTGGCCACCCTTATTCATTAGGCCCACTGGGGGATTGAACTCATGAACCCGGTCTCAGCAGTCATTACACTAACCAGTGTGCTGTTGCTGTGAGTGTACGTCATCGCGCTAAGTTAAGGTGGACGCTCGGTAATGTGCATGGCTCCCTCTATTGCTTGATAACTGAAACAGTGCACTTTATCGCGCGCGATAATCCGCAATTGCTACCTTAAGACCAGAACGCCCACTACCTTATAATGGCATTCCTCACAGTAACGCTGAAACTAGCGCCAGTAAACATTAAGACGGTTTAGTAAACATACCCCATAGTTGACCATATCTTCAACCATTTTTCCAATTTTTTTAAAAATGATCTTTTATCTTATTTGTTTCCTCTCTCATATTAATTTTGTCATTGTTGCAGATACATAGTTCTTCTAGCCATCCCCCAGGGCCACTTCTAAAGTCATTGAAGAGAACTGAATCTAGCAACTACTATTTATCATTTGTATAGTGCTACAAGGTATAAGTAGCACTGTTTACATACATGTAAGAGACAGCCTCTGTAACAGACAGCCCCTGTAAGAGACAGCCTCTATAGAGCTCACAATCTATCCAAAACAGACAAACAGGAGAAGGGTAGAAGTAAAGCGAAATGGTTTATTTATTTATTTAACTGGTTTTATATACTGCCATATCAAAGGTGTCAATGCCAGTTTACATGGAACAGTTAGAATCTAACATTACATAGGACAGTATAGAATTAACAGTAAATTTAACTGAAGTAAACAACTTAACTGAAGTGAAGTAAGGTTAAGGCACACATGGATGGTTAACATGATACAAGACAGACTAATCTGATCTAATATGTTCTTTTATACCTCTACGGTCCCAAAACTGATGTGGTTCAGTGCAATTTACAATAAAAGATAAGATTGCAGAAGAGGATTAGAAAGGATTATGAATCAAAAAGCCAAAACTTCAAAGATTTCTGGAAAAGAGAAGTAGAGGAGAGCCCCTTAATCTTTAGAGGCAATTTAGCTCAAAGCTCAGCTGCTTTATATGAAATAGTGTATGCAACACTTGAGCTAACACTTCTACTAGACGGGAATAAAAGAACGCATTAAGACTTAACAGCTAGAAAAAGAAGTAATAACAAATAAAACCGCATGGGAACAGCATCATAAAAGAAATATAACAAGCAGGGGAGAAGGGTAGAACTAGGGGGGAAATGGTTAATGCACACATGGAGTATAAAGGGCTCAGGATCCAAAAGCAGTCTTGAAGAGGTGGGTTTTTAGCATGGATTTGAATATAAACAAAGATGGAGTCTGGTGTACTGACTCAGGTAGTCCATTCCAGGTGTACAGTGCAGCAAGGTAGAAGGAACCAAGTCTGGAATTGGCAGTGCAAGACAAGAGCACAGATAATAGGGATTTGCCTGATGAGTGGAGTTCCTGAGGAGGAATGTAGGGAGAGATAAGAGAGGAGAGGTAATGAGGAGCCATAGAAAGCACTTGTAGGTCAGTAGGAGAAGTTTGAACTGGATGCGAAAATGGATAGAGAGCCAGTGAAGTGACTTGAGAAGAGGAGTTACATGAGCACAGCTATACTGGCAGAAGATTAGCTGTGTGGCTGAATTTTGAAGAGATTGAAGATGATTCAGGGGAGACCAGTAAGGAGAAGATTGCAATAGTCTAAACAGGAGGTAACTATAGAATGGATAAGGATTTTGATAGTATGTTTAGAATGAAAGGAACAAATTTTGCTGATGTTATTATATAGAAAGAAACGACAGGTTTTAGCTATCTGTTGGATGTGTGCAGAGAAAGAGAGAAATGAATCAAAGATGACCACAAGATTGCAAACTAAGGACACCGGGAAAATAATAGTGCTATCCACAGAAAAGGAGAGAAGAAGAATGGGAGAGGTGAGTTTAGGGGGAAAATAAGGAGCTGTGCCTTGGTCATGTTCAATTTCAGGTGGCAGCGGGACATCCAGGCAGCAATGTCAGACAAGCAGACTGAGATATGGGCCTGGATTCCTGGAGACATTTCAGGTACAGAGAGATAATTCTGAGAGTTATCAACATAAAGATAGCACTGAAAACATGGGAGGAGATCAGGGCACTAGAGGAATGTGTATAGAGAGATAAAAGAAGAGATCCCAAGACAGAGCCCTGAAATATACTGACTGAAAGTGGGAGAGCAATGGAGGACAATCTGCCAGAATATACACTAAAGGTGCAATGGGAGAGATAAGAAGAAAACCAAGACAGAACAGGGCCCCTAAATACAATAGAGAATCAGATGTTGAGAAGGTAATGGTGGTGGTGGTCAACAGAGTCAAAAGCAGATAGGTTAAGAAGGATGACGATCGAGTAAAAGCCCTTGGATTTGGCCAGGAACAAGTCACTGGAGACTTTGTTCAGTGGTGTTTCTGTAGAGTATAAAGGACAAAAGCCATATTACAGGGGGTCCAGAATGGCTTGCCAGGAAAGAAAGTTGAGACAGGGGTGATGAACCACAGGTTCAAGTAGTTTGCATGCAAAAGTGAGAAGGGAGACTGGCCAGTAATTGATAGGGCAGGTAAGTTCTAGTGAAGGTATTTTGAGGAAAAGTATAACTATAGCATGTTTGAAGGTGGCAGAAAAAGTGGCAGTAGAATGTGATAGGTTGAGGATATAACAGAGGAGATGGTGCCATTTTGTTCACTTTCCTTTGTCCTAAATGGACTTCACTGACTATCATGCTGAGTCATGTTGCGTAACCAATTTTTGGCCAGTTTACCTTCTCAAGGCTAGGTAGCTTGCTCACCAGTCTTCTAAGTAGAACAGTATCAAAAGATGACTGAAATCCAGATTCATCCTATTGATTATACCCCCCTCTCTTCCTCTGGTCTTTTCTTTTTTCTAGAGTTAGTTGATGCATTTTCAGTAGCAGCTCAAGGTGAGTTACATTCAGGTACCATAGGTAATTCCCTGGGCCTGGAGGGCTTACAGGTTTGTACCTGAGACAATAGAGGGTTAAGGGACTCGCCCAAGGCAACAAAGAGCATTACTGAAATTTGATCCCTGGTTCATAGCCCACTGCTCATAAGTCAAATTTGTTTGGCAGGATTGCCCCCCTTTGTAGCACATTTCTGTGGCAAAGTGCTAAGCCTTCAGTGGAGTAATGATGATCAAAAGTATAAAATAAATTTGAAAAGATGAAATGTGAAATGTTTAGAAGAAATCCAGGATCAAATGTGCTAAAGGATTTTCTTCATTTTTGCAATGATGGGTAAAATGCTTAATATAGTTGAACCTTACTCAGGGATTGTCTTCATCCTAATGTTTCAAAATGTTATACTGTAAAGAAAAAGTAACACAAATTCACTCCCTTAAGGCAAGAAAGTTTGAGACAAACAAGTTAAAATATATGCACAGTCTTCAGGTACTCATAAAATATTTGCATCATTTTAAAATTGTCACACGTTATTGTGGTATTTAAACATTCTGCATTAAAATTCATTCAAAAACTATATTTTAATAACAGCAAGTGGCTATGAAGATATTTTAAAGATCATTATACCCCATTAACCTTTGAAATATCAAGGGCTGATAAGAAAAACACATCAGAGGAACCACATTTACGTTGAACTGAGCAAAAATGATCTTTCCCAGCAGAGCTAGATTCCTAATAATATAAATAGAATTTGAAGTTGATTTGATTAGAGGCCAAACAATGCAACATGTTATCAGCTAGTGGCCATGCATCAGATAGAATTACTTTATTGCTTTTGTTTATCGCTGCCTCTTCGTGAGCACAGACAGACATTTTATAGCTTTGCCCTGAAGATGACAGCTACAGTATCAATGAGAATTAGAAAAGTAACGGTAATGTGAGGCTGTGCGGGGGGAATATACAGTATGCTAGAGCGTAAGCACACAGAAGAAAAATGTTTCTGAAAAAGTTAGCTTTAAAGTTCTCAAAGAGCATGCATTTAGGACATGACTCATTAAGCTATTTTCCCATAGACAAGGAATAGGAGAAAAGTCTTCAGTAAATCAAACCCTTAAGTCAATAATCAATAGCTTCCTTAATGATAAACATCATTATCTTGTTTTTATTGCTATTATTTATTAACATCGTTTTACTATCCATGGAAGAAATTTGCCCAAGCCCGTGCACAGCAAGAGTAATTAAAGGCAATTTACAATTATAGTGACAGTACGAACTTAATAAAATTCTCAAATATCAGCATAATACGTAATTCAAAATTTAAAAATTTGCCAATAAACTAAATCATAGGAATAACAATAATATGATATATTGTCAGCACAGTGCACATTAAAACACTGCAATAACATAACCATACAACAGTGTACATTAAATCATAGTAAAACATTCATATAATTAGAGACATGCTGCTTACAGCATCAACACAATACACATGAAAACGCTTTAATAGAGAATGTAGAGCAGTGTTTTTCAAACCATTCCTGCAGCATTCCCTAGCCAGTCTTGTTTTAAGGATACCCACAATGAATTCACATGAGATGATTTGCATGTACTGCCTCCATTGCAGCGAAATCATAAAAACATAAGATTTGCCATACTGGGCCAGATCAATGGTCCATCAAGCCTGGTCTCTTGGTTCCACCAGTGGCCAATCCAGGTTACAAGTACATGGCAGGATCCCAAAAGGGAGGTAGATTCCATGCATCTTATTCCTTGGATAAGCAAAGGATTTCCACCAGTGCACTTTGGTTTATGGATATTTTCCTCCAGGCACTTGTCCAAACCTCTCTTAAACCCAGCTACGCTAGCAGTTTATTTCTTTTTATTTTATTTAACATCTTTTTATAACGTCTTTCTGCAAATCAAGGCAATTTACATGGAACTCAGTGCAATTTAACTAAATAACCTTAATAGTAGTGTGTGTTACATTTAACATCATGAGAAACGTGAAGTAGAACTTAGTTTTAACTTAAATACAAAAGCATAGGGTTAGCAGTCATGTAAGTAGGGAGGAGGTAGGTCTTTGTAGTGGTTGGGGTAGAGGTAGAAGCAGAATATTAACTTATTTACATTGCATGGTGAGTTTGTGGTCATTCAGGGCCAAAAGATATAAGTAATGTCACTGAGATTAGGGCTGTTTGAGGTGCTTGGGTCAGTACTGTGGACCTCATGGTATAAGTGAGTTTTTAGTTTCTTTTGGAAGTCTCCAGTGGCATTGATGGATCTTATTTGGGGTGGTAGGGCTTTCTGTAATGTAGGTGCATAGATGGAGAAAGCCCTATTGCAAGTACATTGGTTGCTTTTAAGTTTTATAGTGGGTATCTCCACTAGGTTGTGGGTGTTGCTTCTTTGTTGTCTGGAATTGTTGGGTTTGTGAATGAGATGTTGTAGGGAGTCTGCAGATTGCTCATGCATTATTTTATGAGTGTTAAATAGAACTTTGTATTTGATTCGAATTGAGAAGTGAAGCCAGCGTAGCTGCTAGAGGATTGGTGTGATGTGTGTCTGTCGAGAGATTCTATGAATGATTCTGGTGGCTGTGTTCTGCGCTAATTGTAAAGGGTATAGTGTGTGTTAAGGCATGCCATGGTAGATTGAATTACAGTAGTCAAGGATGGGAGTTATCATTGCCTGGCAGACTGAGCGAAAGTCACCTAGGTTTAGGAGGGGGTGTAGATTTTTGAGGATTCTTAGTTTGTGATAAACAGATCTGGTGGTGTGTTCGATTCGGGACTGTAGCTGCAGGCCTTGGTCTAGAATAATTCCTAGATATTTTACTTCAGTCTAGATCCAAACTTAATCATAGGTGGGGGTTTAAAGTTGTTGTTCCGTATAATGTGTAAGATTTCAGTTTTGTTTATGTTAATGTTCTGGAGCCACTGTGACATTGCCATGAAAGTTTATCATTAAGGAGTAGTCTGAGGAGGTGAGTGAGAATGGAGTAAAGATCATGATATCATCTGCATATATTTGGTATTTGATGTTGAAACTACAGATAACATGCAGAGTGGCTAGATGCACATGTTGAATAATACTGATGAGAGTGATAAGCCTTGTGGGATGCCTTGCTTGGAGGAGAACGGGTGAGATCGCAAATATCCAATCTTTATTTGTTATGTGTGATCAGTGAGGTATGACTGGAACCATTTGATGGTGGTGCCTTTGAAGACATATATCCTGAAGCTTTTTAATTAGAAGCTGGTGAGGGACGGAGTCGAAGGCTGCTGATATATCAAGAAAAAGGAGTATGAATCCTTGGGAGGGATTTTGTGTACCCTTGATGAGTATGTCAAGTAGTGAGGTGAGGAGAATTTCCACTCCATGGAATGGTCAAAATCCATGTTGATGTTGGTCTAAAATTGTATGACTGTTAATGTGGTCTTGTAGCTGATGTTGGATGGCTTTTTCAATGATCTTGGCTATGAATGGGAAGCTAGATAGTGGTCTATAAGAGGTTGGAGAGGTAGGGTCAAGGTCGGTATTCTTTAGTATGGGCCTGATGTAGGATTGCTTGAGTAAGGGAGGTAGGAAGCCTTGTGAGAGAGAGATGTTAATCATTTGTGCAATATGTGATATCAGTTGTGATTTGGAGGTTTTGATCCCAAAACTGAGCATGGATCTAAAGGGGAGGTGGTGATGGTGTTTATCTTGTTGATTATGGATTCAAGTTGCTTATGGCTGATGGTGTGGAAGGCTTTCGATATGGGTATGGAGCTGGCCTGATGGTTGTGGTCAGGGACAATATTCCCTCTAATTTTCTGTAGGCTGTGTGCGCATAAAATATCAGCTGTGCAGCTTTTGAAGGAAGGTTAAATTTTTGTGTGCCACATAACGACACTCGGAGTTATATACTTTAAAATTTGACTACACATCAGAATACAGTATGTACACCACATTGATTTGAATCAAATTAAATGAAAATAGATGAGTACTAAATGAAGCGGAAAATTTCTAGTAATTACAATCACAACTTTAAAATTTTAAGACGTCTGTGGTGTTTTCTATCAGAATCAGAACCGTAATTTTTGTGCGCTCTATTGTAAAGTATGTGCGCTCGCTCGGCGAGGTGTGTGCGCGCGCACATGCGCACATGCGCACAGCTTAGCGGGAACAGTGGTCAGGGACAAAGAACTTTGACTGGTTGTTAATTTTTTGTGAGAGTTCTAGGTGTAGAGCCATTTGTTGAGGTTTGAGCTAGTTGTTGTGGCATGTGCATGTGGGGTCTTTTGATAGAGATTTGGATATATCAAATAGTTCTTTGGGTTTGTTAATGGCCTTTATGATCAGGTTAGTGTGATACTCACGTTTGAAGTTGGTAGTTGCTATTTAATATTTCCTTAGTTCCTGTAGGTGTGGAGCTCAATTCAGGTAGTGGCACATCTGGGCCGTCCGGAAAGCCCCAAGCAAGACGGGCCCATTTGGACCTGATTCAGGACCACAAGATCAAAACATTCCTGTGGTAACCAGAATCAGGCCTGAGGATGGTCCAGTGTGCCCCTGCCGCTTGTAGGGACATCCTCCCTGCAGGTGCCCCAACTCCTGTGGCTTCGGCCCCCCTTTTCTCCACTGCCCAACCTATGGCTGGCCTGCGGTGGCCTGGATAGGGCAGCAGGGACTTCCCCACACCCGGCCCTGGGGGGGATCCCCTGGCCCAAACACCAGTTTTGTGCTGCTTATTCCACCTTTGGGGTGGAATGAGTAGCATGTCCCCACAGACCGAACAGGACATACAGAGCTGTGACCTGAATTGGCACTGTACATCCTGATGGGCTGGCCTGCCCTCACTCTGCCCCATTCCTGCCCCCCCTGAAGCACCACAACCCGTGTCCCAGAATTGGTTCCATAGTGTTTGATATTGCTGATTATTGGTTTTCCTCCATTTATGCTCAAGGCGGTGTAGGTAGCATTTCTGTGCCTTTAGTGTAGAGGAGTATCAGGGGGTGAGGTGTTGATGCTTGCTGTTGTAGGTGTTGGTGGGAGCATGGGCTTTCAAGGACAGGGCAGAGTTCCATTTGTTGATGAGTTCTTTGAGGTGGGGATTGGTAGAGTTGATGGCTAGAAGAGGAAGAACTTGCTGCTTGATGGCCTTGTTGTTAAATGGAGAGAATCTTGTGCTCGTTGGGGTAGAGTCATGCTTTAGGTTGCTTTTGTTGGCATCTGGTAGTTGAAGGTTATGATACTGTGATCTGACCATGGAATTGTTTTGATTTGGAAGATATCAAGCATAGACATATTTGTCATGTGGAGAGGTATAAAAATGAGGTTGAGCGTTCCTCCTCTGTTGTGGGTAGGTTCGCTGTGATTTGTGTGTATTGTAAGTAGTGCAAAACCGGTAAAGGCTGAGATGTGTTTATGTAGAGCTGATGCTAAGTTGAAGTTACCAAGGAGGATGAGATTTGGTTGCTTCATGAAGTGAATGCACACTGCTTCTATTATTGCTGACAGTTCTTCTGTGGTTCAAGCAGATGCTATGTAGATGAGGCAGAGTGAAAGGTTTTTATTTCCAATGGTAATCATCACCAGGTTATGTGTGGAGGAAGTTTCTATAGTGGTGAAGTTGAGGATTTTATTTGTTAAGATACAGACATTGCCTCCTCTTCTGCCAGATCAGGGGTGGTTGTATATGTTATGGGTGGATGTATTTAGTTGGTTTAGTAACTTGTTGTCTTCCTCAGAGAACCAAGTTTCAGTGATGCATATGATACCAATGTTTTGGTCAGTTATGTAGTCATGACTTTAAGTTTACTAGTGCGCAATTATGACCGTGAGTTTACTAGTGCACAGTTAAACGATGTGTTGATTTGTATTTGGGCATTGTTAAGCTCTGAGGGTGAGCAATGTTGCAATTGGATGAGGTTCTCAAGTTTTCTGGACCTTTGTGATTGGAAGTACTGCCATTGGCTTAGTGGCTTTGGTTGTCTAGGATGGTAGATTATTGGGATGGAGTTGTGATTATGAGAGTAGGCTGTTCTTCCTAAGTGTAGTAAAATGGGCATTCCCAGAATAATTAATTATAACAGCTTTGGGTTCATGATGGTAGCTTTCGTGATGGGGGAATGTGCAAGGTTCTGCGCTTGTTTTGTTAAGGCTGTTCAGCAGGTGGTAGTAAAGGCAAGTTGTCAAGCAATGGATGTATATGCCTGAGTTGTGGATTGGAGAGACCCAATCATTGTTCCAATCAGAGGCCCATGCCTAAGGTCCCCACTGGGGAAGTCCCCAGGTGAATGCAGGTGACGCCCTTTCATCTGTGGAGGTCTGGGGGTGATGCGAGCATGTATGGAGGAGTTTACCTCCTTGCAAGAGCAGGATGATTTGTGGTTCCCTGTAGGTCTGGTAGTGTTGGCGATGGAGGGCCGCACAGGTTGTGTTCCTCTTTAGTACCCAAGGACAGTACAATGAGAGTGAATTTGTCAGTGGCACTATGAGTGCCTGGGCCCCTCTGATGAATCCTCATCTGTTTAATTTTCCTGGATCCCTCCAAAGAGCCACGCCAAAAGGCCCTTTGGCTTGGCCCTTAGGTGAGGGCTCGCCCAGTAAGGGCCCACTCAGCGAGGGCCTGCCTGGATGGAGGTGGGGTAAAATAGGACATTGGCAAGTGATGATGCCTTGGTAGGTGGAGCTTACTGGCATTTCCCCTTGCCTGCTAAAGCTGCTCCTGGTTCTTGCTGTGCATTCCATAACTTAATATCTAAGGATATTAGAGTACAATCTTCTCTTAACACTCCCCCCTTCCTCCCCCCCAAGATGTTGCACTAGCAAAATAATCACTTTTCGGATGCTTATTAACACCCTGGAGCAGGTATAGACTTGTATGAGGGTGGAAATGCACTGGCCATATCTGAAATTGGGCATGGACGTCTACGATCTCTGGAAAACCCCAGGCATGTCCCCACAATGCCCATGTGCTAGATAAACATCCCCACGCCTGAGACATCTCCAGAAACAATTTATTAAATGGCTCCAGAGACGTCTCTGTGCTTTGGATGTCTGCGTACCCATTTTCAGACATCCAAAGAATGAATAGCACTTCTATTCTATGATTAGTCTTAAATATGCAACTTTATAGCTTCATTGCATATCCCTTTATACTTTTTGAAGGAGTAAACAACCGATTCATGTTTACTCATTCCACTCCATTCATTAATTTGTAGACAACTATCATATCTCCCCTCAGCTGTCTATTTCCATGTGGAAGAGCCCTAACATTTTAGTCTTTCCTCAAAGGGGTATTCTTCCATTCTCTTTATCATTTTGGTTGCCTTTCTGTGTATCTTTTCTAATTCCGCTATATCTTTTCTTAGATGTGGTGACCAGAACTGCACAGAATACTCAAGGTGTGGTCATACCATGGAGTGATACATGGACTTCCAGTACACTTCAAGCAAGCCTCCACAGCAGGTTCCTGTACTTTTCAGTGCTGACATTCAGAAACACCAGGCAGAAAGGAGCTCTCCCGCATGGAAACTTTCTGCCAAGGGGAGGCTGAATTGCTGCTGAGAGAAGTGCTGAAGCATCAGTGTATTCTCTTAAGCCATGTTGGAATACGTGTCAGTGCTTACCAAATGCAAAAGATACATGTTCCCTGTAAAATAGTTATCTCCAAATTATAATGCCCTGTTCAATGTAATTTCAGTTTGTTCAATGTAAACCACACTGATGCAGAATAGCGTGGTATATAAGAGAATGTAAATAAATAAATAAAATGGCTTGGCATATGCTAAAGAGTCAATGACATCTACTATTGCAGTAGAACATAGAAGACCTGAAAAGAAAATGGTAGGAGTTCAGGAGGAAAACCAAGCAAAAGGCTAGTGAAATGAGTCCTGATGACCAGCCAAGGACCCTGACTAGGTACTGGACACAGTGGAATCTGTGAGGGGAGAGGATGAGCTGGAAATCTTCAGAGCCCCACGTGACAGCCATAGGAATCTCTAGCACACTTTGCATTCCATTCCTATTTTTTCCTGCATGCTCTCCCACTAAATGTTGAGATTTCCTCGGCACACACAGGCCTGATGTAGGGCATACAGTCACTATCAACCTACCATCGCTGCCTTCATTCATGGTAGAAGTGAAAGCACCATGCCTTTTCAGTGATGTGTGAAGCAGGAGAGAGGTGTGTACCAGTCACCAAAGGTGTTGTAATGCCATGCTGTGGTGTGATTTCACCTCCTAGCACATATAATGCTGCGGTGGTGTAATAGCTAGCCTGTCAAAGCCCCCTCCATATGGCACTGTGTATGTAAATGTAGAGAACCACATTGATGCTCCTAAGAGATCAGGTGTTTCCCTAGGTAGCATCCTACAACCAGTAAGGGCGAGTAACTGAATTGGAATGGGGCTCAGTGGGACTCAAAGGGTACTCACCAATGGGGGGTGGAGAGCACTATTGATGTTGGACAGAAATTTTTGCTCTATGTGCCTGTGCTCTGTACCAAGCATATCACCTCCCTCTTGTCAAACAGCAGCTTTCCCACTTGAGTGTCCCCAAGCATCTTACCTTGTCCAACAGCAGTTTCCCCATTTGAATGTCCTTCTGCAGAGTACCTCATCAGCTCAGAGGTGTGTCCAGTACTCATATCTAGCCAGCCCAATTTTCACTGCATGTGATGAGATCCATAAGCAGCATTTAGATATATGGACGTGCTGCCTCCCCCCCCCCCCCCCCGGCTCACCTGCACCCAGGGCTGGCACTACTATCAGGCAAACTAGATGGTTGCCTAGTGCACTGGCCTTTTGGAGACACCCATTGCCACTGCTGCCACCTCTCTCTGGGGTCAGCAGTGACAGCAATGGCAAGGGAACCACGATGCAATGCAATCTTGGAATGATTTTACAAGGGCTGCTGAGCAGAGATGATGTCCACTTATCCAGGAAGGGTCAGTGTCTTCCACAGCAGTGTCTTCCAAAGACAACTCTAAACTAGATTTGTTGGGGATGGATGAAGAAAGCCCCCAGATAAGTGAAAGCCCTCAGGTAAGTAAAACATTAATGGGGTCATTTTAGAAGCCCTATTCATGCTTTGGATGTCTGAAAATAGGCTTAGAGACATCCAAAGCACAGAGATGTCTCCAGAACCATTTTAGAAATGGATGTCCAAGTCTGAATGGGGGCATGGAGGATGTGTGGCCACGGTTTTCCCAGGATCCTGGATGTCCCTGCTTGATCTCAGAAAGTCATGGATGTCTGGCATTGTGTCTAATGTTTGACCTGCTCCAGGCACTTGAAAAGTACTTGTTTTAGCTGAAACAAGCTAATGTTAATGACAGCAACAGGAGACTTATGAACCCTGGCTGCTTTGTTCCTAACCCACTACTCTAATCATTAGGCTACCCTAGAAATCCTAATGCTGAAATATGGTTCTGAGGATGTCTATTTAAATGCCCCTATGTCAACGTTTGTGAAATCACATCTACAACTGGATGTGCTTGCTTTTTTTCAGACATTCTGGCTTAGGCATCCCAGATTGCACTGGATGTCTCTTCTAAAATTCCTCTCCATATGCCTCTGTAGACATGAGTAAAAAGGGCAATATCTGGAAAGTGGTGTGTAATAATGTCTGTAGTATCGGAAATAAGATTCTGGATGTTGAGCCTTTACTGGAAGAGGCTGACTTGGATTTAGTGATGGTTATGGAGACATGATTCATGAACAACCATGACAGATGTAATTATACCAGGCTATAATTTATTCAGGAAGGACAGGGTAAGAAAGGGAGGAGAAATGACACTATATGTAAAAAAATAATATTAAAACCAGAATTTCAGGACTTATGAAAGAAGGGGGAAACACTGTGGGTTAAACTGGAAAGAGGGAAGGAGTGTCTATTTGGAGTGGTGTTGTATATAGACCTCCTTCACAGGCACAAGTGGACAGAACTTTAATTGAAGATATGAAAGGAGAAGTACTACTGGTAGGTGATTTCAATATGCCAGCTATTGATTGGGACATCTCTGCTGCAAGTGCTGCAGTGTCATCTAGAAATAAGGAAATCCTGAATTTTCTATTAATATTTAGCATGCACATTTTTAGGAAAAGATCAAGGTGAGTTACATTGATGGGCAGTATGCATTTTCCTGGTCCCACAGTCTAAGTTTATACCTGAGGCAAAGGAACACTAAGTGAAAAGGCCATGCTGGTTCTAGGCTACTGCCTTAACCACTTGGCCACTCCTCCTGTGTTAGGGTTGAAGCTTTTACAGGGAGAACTGTTTCAGCAACTAGTAGCAACCCACATGTGAGGGAGCCATATTGGACCTGGTGCTTACGAATGGGGAGAGTGTTTCTGATGTTATAGTAGGTGATCATCTCACATCCAGTGATCATCAGAGGGTGTGATTCAGTATTTGGGCAAGAGCAGATAGTCCATTCAAAAATGAGGGTCCTAGACTTTATGAAAGCTAATTTTGTCAAGATGTGACAATACCTCAAAGAGTTGTTAGCGGGATGTGGTACCTTTACACTAAAATGGAAATAAGAATAGGTTGGGAACTCTAGGCTGGTTAGTCTGAACTCTGTGGTGAAAAAACTAATGGAAATACTGCTAAAACAGAGGACAGTGAGGTTTCTGGAATACAATGGATTGCAGGATCTGAGACAGCATGGTTTTACAAGAGGCAAGTCTTGTCAGACAAATCTTATTAATTTCTTTGAGTGGGTGACCAGAGAGTTGGACCGAGGAAGAGCTCTAGATGTAGTGTACCTAGATTTCAGTAAAGCCTTTGACACTGTTCCACACAGGCGAGTACCTTAGTGATGGATCTTAAAGTCTGGGTTAGACTGGGTTAGAAATTGGTTGATTGGGAGGTGACAAAGGGTACAGGTAAATGGAGCTCACTCTGAAGAGAAGGAAGTTACCAGTGGTGTGCCGCATTGATCTGCCTTTGGTCTGATTCTTCATAACATTTGTGTAAGTGATATTGTGGAAGGGCCATCGGGTAAGGTTTGCCTCTTTGCAGATGATACCAAAATCTGCAATAGAGTAGACATCTAGAAAGGTGTTGATGTTTATGTTTATGGGCTCTTGATATACCGCCCTTTGTTACATCAGGGTGGTTTACAATATAAAACTAACATTCATGGTAGGCTCTAGGCTGGAAGGAAAAGAAAAAGAACTACAATATAACAGGAAAGTGATGAATCAAGCAATCATACAGGACGGAGAGAAGTGGTTGACAAACACAAATAAGGAAACCAGGTCATGGGGGTGGGTCTGGGAGATTATGAGCTGAGGCGAAGAGGTATGTTTTCAAGGATGCTTTAAAGGTGGAGTAATTCTGTTCCAGGCGGAGGGACGTGGGTACGGAGTTCCAAAGGGCAGGACCAAGGAAGAAGAAAGCTGAGTGACGAGTGGATTGCAGGTGTGCACATGATGGGGAGGGAAGGTGAAGGCGGTTTATGTGGAGTGAACGAAGGTTATGTGTGGGGGTGTAGAAATGGAGGAGGTCAGCTAAGTACTGCAGCGTGTGGGTGTTATTTATTTTTTTATTTTTTATTTAGCTGTATTTATATCCCGCTTTTCACCGGGTCAAAGCGGTCAGTTGGGAGATACATTTTAACACGAAGGGATATGACACACATACGCTAATACTTACAGGGAACATGGGCAATGGAGGGTTAAGTGGCTTGCCCAAGACCACAAGGAGTGCCTGTAGGACTAGAAATCCCAGTCCCTCCGGCCTGAGATTGTTAGTAATGTGATGCACCAAAGTGAGGATCTTGTAGCACGAGGAGGAATCTAGCAAAGCTTAAAGAATAGTCAAGAATTTGGCAGCTGAGATTTAACATTAAAAAATATAGGGCCATGCATTTGGGCTGCAAAAATCCAAGGGAATGGTATTTATTTAATTATTATTTTATTTAACTGGTTTTCTATACCATCTTATCATTCAATCAAAGCGATTTACATTGTAACTTTGAACAGTTTAGATAGCAACATTGTGACAGGGAAGGGGAAACAGCATGTGGGAATTGTAGAACAACATAACCTATATACATTGGGGGGTCATTCTGTGCCATGAATAGTGAGGATGTACGTCCTGCCTAGATATACATCCCTGCTATTCGTCCCCCTTCCACTCCCGTGGCAAAATTTATTTATTTATTTATTTATTGAATGGTTTTATATACCGCCTTTCAGAAAAATCAAAGCGGTTTACATAGAACAAAACTTGAACATTACATTGAAACTTATTCAGACAATTGAAATTACAATAAAAATGGTAATTTGAGGGTTGCAATGCTGAGTAAATGCTGATTAGGTATATAGATAGTTTAAACATATATACAGATTTAAATATTTACAAATTTCAAAAATGTAATCAGGAAAAATGTATTGTAGTTCACTAGAATTAGTGTAAAGAGTAAATGTGATAATGTGGAGAACTGGGTATTGCAAGATAGAGTAAGAAAAAGGAAAAAGTAAGTTGTGAATTAATGAATATGAGTTTAAGTGGGAAATGAATATGAGTTTAAGTGGGAAATATTTCATCTATTGGGAATGAGTCTCCAAAGTACTCTATAAATAGGTGAGTTTTAAGATCTTTTCGAAATGCTGAAAGATCTGTGATATCTCTGAGTTTATCCGGCAGAGCGTTCCATATTAAAGGAGCATTGAAGCTGAATGCCCTATTTGTTGTAGTTTTATTGAGTTTTGAAAAGTTGTTTGGAACAAGTAGTGTGTTCAGGTTCCTTTGTCTCACTGTTCTGGTCCTTGAATGAATTGTCAGTAGATCAGTTAGATATGATGGGGCTATATCTCTTATCAGTTTGAACGTTGTTATGATAACTTTATATTTTATCCTACTTTGTATAGGTAACCAGTGAAGTTTGTACAGTATAGGGGTTATGTGTTCAGTTGGACCTGCATTTATAAGCATTCTTGCAGCAACATGTTGTGCTACTTTTAGTTGGTGTAAAGCAGGGGTCTCAAACACGCGGCCCGCGGGCCGCATGCGGCCCGCGAGAGCATCTTGTGCGGCCCGCGAAGCACTTACCGGCGTCTAAAAAAAAAAAAAAAATTCCAAACTTGCCGCCGCGGTATTAAGCGTCCCGCGGGCCCCTCTGCCTGCTCTGAGTCCTCTCCTCCCTGCAGCATCAGCTCCAAAAGCGGCGGCTTTCAGAGCCGCGAAGAGAGAGAGTTTCTCTCGCGCGGTTCTGAAGACTCTCTCGCTGCTCTTCAGAAACGAGCGAGATAAACACTCTATATCTTAGCGTCTCTGAAAAGCCGCCGCTTTTGGAACTGATGCTGCAGGGAGGAGAGGACTCAGAGCAGGCAGAGGGGCCCGCAAAGTAGTAAATAGTGGAGTGCCCTAAGAATTTGCATTAGGACCAGTGCATGTTAGCATATTTAGAAATGAACTGGAAAAAACAAATGAGATGACCAAATCTGCAGGTAACACAAAAATGTTCGGAGCCATTAGATCGCGAGCAGATTGTAAGGAACTGCAGTGGGACCTTATGAGACCGGGCATCTGGATGGCTGATGAAATTTAATGTAGATAAGTGAAAACTAATCATATAGGGAAGAATAATCCAAATATTTGCTATAAAATGCTAGGTACACATTAGAAGTCACCATTCAGGAAACAGAATCCTCAGCATAGTGTGCAGAGGTACTTAAAATGCAAATAGAATGCTATAAATTATTAGAAAAGAAATGGAGAATAAATTAAAGTGTATTATAATGCTTCTATTGCTTCATAGTGCTACCGCACCTTGAGTACTGTGTACAATTATGGTCACCACACATCTGGATCTGCTGTTGCTCATGGGACTGGCTGACGGCATCAGGACTTACAGTAGTAGATGGTGGCAGGATAGGGGAGCAGCATTGGGGGCTCCAGAGCAGGAGAATGCAGGCAATGCTAGGCACGGCTAGGTCTAGTGAATTCTGGAGGGGGAGCCAGTCTTAAAGGGGCCAGCAGACTCTTCTGGGTGCAGGGTTCAGGTGCCGCGGCGGCAGGGTGAGAGCGATCGGGACAGCAGTAGTAGTTCCTAATGTGCCTGGCGGTTGGCACTGGATTATAGTAATGTAGAAATCTTTTAGTCTTTCTTTATTCATGCACTCATTAAGAGGCATGTTTACTAAAAGTTAGGGTATGGTAACATTATGCAAATATTTATGCAAATGAGGTCCCTTATGCAAATGAGGTCCCACATCTCATGCGGCCCCCGGGTTATTTTAGAAGTCCTCATTTGGCCCTCAAAGCAATTTGAGTTTGAGACCCCTGGTGTAAAGCATGTTTTGGAATACCTTGAAGAATTATGTTACTAAAATCTAAGTGAGGCAGGATCAGGGCTTGAAGGACTGATCTGAAGTCCAGATTTGATAATAATGGTTTTAGATTTTTAAGATATCTTAATTTATTATATATTGTGTTTGTTGTATTCCTGATGTGTGTGTTAGACTTAACAGTCTGTCTATGATAACGCCAAGGTATCTTATTTCATCTTTTATGGGGATGCTTATGTTTTCAATTTTTATTTCTGTTGGGGGGGAGGTAAATTTTTGATTTCTAGAAACAAATAATGTTTCTGTTTTCTTGAAGTTAATGTGTAGATTGTGTTCATTTAGCCATTGCGTCATTTTAGTGAAGCATGATTTGATATTGGAGAAGTCCAGGGAGTCTATGGGGTATGTTTACTAAAACCCCGGTAAAGTGCGTGCCGCGGTAGTGTGCGTGTGCCATATAAGGAGTGGGCGTTCTGTCCTGAAAAAGAAAAGCCGGAATCTACATATGCGCTAAGGTGCGCGGCGCCCATGTGCGCCCCGCACCTTAGCGCATGAGATAGCTGCGCGGGAGGCATAAGTGGCGCGCTGAAGTGCAAGGAAAAGAGCAGAGCCACAGCACAATGGTTAAGACACTGACCAATGGTGCAGGGATCAGGGGTTCAATCCCCCACAGTGCCTAATGGAGACAGCTGGCTGAGGCATTATTTTAGGAGCCATTTAAATAACGGGCGGTATAAGGCGGCGCGCTAATGTTTCAGGAGGCCTTTTAATATTGGGCGGCATAAGGCAGCGTGCTGATGTGCAATCACAGGAACAGAACCACAGCACAATGGTTAAGACACTGGTGCAGGGATCAGGGGTTCATTCCCCCAAAGTGCCCAATGAACAAGGCTGGCTGAGGCATAACATATTATGGGGAAGATTGCTTTAGGAGGCATTTTATTCATATTTTAATTATCACTACTAGCAAACGCACTCTCAAAGCGTGTTAACATAAGGCGCCCTATAAGGCACATTTTAAAGTGCACTGTCAGCCAAGGCACCCTAGAATGTTGCTTATAGGGCGCTGTAGAGGGTGCCGTATGAGGTACCGCAAGGTCAGTGTACTGTTTTTTATGGCAGCACTGTGCAGTTTAAGGAATGAAAAGCATAAGTAGGTGCGCTGACAGGCAAGGAGGAGCAGCAGTGGAGCACAATGGTTAAGGCACTGACTGCTGATACAGGGGTCATGAGTTTGCTCCCCAGTGTGCCTAATACGTAAGGCTGGCTGTGGCATCAACTTTGCATTGTACATATTTTGTCCTGCAGCACTTTATTTTTATGTTATTAATTGCTGCCAGCAAACACGCCCTCACGTGCCGTAATTGAAGGTGCCGTATAAGGCGCCCTATAAGGCACTGCATAGGGCACATTATAAATTGCACTGTCCGCCACAGCACCCTAAAATGTCCCCTATAGGGCACCTGATAGGTTGCATCACAGGATAATGTATAGTGCACCTTATATGGATGGAAACCATAAGATGCCCTATAGGGCGCCCTATAAAGCACCCTCAGAGGCACCTTATGGGTACAGTACGCTGAGGGTGTTTTTGCTGGCATCAAAATATGTACATTAAAAAAAGATAATGCGTTGGACAACCCTATCAAATAACCCCACTGTGGGTTTGAACCCATGACCTCTGGCTTCAGAGGCAGTGAAGTAACCATTGGGCTACAGCTCTATAGCTGCTAGCAAGTACCTGGCTGGCTGCAGAGAGCATGCACGTCACCACACAGACAGTCTGCTGTGGTCACTAGGATAGGGTTAGCCCACCCATACCCATGATGCACTGCACATGCAAATCAGCTGTCCACAGATTAACACAGGATGGGCAATGCAACCCCACAGCACCTCGGCCTGGTAGAGGGAAGTGACCATGTGCACCCACACACCACCTCGGCCTGGTAGGGGGTACTGACCGTGTGTTTTACTGGCACAGAGTAGCTACACACCGTCACATTGTGCGGGTACTGTGCTCACCCTGAGGGTGCGGTGAGGCGCCCAGGACCAGGTCCACAACACCTTCCATAGCTAAAAGAGGCCATGCCGGAGGTCCAAAGAAGTGTTAATGTGTGAGATAGGTAGTTTCTGCACAAACACCTTGGATATCTCTGTCTGTTTCAGTCAGGTGTAGCCCCCATGGACCCCTAGGTGGGCTATGTACCACCACCACCCCCCCCCTCCTCCTCCTCCTCCTTTCCCCCCCCCCCCCGAGCTGAGGGTGGCAAACAGGGTCTCCCATCAATAGAGCCACATTCTACCTCCCTGCAAAGGTGGCAGTAGAAGGGACCATCAACCCCAGTCCTGCTGAGGAACAGACACCCCACAGGGCAATCAATGCAGCTCTATACACAGCCATAACACAATAGCAGACAGACATTAGGCCTGGATATGGTGAGCTGCACCCCACCACTATCTGATATTCTCCTGCAGCAAGTCATCAGCTGCTGCACCCTGCAAGCTGCTCCATCAAGACACATACTAGCTGCAAACAGTGTGCTAGTTAGTCCACATTGCATGTTCCCAGTGGAGATGCATGCACCCAGAACCGAGATGTCAACATACACAGCAAGCAGCTAAATCAGTGACTGGGCCCCAAAAAGAATCCCATATCTATCACATGAGAGAAATACTATATAGCACTATGGGGTGCCTAGCCATGCTGTGGTCACTGCACAGTCAGGGTGAGAGTGATCTCTCAGCAGGACATACTGAGGTCACCCTGTCTGTGTAGGTGGTGGCCGGGCACTAAAATGTCCCAGTCAGTGCCCTATGCCCTGTGCAGATGCACCCTGGCCAGGCCACCCTGTCCGGCCTATACCCATGGTACCTTGCTCCTCATTATGCACATTGGCAGCCCAATACTGGCAACATTGCTGGCAGTGTGGGCTGTGGAAGGTGTTTGCAGCCACCACACACTGGATAGACAGACAGCCACCCCCACACCTATGCCAGCATTGTGCTACTATAGAGGAGTCCAGCAGCTATACCCACCACACCATTCCTGGGCACTGTACAGGCATGGATATGGTACGCAATACTGTTGGGGGTCACTCCCCAGGGTGGTAAACACTGTCAGAGACCAGACCTGCAGCGCACACCGCAGACATCACAATGATTGTTATGGTGGAGATCAATGAGCAAAATGTGCTTAACATAGGAATTGATATCTGCCAGTTATCATGGGCAACGTTTGATAGCTGTGTACCATATACCCAGGTGTAGGGTGGCATTGCTAAGGTATGCAACTGCTAGTATTGGGAGATACAGACAGGGCCCAATGTCCTGCCTCTCCATGAGGCATTGGCCAATGGGGCCTGTGGGGGTGTGTCTGGCCCTGTTGGCTGCTGCTTTACGGCAGAGTGTCCCAACTCCAGTCCTGGTGTTCCAACCACTGTTCGGGTTTTCATGCTGTCCCTCATAAATATGCATGAGCTACATCAGCATACCATGGGGGTGGTGCATAGATATGCAGCACAGGCATCTTTATTAGTGGCAGCATGGATCCTGAATGGTGTGGGGCCCTCCAGGACTGCATTTGGGAGACTCTGCTCTAGGTAATGCGGCTGTTTATGGTGTCTGTGTTTGGTGTGGTAAAATATAGGCGTATGAACCATGCGTATGTTCTCAGCAATAAAGGTTTGCCCTTACTATCATGGTTTAGTTGTAGGAAACATATGTGGACTAGATTGGCAGTAGCCCCAGCTGGGCTTTGAACCTGTGACCTTCTGTTTCTGCACATACTGTCTGTGTGCACTGCACCACCATGTTGCCACAGATATGCTGCGTTCCCTGGGGAGTCCATGACTGTACATCTGACAGAGCCTGTCTGTTGTGGTGGACAGTGCCAGCCTGCACAGGCCTAGGCCATTGTCTGCTGTGGTTTGCAGCCACTGCCCCCTCCACCACCTGTACCCTTCTGCCAACATGCAGACATGTCCCTATCTGGGAAAAAGCATATGACCTGATTGAGTTGTGGCACTCCAGGACTGAATTTGGGGGACTCGGCTGTAGGTAATGCCCATTGTTATGGTTTGTGTGTGGTGTAGGGTAAAATATAGGTGTTGGAACTATGCTTATGTTCTCTGCAATAAAGGAGTGTCTGTACTATCACTGTTTAGTGGTGGGTAAAACTATGGGGACTGGGTTGGCAGGAGCCCCAGCTGGGATTTGAACCTGTGACCCTCTGGTCTTACAGGCACTGGCTGTGTCCACTGCACCACACTGTGGCCACAGAGACAGTGCAGTCTCTGGAGATAGGAAACCTGGCCGCACGAGTCAGACACCCTGCTCTGCACAATTTTACTGTGGGCTTGTTTACCTTGTATGGGGACAAAGGTGCAAATAAACCTCAAATATGACCTCCAAAAAAGGGGAACAAAACCAAAACCAAGCTGGGCAACAGTAATATCAATGGGCAACCTGAAAAACACTCCCAGGAAAGCTCCATTAAAATGCAGTGCTTTTGAAAGAGTCTACGGAGCGTAGACCCTTCCAAAAATCATTTCTTTTTTTTGGAGCTTTCCTGGGAGTGTTTTTTATGGTTGTCCATTAATATCACTGTTGCCCAGCTGGATTATAATTTATTTGGAATTTGTTGTGGTCATTTTCAATTTATATTTGCTATTTTGTTCTGTGCACATGTATCACACTGCTCACGTTTTGCAGGTTTCCCCGGTTTTGCTGTACATTGCTGACGGAAATGGTTTCTCTTCCCTTTAAATCGGCTCTAACGTGAGGTTTTCACTCGCGGTATTTCTTTTGCCGAAATTCAGCCCCGCACTTGTGCGGGGAGCCTCTCCCCTCCCACTCTCCACCCATTGACCCCGTCCCTCCGCCCCTCGGGGGCCTTCCTCTGCCCTCCGTACGCCTTTCCCCGCCTCTATCGCACATCAGCGCACCGCACACTTGCGCGACGGGCCCGTTAGTGTGAGGTGCACATGTGTGGGGCACCTAAGAGCACTTAAGTGCATCATTAGCGTACACTACTGTGCGCCACGCACGTGTGCGCGGTTTAGTAAACATACCCCTATGTCCATAGGGAGATAAATCATAACATCATCAGCATAAATTGCATATTTTAATTTGCACTGTTGAATGATGTGGCATATAGGTTGTAAATATATGTTAAAGAGTAGAGCTGACAATGCAGAACCTTGTGGGATTCCTTGTTTTTGCATATAGGTTCTAGATGTATGGTTTCCTATTTTTACCTGTTGCGATCGATCAGTTAGATATGATTGGAACCATGCAAGAATAGTGCCATGTATACCAATCTGTTTGAGTCTTTCAAAAAGGATACAATGGTTAATTGAATCAAAGGCTGCCAAGATATCCAAAAATATAAGTAATACTGCTTGTTTTGATTTGTCAATGTATTTTAGAATATCATCAAAGTGTTTCTACACTATGGTATGGTCTAAAGCCGTATTGGTGTGAATCTAAGGGGGCATGAAGTTCAATGTGATCCTGAAGTTGATTATATACTACTTTTTCTATAATCTTTGCCATAAATGGAAGGCTAGAGATAGGTCTATATGAAGAGGGATCAAGATTGTCTAGTTTTTTGTTTTTCAGAATAGGTCTAATCGAGGCTCTCTTTAGGATTGTTGGCATAGTACCATGTATGAGAGAAAAATTTGCTATATTTAGAATGTAGGGCGCTAGGAGTGGTTTAGTATTTTTGATCCAGCTAACTGGGCAGGGATCAAGACTAGAAGTGGTTGTGTTAATATCTGAGATCACCTTATCCAGTTCTTTTAGTGTTACAGTATGACATTTATCCCATATGTGTTCAGGCTTTGGGTTGGAGTAAATTAGTGGAATTGGAGGGTCTGATAGTGGAGAGAGCTTAGTTATGTAATAGTCAGCAAGAGTTTGTGGGTTAATAGGGGTGACATCTATATTAGGAGGGTTTGATACTTTTTTAACTATTTCAAATAATTCTCTGGGACGATTGAGGGAATTTGTTAGTAATTATTGTTTTTCTGTAGTAGTCTAGTTTCTCATTGTATAAATTTCTGTCATTATTTGAGTTCGTTTTCCGCCATCTTTTTTCAATCTTTCTAAGTTTCCTCTTTATTTGTCTAATTTCTTGCGAGATCTCCCTGTATGAACAGTGCTGTTGTACGGGGAGCCTTAGATGGGGCGGGAGGGGGCGGTCTGGAGGTGGAACGAGGATGGGGCACGGGTGAGCTGTGACCATAGATGTACAGGGCTGATTCTGAGATTGGCCCTGCACATTGTGGGCTGGCCACGTAGATGGGGGACCGCAGTGCTGGGGGGTGGCAACAAGGTGAGGGGGTGCAGGGGGAACCCTGCAGCTCGATCCTGGCTATGGGAGGCTTGATCAGGAAATGAGCAATCTGGGTTGGTGGCCAGGGGAGCCGTGGTGCCATGGCAATGAGATGCCATGGCACTGTGACTCCATTACGGAGCCTGGCTGAGTTAGCCGGGGATCTGCTGGGCATGCAACCCATCAGAATCGGGGCCTGGCCTGCACATCCAGGCCAGCAGACCTGATTATGATCCTGTGGGCACGTCTAGTCCCTGTGGGATCAGAATCGGATGCTATCGCTGTACGCCCTGATTCTGAGGGACCGCACAGGTGCTGGATGGCCAGAATAGAATTGGCCTCTAAAGGTACAATGTGGTAGTGAAAGATTGTGGGAGATTAGTTAGTGTGGCTTAGGATCATCCTGGGGCCAGAGGCGCCACTAGGAGGAGGTTACTACATGCTAGGTGATGCTACTGAAGTGCTCCATGTATAGGAGAGTTTTCCATTTTTTTCTGAAGTCCTTGATATTTATGGTGGCTCTTAAATCATCCAGTAGGGAGTTTCATAGGGCTGGAGCAATGAGGGGAAATGCCCATCTGGATGTGGACTGCTTAGACTTTATGTAGGCACTGGCAGTAAGGTTTGACTTCTTGTGCCTTCTAGGTCGGTTGTCTGGTCTTTTTTGATTAGGTTCTTCAGGATGTCTGCTGATGTGTTCTGTAGGACTTTGAAAATGTTGAACACCATTTTAAACTCGGTGTGGGAGTGAACTGGGAGCCAGTGTAGCTGGTTCAGAATAGGAGTAATATGACTGTGTCTTTCTGATTTGGTGATGATGCATGCAGCAGTGTTCTGTGCCATCTGGAAAGGATGGATAGTTTGCTTCGGGAGGCCATGGTATAGGGAGTTGCAGTATTCCAAAAGAGGTGTAATAACAGCTTGGCATACCATACAGAAATGATCCTTGCTGAAGAGTGACTTTAGCCTCCTGATTATTTTCATCTTTTGTTAAGCATTCCTGGTAGTCTTGTTGATGTGGGATTGTAGGTTCAGGTTGCAGTCCAGTGTGACTCCTAAGTATCTGATTTCTTCCTTTATGGATATGCTCTTATGGGGTAATTCAATTGAATGTGGAGATGTAAATGATGTATTCCTCATGATAAATAGGACTTCATTCTTATTGTAATTTATGTTTAAGTTGTTGTTGGCGAGCCAATTGGTCATATTCTCCAGGCATCCTATTATCATTGAGTAGTTTGGCTTGTCTAGGTTGACTGGGTGTAAATCATGATGCCGTCAGCATATACCTCGTATTGCATATTGTGCTTTTTGATGACCTTCATTACGCTGCATCACATTATTATTATTCATCAGAACATTAAATGGCATGTAAGAATCAGTTGCTTCCAGATTTAGCTTATAGGGGAGGGGTGCAATATTCAAAGGCATTTAGGCAGTTTGTAAACTGCCTAAATGTTACTTACTGAGGGACTAATGCGATTAGTGGTGCTGAATGTGCTCAGTTGAGCCACTAAATGCCCCAATGCTAGCCGGCTAGTGTTGGGGCAGAGTGGGGATAGCACCTGAGGATAACTGGTTAGTGGCAATATTCAGTCGCTAACCAGTTATCCTAAACCAACAAAGGTTAGGCACTTTAGCTGGTTTAGCTAACCTGTCAATGGCTGAATATTGTCGCTGACCAGTTAGCTACATCGCTATTTGACCAATCCAGATATCGAATGCTGGTGGCTGGATATGACCCTAGCACTAAATACCCTGTTTTAATTTAAAGCAGCAATAGCCTGCCATTTTAACTGTGTTGGCCACCACCACTGAATATACCACCTCAAAAATACCTCACTGGTTTTGATCCAATTTTCCTGCAGGCTACTTTAGTGGACTTTCTGCAGCCATTGTTTTCTTTATTTTCTGGAAGATCCAGCATGACATGTAATATAAAAACAGAATAAAATAAATATATGAAAATAAAACCACATAGCATCATATGTGGGGGATAATTACATAAGAAGGTGCCTATGTGAAAGGCCCAAAGAAGCTCCTATTTTATAAAGGCAACATAGACACGTATGTGCTCATATGATGAAGCCTGACGTACAGACTCAAGAAGTTTGTTCCAGACATGAGGAGCAACAAGGTGATAGCCTCTAAAGCAAAAAAATCCTCCCATAAGATAACTTTCATCCTAGGGAGGTGGCGATGCTGATCAGGGAGGTTCTAGCAAAATATCATGTTCTGTTTGGTCCTGCAAGTGTCATTACAAGCACCGTCTATGGCACTCCATCTGTGTAAAGATCAAGGCCATATATCACAGAAACTGGGACACTGAGGATATGAAACACAAGAGGAGAGACATGAGATGATGGGCAAAGCACAAGGCAGCAACAACAACTGCAGACATAGCTTGTGTATAGTTGACTTATCAAACCTGAATTGGGTCAGACATTGTTCATCTGGGAGGTCCAGATATTGGACTCTGACCTAGTACACTCTCTGGTAGGGGTGTCCTCTTCTGTTCCTCCTGTGCTCCCTGTAGGCCCTCCTTCTCCTGCAGGATTAGTATAAACCAGGCTAACACAGCATCCATGGTTTATACCTACCACCAACATCCTTGTGCCACCACTACCAATATGCAGTGTGACTCAAACACAAAAAGACAGATAGCGACAAATACTCACTGAAACTCTGAGTCACATCATGAGCCACTCATACACCTCCTCTCCAACACATCAACACACACTGGCACATGACACAATATCATGGCATGGGGACATGGGCTGTAAGGGATGCACTGGGGGAAATAGAGTGGCAGGGAAGGGGGGGCTGTGGGGTCCAAGAGAGTGGTTGAAGGCTGGGAGTTAGTTAGTGGGCAGCTACAGGATATGGTGAGCACTGCTGGGGGGATGCACAGTGGAGACATAGGGGAATTGCTACATGGATGACAAGCAAACCAGTCACTCTCCAGAACAAGCTCTCCAGTCACAATTGCAAACCATAGTTAGCATGGACAGCAAAGTCCTATACCTATTTATGATTTATAGCAGGTGTAGAGTGGGACATTTGGATACCCTAAACACTGTGTGAAATACATCTTGGACGTGCAGCTGCTTGCAATGCCCTAGCCCCACCCAGAAACGCCTCACCCCAGAACGTCCAGACTTGGATGTAGCTGCTGCTAGAACATGCAGGTCTGCCCATTTCTGAATCACCTTCAGCATATCCCTGTGGTTGTGATGTCCATGTCAACGTTTTGAACATAAGATGCATACTGGATCAGATCAAGGTCTATCAAGCCCAGTATCCTGTTTCTAACAGTGTCCAGTCCAGGTCACAAGTACCTGTCAAGTTCCCAAAAAGGTATACAGATTCCGCATTGTTTATCCTGGGGTAAGCAGTGGATTTCCTTGGTCCTCTTTAAGACTATAATGTAATGTACTATAATGTAAGAGGATGCATTGCGCCACTGCTTTCAGACTCAGCTGTCAAACACTGTATTTTCACTTTGGCCATTGCAGGGTGCATACAATTTCACATTCCAGTCTTTCTTGGGCTAAGCCAGATGCTCATGTAGGCCATGAATAGTTGGGGTCCACCAAGAAAAGCACTATGCCACGTTGTTAGAAGAAACCCAGTCTAAAATACGTGGTTTGAGGGAAGGAGTTCTTTATTTAATATTAATTGATTCCTTGCGCCAGATAGCCCACCACAGGCCATTTCGAATTCACTTCATCAGAGGAATTCAGGCGTACTACATTTATAAACACATAAACAAAGACCCAATTACGTAAACATATCATTCAAATCCTCATATAAAACTAATGGACTAAAAATTATTTAAACATGTATATAAAATATTAATAATAAAACTTATGTGTTGTTGTTGTTGTTGTTGTTGTTAAGTGCCATTGAGTCAGAGTCGACTCATGGCGACCCTATGGATAGCTATCCTAAATTGTGTTCGGGTCTTCAGTCAGGCGGCTCATTGTTGACAGACTGTTACCCTTAGCTGCTGTTATTGTATCGATCCATCTCATTGCTGGCCTTCCTCTTTTGCGTTGACCTTCTATCTTGCCAAGCATGATGTCTTTCTCTAATGATCTCTCTCTTCGCATGATGTGTCCAAAGTATGAAAGTCAAAGTCTTGTCATCTGAGCTTCTAAAGAAAGCTTAGGTTTGATCTCCTCTAGTACCGACTGATTTGTTCTTCGGGCAGTCCATGGTATACACAGTATTTGCCGCCAGCACCATAATTCAAAGGCATCAATTTTCTTCCTGTCTGTCTTTTCACTGTCCAGCTTTCACATCCATATGATGTTATTGAAAATACCATGGCTTGAACAAGTCGAATCTTTGTATGGAGAGAGACATCTCTGCTCTTGAGAATCTTATCTAGGTCTTTCATAGCATTTCTGCCAAGAGCAATGCGTCGTTTGATTTCTTGACTGCTTGTTGCTTCTTTATTGATAGTTGATCCAAGTAGGTTAAAGTTGTTCACAATTTCAATTTCTTCTCCTTCAACGATTGAACTATTCCGCATAGTTTTTACATACACTTTGTTGTTCAAGTTAAGATGTTCATTGTAAAAAGTTATAACTGTTCTATGTAAAACAAGATCTGCATTGTTAATTGTTGTTAAATGTACACCGCAACTGATCGCTGGAAGATGCGGTATATAAATAAGTGTTAAATAAATAAATAAAATAAATAAATAAAAACGATGAACCTGTTGATTATGCCAGTTGTCATGATCTTTGTCTTCTTTACATTAAGGTGCAGGCCCATTTTGAGACTATGCTCTTTGATTGTGAGAAGCAAATGTTTCAGATCATCTTCACTTTCAGCCAGTAATGTAGTATCATCAGCATAGCGAAGGTTGTTGATGAGTCTTCCACCAATCTTCACACCTCTATTGTCTTCATACAATCCTGCTTCTCTGATGATTTGTTCTGCATATAAATTAAACAGGTAGGGGGAAAGTATGCAGCCTTGTCTTACACCTTTGCTTATTTTAAACCATTCTGTTTCTACTTGTTCCGTTCGAACTGTTGCTTCTTGATCAATGTACAGATTGCGCAAGAGAACGATCAGGTGTTCTGGTATACCCATGTTTCTTAATGTGGCCCAGAGTTTCTCATGGTTTACACAGTCAAAAGCCTTGCTATAGTCGATAAAGCACAAATAGATATCCTTTTGGTATTCTTTAGTCTTTTCAAGGATCCATCTCACATCCGCAATGATGTCTCTTGTTCCTCGCCCTTTCCTGAACCCTGTTTGCACTTCAGGTAGTTCTTGTTCCAGGTATGGTTGTAGTCTCTTTTGAATAATCTTCAGTAGAATCTTGCTGGCATGTGGGATCAGAGCGATTGTTCAATAATTTCCACAGTCAGTTGGATCACCTTTCTTTAGTATTGGTATAAACACAGATCTTTTCCAGTCAGTTGGCAATGATGTTGTCTTCCATATTTCTTGGCAGAGCCTTGTAAGTATGGTAACAGCTGCATCAGATTGCTGCAATACTTCTATAGGAATGCCATCAATGCCTGGTGCTTTGTTCTTTGATAAGGCTTTCAATGCTGCTTCAACTTCTTCTTTCATAACCAATGGTTCCCGATCATAAGGTACAGGTTGAAACGGCTGTTGGTCCACTTGATCTTTATCATATAAAAACTCTGTATATTCCTTCCACCTTTCTTGATCTTCTCAGCATCATTCAACATAGAATCTTGAGCATCTTGTAACATTCCAAATCGAGGCTGGAACTTTTTCTTTAACTCTCATAGCTTTAGGAAAGCTGATCTTGTTCTTCCTCTAATAGTTTCTGCTTCTATTTCCTTGCATGCGTAATTGTAGTACTTTTCCTTGTCCTGTCTTGCTGCACGTTGGAAATCTCTGTTAAGTTCTGCGATTGTCTTCCTTTCTCCTCTGGCTTTAGCTTCTCTGCGTTTCTGGGCAATTTTCAGAGTTTCTTCCGTCATCCATTTTGGCCGTTTTTGCTTTTTCACCTTTTGTAGAGACTCCTCGCTTTCTTCCAACACAACCTTCTTGATGTCATTCCATAACTCTTCCGGAGCTCTGTCATTTGTATCTAAAGCAGCAAATTGATTTTGCAGGCAGTCTTTAAATTCCAGTTGTATATTCTCAAGGTCATATTTTGCTGCATTCATGAGTGGTTTGCTCTTTTTCAACTTTAGCTTGAGTTTGCATACTAGTAGTTGATGATCTGTACCACAGTCAGCTCTAGGTTTTCTCTTTGTTGATGTTATAGAGCGTTTCCATCATTGACTTCCACAGATGTAGTCAATTTGATTTTTATACAATCCATTGGGTGAAGTCCATGTGTACAGTCGCCGCTTGTGTTGCTGGAAGAAAGTGTTTGAGATGAATAGATCATTGGTCTTGCAGAATTCTATCAGTCTTTCTCCAGCTTCATTTCTGTTGCCAAGTCCATATTTTCCAACTACTTTGCCTTCTTCTTTGTTGCCAACTTTTGCATTCCAGTCACCCATGACTATCAGGATATCCTGTTTGCATGTTCTGTCAATTTCAGCTTGTACTTGTTCATAGAACTCTTCAATTTCATTCTCTTCTGCAGCTGTTGTTGGGGCATATACTTGAATTATAGTTGTGTTGATAGGCAATCCTCGTAGACGAATAGAGATTAAGCGTTCGCTGACTGCATTGTATTTCATTACAGTTCTTGCAAGTTTCTTCTTTATTATAAATGCAACACCGTTTCTTCTTTGTCTTTCATTTCCAGCATAGTAGACCATGTGATCATCTGATGCAAAGTGCCTGATGCCAGTCCATTTCAGTTCGCTGGCACCCAACAGATCAAGTTGTACACGTTCCATTTCATTCTTGATCACCTCCAACTTCCCTTGGTTCATGCTTCTTACGTTCCATGTTCCAATGTGTAAGACATCTTTACAGCTTCTGACTCTCATTTCATGCACAGCTACATCAGCAGTCAGACTTCCTGAGGGCTTTGATCCAACCACATCATAAATGCTGGCTTTACTTTGAAAAGCCTTCAGCTCTTCCCCAGTAGCTAGCTGAGTGCCTTCTGACCTGGGTGTCTCATCTTCCAGCACCATAGCACAATTTGTTTTGTTGTAACTATCCATTGGGTTTTCATGGCAAGATACAGAAGTAGATTGCCAGGCCTTTCTTCCGTGCAGTTTAAGTTTGGTGTTGTTGCCGTTGTCACAAAAATGTGCTCCTCTGCCGTCAACACTATCCCATTCTGCTGCTGCCCAGATGGGTGGTTTGTCTTGGACAACATCAGACTCAATTATAAGCATTAAAAAGGAGCAAAAGGTGGCTTACCTAAGATGGCAGCGTGAGCGTTTCTGTGTTGAATATGCCTAAGCGAAAAGGCCGGCCCAAGGCTCCTCCCACGGAGTCTGAAGCCTGCCAAATCCGCTGGTCCGATGGATCGGTATGTGCACTTGACGGAGCAGAAGAGAGGGGAGATTCGAGCGGGCGCTGTAGCACCGGTTGAGATGGATCCGGAACTACTTGCCCTGGAAGTGTCTCTCTCCCAGGATGAGCGTGTGCCACCTCCTCATGTCAGCACTCCCAAGACCCCCCTGTGAGAGGAGAGGAGGACCTACCAGGAAGTGGTGGATCAGCCTCTCGTGTGCGGGCTCCACTCGAGGAGAGTCCGGGAGTCCAGCCCTCAGTTGTGAGGCCTGTGAAGGAGGATGAAGATGCAGCAAGTCACAGAGCTGTGGGAGCAGACGTGCAGAAATTCCCTTTGTTGGCAGAATTTTCTAAAGGTACTCTTTTGAAATGCCCGAAGGTGATCTCACTAGAGTCGATTTGGGAGGCAATTTTGCAGTTATCTTCTGTGGTGTGTCAACATGTGGATTTGGAAACTTCGCGTTTGGAAAAGTTGGAGACTCTGTCTGGTGGAATGCAGGCTGAACTCGCTGACCTTCGTGGGAAGTTTCTGGCTGGAGAACAGAAAGTGACTCAGGTTTCTGTAGTGTCTGAAACTATTATTAAAGATAATACAGCTATGAGAATGAAGTTGGAAAATTTGGAAAATGTTGTGAGGGCGTCTAACATCCGATTGTTAAATTTTCCTGTGGTTGTGGGGGTTTCTCCGGTTGAATTGTTTAAACAATATATGCATGAAACCTTAGGAGTACCATCTGATTTAACTCCTCCGGTTGTGAAAGCCTATTTTCTGCCTTCGAGTAAGAAAGAGGGTAAGAAAATTGAAGGTTAAAGAAAAAAAAAAAAGAGCAAAAAATAATCCACATTAGCAAAATTCAAAAAAATCATATAAACTACAAAAATATCCATTCCAAAGTATTATTTATTAATACATAGCAAAAAGATAAACAAACTCCATCTAACTGACAAACACCATCAGTTATATAGGTATCATACTGATAGTCTCCAACAATCTCAAGAATGGATTCACAATCTCAGAATACTCTACAACATTCAGAGCATATTCCAATCCTACTCCAAAAAGATTCATAATCTTACAACATATATCCTAGTATTCATATTAAACACACTAAGGGGGATGTTTACTAAACCATCTTAACGTAGCAGCGGCGACGTTATTGCGTGATACGTCACGTATTGTGTGATAACGTCGGCAGCGGCGTTAAGGCACACTAATGCTGTGAAATCCAGCTCTGAAGGGTGGAGTAAGGCCTCCCAGAGGGCAGAGATAGAGGTCAATGGGCGGAGAGTGGGCGGGGAGACGCTCCAGGCACACTAATGCTATGAAATCCGGGTCTGAACACTAACGCCAGTGAAACCCTCGCATTAGAGGCACATTTGCAGGAGAGAGAAACCATTTCAGTCAGCAATGTACAGCAAAGGCAGGGAAACCTAGAAAAATGATAGTAGTGATACATGTGCAGAAACCAAAAAGGCAAATAAACATATAAAATGACCAGAACCACATCTGAAATCCCAATAACCAAGCTGGCCAATAGTAATATTAATGATAAACATAAAGCAACACTACTGACAAAGTGTAAAAAGGAAGATATCATGTTTGGAAGGGTCTATGCTCTGTCCCCCTACAAAGTGAATGATCCCACATTGAAATAGCGGTGATCAAGGTTTTTGTCATTTATATTGGACAGGTTTGTTAGGGCGTGCACATGTGCAGCAACAGCAGAGTGGGCACGTAGGAAAGGGCAACTGTACTGATGCTGTAAATGGGATACAGGGGGCTGCAGGCGGCACATGCTGTGGTCCAGCTGGGGCACAGTGGGGACTAGACAGATGCCTAGGTGGCACACAGGAATGCTGAAACTGTAAAGCAGTAAGACAGCAACTGACAAGGGACCAACATGGGCATGAGTGTGTGTCCCACAGTGTCACAGGGGATATTACCCAGCAGATACTCCCAAGGGCACAGAACATTGGGAGGTGGTGCGGGGAGGCACCCCTACCCGAGAACCCACACCATAGGCAGCTGCCTACCGGCACACTTGATGGCCTGGGACTGCGCACCACCAGCACCAACGGCATAAGGGCATGTCAGCATGGTGGCAGAGGGGTGCTGGTGGCGGAGGGGGGCAGTGGCATCTGCCCACAGCAGACCACAGCCAAGCCCCATTTACGTGTGTGCCATGCACTGCAACAGACTGACGAACAGACATGGTATCCGCAGGGAATGATCTGCCTCTGTGGCAACAGTATGGTGCAGTACACACAGCCAGTGTATTCAGGGGCAGAAGGTCAGAAGTTCAAGTCCCAGCTGTGGCTCCTGCCAACCTTGTCCCCATATTTTACCCAGTACTAAACCGTGGTAATAAAGATGGAACCTTTATTGCAGATAAATTAAACATGCCTGAAACGCCTATATTTTACCCTACAGAGCACAGACACCATAAACATGTGCAATCCCTAGAGCAGAGTTTCCCAACTGCAGTCCTGGAGGGCCAAACACCATTCAGGTTTCATGCTGTCCCTAATTAATATGCCTGTGCTGCATTTGTATGCATCGCCCCCATTGGTATGCAAATGTATCTCATGCATATTCATTAGGGACAGCATGAAAACCTGAACAGTGTTTGGCCCACCAGAACCGGAGTTGGGAACCTCTGCCCTAGAGCAGTGGCCAACAGGGGCAGTGGCCAACAGGGGCACAAATACCCACACCCACAGGCTCCACTATCCAAAGCCTCATGGAGAGTCAGGCTGTTGGGCCCTGCGCGGAGTAGTATCTCCCAATACTGGCACCTGCAATGCCGTCCTAAACTTGGAAAACACGTTCCACATATATCAAAAGGTTGCTATAATTAATGTCAGCTAACAAATTTTAAGTTAAATACGATTTGTTGATAGAGATTCATCATAGCAACCTTTTAAAATAGCCTTAAAAACATATTTTATCAGCAAGCTTTTTGGCGCCTAGGGCACAAGCACATTGGGTCACTAAGAATGTCAGCTGGGACAGGTCTTATCTTCTTTCTCTCCTGTTGTGTTACTGTATTTCTAATTTGCTTCCCATTGATTATGTTGTAAACCACACTAATGTGCTCACACAAGACGGTATAAAAAGTCTATAATAAATAAATCCTTCCAACTTTACATTCTGTTCCTAACTCTGTAATAGACTCCATAGACATGTAGTTTTTTCCCAGGTGAAGAAAATCTTGATCACCTCAACTTAAAAAGAGTCAAAATCTGTATTCTCACTTAGGGGTATGTTTACTAAACTGCAGTAATGTCACTTGCGTTAGGTTCCGCGGTAAAGGTACAGATGCCCATATAAAGGCGTGGGCGGTGCATCGTATCAGCTGCCGCGCGTTACAAGGCGCCTTGTAAGGTGCCCTGTAAGGTGCCTTGTAAGGCGCCCTGTAAGGTGCCTTGTAAGGCGCATTATAAGGTGCATTAAAAGGTGCCTTGTAAGGTGCCTCATAAAGCGCTCTATAGGGCTCCTTAGGCTAAGTGCCGTATTAGGCACCCCTGGACAAGGCACCGTAGAAGGCACCCTGGGCTATGGAGCCATAGGTTAAGGTGGCTTAACAAGATTACGGTGCCCTAGGTTAGTGTGCCCTAAGGGCTGCAAGGTGCCGCAGGATGACATGCATGACCTGTGAGGAACAGAGACAGATGTAGCCCTAACACTAGATAGAGCACTCAGGAAAGGCAATCAACAGGTGAGTGAAGGACAGAGAGCTGGGAGCCGCTGGACCCGCCATATCTGTGGCATCCCATGTGGCTGCCAGAACTGATGACAAACATGGTGGGGGCAACTGTACCACAGCACAGGGTGTTGGCAATGTAAAGTACTGGCAAGACAGTTGGTGGAAGACGATGAGAATACGTGTCCCCTAGTGGAGGCAGATGTGGCAGGATAGTTACAATGATGGGTGGACAGAGGAGTGGTGGTGCCATGCAGATCAGGCACAGGTGAGGCAAGCATGATGAGGCGCAATGCAGGAAAGGGTAGCAGTGCAGGACATGGGGTGGCAGCCTGCACAGGCAGACAGGACTCTACACAGCTGACAGACGCAGATAGACGGACCGAGGGAATGTTGGCAATTGTGGCGAGGGTATTATGGGCTGGCAGCACATATCTGAAAAAATATGACTGTTACAGGCATGCACACTATTTGAGCAAGACAGGCAGGAGAGGAGGGAACAATGAGGAATTGAACCCATGAACACTGCCGAGAATGGCATTGTATTAACCAGTAGGCTATACCTCTGTGGTGTATGTCACAGCAATGACTGGGTACAGAAGGACTGCAGGTCACCGCACAAACTGTCTGCTCTGAGTTCCAGGATAGGGTAACCCCACCAGTACCCATGATGCAATGCACATGCTGAATAGCTGTCTACAGCTAATCACCAAATGGAGTCTGCACCTCTCCGGTACCTCAACTTGGAAAGACGAACTGACAGTGCGTGATACTGGCACAGTGTAGCTACAGACCATGCCATTGTGCAGGTTCTGTGTTCACCCTGAGGGATAGAATGGGTGCCCAGCACTAGGTCCGCAGTACATGCCATAACTCCAGGAGGGCCCAGACCAGATCACAGATGTTACTAGCTCAGTTAGGTGTGGTGGGCCATGCTCCTGTTGCAGTCGCCCACAACTGCCCTATTCACAGGAGGCCTTAGTCGTGACCACAAAGGTATAGTAGAAAGCCTAGTGTCATGGTAGTGGTGCCTGGCAATGTGTGCAGAGCCTCCCACATCCTGCTCTATCTCAGAACACATCACCCATGTGTTCTAAGGATAGCATGGTGCCATGGCGGGTATGTTGGATGATGTGTGTAGGTCAGGCAAACACACAGGTGTGTGCCGAACCACACAGGGAGTTAGGGAACACCTTCCCTGGACCCCAGCATGGCCAAACCACACGTGGCATGGTGCTGCCATTTCATGCAAGGAGAGTGTAGGAGCAGGGTGTGGGGGGTCCGTGGGGCTACGCACAGTACACATAGGTGGCACCTCACACATGCCCAGACCCACAGCCACACATGCAGGGTGCCCTGGCAACAGGTAGTAGAGGACACACTGGCCAGAGCAGCAGAAGCAGCACGCTGCTGCTCACAGAGATGTGTGATATGCATTGGGCACCCACCAGAGATATCTGGCCCCTAATGCTCCCACCCATTGCTTTCCCCCCAGGTAGAGGATCTACGGAAAAAGGGTCGGGAGTTGCGTCTGCACTGCTCGGAGGTTCTTGCCCGCCTCCAAAGGAGGGCACTGGAGCAAAGTGGTGGTGAGTGTTGCAGTCTCTGCAGCGCAGTACAGCATGTCACAGTGGCCCAACAGCCTGTGGGAGGCCAAACTATGTACATGTGGTATGTGAATCACATGATGGTGTGCTAATGACTGTCTTCCCCCACAGAGGATGCTGCTGCTGGTGAGGGCCCATCTACATCGGGGCCCCCCAGAACACACCCCATAGCGCCAGTCCAGCCAGAGGAGGAGGAGGAGGAGGTGGCAGAGGGCGAAGAGGAAGAGGACAACATGGAGGGGGCAGAGGGTGGGGTGGGGCGGGAGATAGGGGAGGGGGAGGGTCAGTTCTATGCAGCAGGGGGTGAGGAGGGAAAGGGGGAGGTGGAGGAGGCGGCGGAGAAGGAGGAGAGCGGGGAGTGGTGCGAGAGGGTGGGTGGGGGGGTCAGGGGGACGAGGGGGTGTGGAGGTGGTGGAGGGTGGCTCTGTGGTTGGGAGGGGACACAGGGCACTGTGAGTCCCTGTCAGCTGCCAGATATGTGCGGCAATGATATCCGCCTGGGAGTCCCCAACCATTGCCACAGACAGGACCCATGCTCATGCCACTACACAAACACCGGGCACCTGGCGTGGATGTGGTGGCAGGTGTGTGTGGGACCTGTATCTGGCAGTGGGTGGTGTGCTGCAAAGCCAGTGGACCCAGGACCACACCATCTGGTGGCTGGCAGGCACCATTCAGTGGTTGGCTGCCGAGATGCACATGCAGTGTGCAGCTGCTATAGGTGGTGCATCTTGACAGCAATCCCCTGATGGGCATCACTGGAGTGTTTAAGGGGTATAGGGGCGCCCACACACGTGCCCTGTGCTGTCTGGTCAACCGGGACAGAACATGGGGTGTTCTGTAAATATTAAGCAATGTACATTTGTAAATAAACAAGTTTGTACATACGGCACAATGGTCACGTGTCTCCCTTAAAGACAGACTGTGGACGTGAGCATGGGACATGTGTGTGTAGATCCCTATGTGTATGCGTGGTAGACATAGGTAACATATATGGACCATCTCCACATGCAGGTGTGGGGGCTGCCCATGTGCGTAGGCATCTGTGTCCCCTGGTGCCCCTGTGATGTGCCGATGTGCAGTGTGTCCCAACAGCTATGGTCACATGCATGCTGCCTGTGATTTGTAGGCTGCATATCTGATACAAACATGCTCGTGGGGCAATAGGGTAAAAGACCAGCAGCAGGTATGTGGCAGGAAGGGTAAAAGGGACTGCTGTACCCAGGAGCTGCACAGGGGGATAGCTGGTGAGGGCGAGACAGGTCGATGCAGGTCCCGAGGATGAGCTGTGGGGAACTACAAGCGCTGGGGAAGAGTGACCAGCTGACTGTAGCGAGCTACCTTTGTCTGCCTGTGCCGCATGCAAGCCTATGTGGGTAGACAGCCATGTAGGCCCTGGTTTGGGCAGGGAGGATGGTCACACATGTGTGTATAATAATGGAGAGCATATGGGGTGGGAGAGGGTGACAGAGCCCTACAACAGAAATGTACACCATGAACATCTTGCTGGGCAACGGGTGAGGTTGGGTATACCCCCACGCATAGGTAGGAGGGTGACCACCTGGTACTGTCCATGGCACACAAGGCATGGTACAATCAATGTGCGTTGATTGGTGGCAGTGCAGACACCACACCCCTGAGGGATATGGTTAGGCACATGTGGGCAGGGTGAAAACATGGGGTGCAGGGTACTCAGGAGATCACAGTGCCACACATTGGAAACAAACACATAGGTAGTAATAGGTTGTGATGTCTTTATTTACAATGTTCACATCCTCCGTGGCCGGCCACGGCGACCACAGCCAAACCCACCCCTCTGTCCCGGGACTGCTGGTACCACCTCTGGCGCCGGTGCTGGTTGCTGTGTATGAGCAGCCATGGCCTCCTGGGCATCCACAATATGGAGTAGTGCCCCTGCCATTGTGCCCTCTGTGGCCTGCAGCTGGTGGATCTCCTGGTGAATGGCCAACAGAGCCTGATGAGTGCCTGTGGGTGGGACACAAGGTGATGTGTGAGACACCTGTTAGAACCCCCACTGTGACACATGCACATGTCAGACATATCCCACCAGACCAGTCTGCAGAAAAAGCATGCACGCGGCAACTAGCAATGCATGAGCATGTGTACATCTGTGTGTCCCATGAGCCATTCTCATGCCAGGAAAGGGTCCTGATGAGGGGTCGTCTGAATCACAGATTTCACACATGGTACAGTGTCGCAGTTCAATGTGTCAATGCTAGATCTGCGCATTGATCGTATGAGATAAGCCAGATGACGTGGGGAGTTGTGGCACACACATACATAGAACTGGGGGGCCCTGTTTTTTATAACGCTGGCGCACAGTATAGATTATAGTGACAAGCTATGCTAGGTACCAATACCCATGGTGAGGGATCAGTCAACTAAGTTGTCTAGGTGATCTGGGATAGGTGTGCGCTTCCTTGAGGTATATGGCCATGAACAGTGTGCGTATGTCTGAGCTCCTCAACATGCTGACACTTGACAAGCCATGCTACAATAGGGGGGAACACACATGGCACAGACCCCCCCACAACATAATATACGATCTGCTATGTTGACAACATATTGTGGTGCACATGCAGTCTCATTGTGGATGCTACGTCAACCCCCATGGGGATTGTTGTGTATGCTGTTACCCACCTTCAGCATCATGCCTTGCTGAGCCACTGTGGGCCCACAGCTCTGCCAGGATCATAGCCATGCTGTTGGGAGGGGTGGCTGATGTCCCTGGTGCCTGCACGGTGTGTGGTGACTCCCCTCCATCTCTGGACCCTCTACAGCCTGTGAGTTGCTGCTAGTGGCCCCCACTTTAGCGTTGACAGCCGGTGGTGTGTCCTCTGCCTCAGGCAGCACATTGTTTCCTGTTGTGCCCTTGCCATTGCTGGTGGTGTCCCTGTACATTGCGGTCTCTGGCCCCTCAGCATCCTGATGCCCTGCCACATCTTCCTCCTCATGTGTCTCCATGGTCCGGTAGTCACCTGGGGGGTTGGAAAAGGGTACACAGCACAGATGAGTTTGCGCAGCGCACCTATGTACACCTGTGTAGTACATCCCTGCCAAAATCAATGTGTTGTCTGCCTGTGCCTGATGTTGGTGTGCCTACAAAGGGGACAGCACATGTGCCTACAGTGTGCTGTGCCTGGCAGGGGGTGGGGGGGGGAGCAGGCTCATTCCCTGGTGTAGCTATGCCACATGGGATGTGGTGTGTGGGGGATGGTGTGCTGAGTGCCGCGGTATGGACTGGCCGCCTGTTCTTGGATGTGGCCTCAGCAATACATGTGGCCGTGGTGCATATGGGAGCCCTGAGTGGGATTGTGTGCCGTCATTCTGTGTGTGAGCGATGTGCTTGCATTGCCCTGAGTGGTATGCACGTTAGATGTTGCAGGATGTATCTGTGTCAGCCAGACGTGTGTGGGGGCCCTCTGCTTTGCAAGCCACTGTGCGGTGTGGGTGGACAGCTATTCCATACTCTGTGGGTGTGGTGGGGTGTCTCGGTGGATGGGTGGAGCACTGCTGGGCATGGGGTTGCACCGTGTGTGGGGGTATGGGAATGTGTGTGTGGCACTGCGGGACATGTATAAGGGCTGATCCCAGGTCGTGTGGGGTTTGTGCTATGTGCAGTTGGTACGGGTGTGGCAATGTGCACACCAATGTCTGGTGAGGGTGGGTGGGGGATCCATGTGTGCTCGGACACCACGCTTAATGTCATTGAATCTCTTTCTCAGGCTGTCCAGGTCCCTGGTTGGTCCCCCTGCCTGGGCTATGGCCTCCTGCACCTCCTCCCACATGTGTATATGTGTGGCAACAGTGGTGCTGTTGCTCAGCCAGCCATAGAGCACCTCATACCACTCCAACACACTGGCCAACAGGATGTGGTTTTCTTGCTGACTGAATCTCACAGCCCTCCTCTGTTCCTCAGCTGGCACCGGTATACGCCTCCGTTTTGGCACTGGGTGGGCTGTGACACACCCAATGCACCTGCAGCCACCACCACCACAGGCTCAGCACTCCCTGCTGGCTCTGGGTCCTGCTGAACAGGTGCCCCCCTCCTCCCTTCCTGTCATGTCCTGTTGCTCCATCTCCCTGCCCTCTGTGCCCTCTCCCTCCCTGTCACACATCCCTGTCCCTCGGCTCCTCTGCTCCACCTCCTGCCTGCTCCTCGCCTCCCCTCCTCTCCCTGCTGCCTGCTCCTCAACTCCGCTCCTGTCTCTCTCTCCTGCTCCTCGCCTCCCCTCCTCTGTCTCTAGTCTGCTTTGCAACACACCTGTCCACACCAAACCTGCCTTTGACATTCTCCACCACCACTCACCAACACAGCCACTCTCCACACCAAACCTGCTTCTGACACTCTCCTTGCTTCACCAACAACCAAGTGGCTGGGTTGGTGAGTAGTGGTGGGGTTGTGTGGCTGGGTTGGTGTGTGGTGGGGGTGGTGACTGGCAGGGTTGGTGAGGGGTGGGGGAGGTGTGTGGCTAGGTTGGTGAGGTGAGTGTCTGAGTTTGAGTGAGTTAGAGGAGTTGTGGGAGTGGAGTTTATGGCGGGTTTTGTGGTTGCTGCATGTGCAGTGGGAGGTGAGCAGGGGTTGCGGTTGTCTGAAGGGGGAGATGGTGTCCATGGGGCTGAGGCACAGGGCATGGGTTTAATCCTGCTGCAAAGCAGACCTGCAGCTGTGGGGGCAGGCCAGGCAGAGGCTGTGCCAGAACAGGGCAGGAGGCGTGCGTAGTTGCAGGCTCGCCAGCCTCGCCTCTACAGGCCCAGGGCCCAGCTCCAGAGCATGCATGAGGACCAGGTCATCTCCATTTACCGCCTGAGCTTGGGGACTATTAGAGAGCTCTATGAGGATCTACGACCTGACCTCGAGAGCCCCTGACTGGTCGGTCACATGCCATACTGGGTTTAGTCAAGCTCCTTGGTGCCCTACATTTCTTTGCCTCTGGCTGTTTCCAGTCATCTGTGGCCACAGTGGGTGGCATGAGCAGCCCCACCTTCTCACGCTGTCTCTACCAGGTACTGCGTGCCATGATTAGCCGGGTGGGGAATTACATTGCCATTCCCAACACTAGGCAACCGTAGGGGACCCTTAACCAGGCCTTTGAGGCATTTGCCGGGATACCACATGTGATGGGAGCTATTTATTGCACACATGTTGCCCTGGGTCCCACCCAGAGACAGGGAGGTAGTGTTCTGCAACCGCAAATGCTACCATTCCCTGAATGTTCAGGTTGTATGTGATGCCAATATGCATATTCTGAATGTGGTACCTAGGTTTGCAGGGTCCACCCATGACTCCTATATCCTGCATCAATCGGCACTATTCAGACAATTTGAGGCAGGCCAGTATGAAGACTGTATACTGCTGGGTGTTTATTTCTCATCTCTGACATGCACATGGTGATCCCCTGACTAACTGTATGTGCACATGTCTATCTTTGAGGTGTATCCCTAGTTGTGTGTGTGTCTCATCTGTCTGTGTGTGATCTAACGTTGGGGGGGGGGGGAGTACCCTCCAGCTCTATCTTGCTACGGTGCTGTGTGTTGATGGTAGAATGGAAGCTAGCATTTGTGTCGTGGTTACAGATTATGTTGATTGCAATCCTTACACCTACCCCTTGTTTTGCGTGTCATAACTTCACATGCTGATGCATAGTTGTGGTGTCCCATCATGTGATGTCATATGTTTGTGTCAGGATGTTTTGTGCGTTTGGTTTGCACGTACATACTTGTGTCCATTTGGGTGGACATGAGCTCCTGATGTAATTTTCAACATTTCTTTCTGCAGGTAATTTAGGATATGGGTGTCGCCTCTGGTTGCTGACCCCTGTGCATCAACAACGGGCACGTGCAGAGAGGAGTTACAATGAGGCCCATGCCTCCAGCCGCTCCGTCATAGAGCACACCTTTGGCGTTTTAAAGAGTCGCTTCAGGTGTCTGGATAGGACAGACGGGGCCTTACAATACAAAGCACAGACTGTGGCAGAGATCATTATAGCCTGTTGCATCCTGCACGACATTGCTCTCAAGCACTATATCCCTGTGAAAATTAATGAGGATCTGGAGGATGATCCTACGTGCCCTCCTGTATGTAGCCATGGTGACACACATGAGGGCACAGCAGTCAGGTGATTGAGGAGGTCTTCTCATGTAAGTACTGCATATGTTGCCACATACATTTTTTTAGATATGTGTGTACTACTACTAGTGAACATTTGTATCCCAATAGCAGTAAGATGCAACACTGCACTGACATATAACATGCACTGCCTGGCCATCCGAGCTTACAATCTAGTCATAACTGAAACGCAGAAGATGTGAGCAGGACACAACAGCGGGTGGAGGTGGATTATGTGTGTCAGGATTAGTAGGCTTGGGGGAGGTGGTAAGCTGTCACACATGATTTGTGGCTGATTGGGACAGGGGCTGCTGTACAGCCACAGCTAGTTAGTTTGAGGCTTTGGGTGCAGCAAGGTGAAAGACGTGTAGTCTGGGGTCAACAGTAGGAGAGCAGCCCATAGATGGGACCAGTTGCCTAGACGTGTGTGCTTCACATTTTGGAATATGAGTTGATTGATTGGATTGTATGCTTTTATGAGCAGGGACTGTGTGTTACCTGTTTCTGTATAGCGCTACATATGACAAGTACCACTATATACATGCTCAGTAGTAGTTGTATTAGTGGTAGTTGAGATCAGTAAGGGATGTTACTGCAACAGCACAGTGTGCCTGCATGTATAGGTTAGCAGGAGAGCCATGACATGGATGCGGAGATGGATAGGGAACCTGTGAGGTGTCCTGACAGGGGGAGTATTATTACCATTATGTGTGTGGCTGTAGATTGGCCATGCAGTGCAGTGTTGCATATTTCGAGGCAGACAGAGATGATTCAAAGGCAGATCAGCAAGGTGTAGGTTACAGTAGGCAAGCCGGGAGCTGATTAGGGGGTGGATTGGGGTTTTAGTTGTGTGTTCAGGGAGGACTGGGGAAATATAGCTGATGTCATCTAGAAAGAAACTACAAACCTCAGCTACAAGCTGGATATGTGTGTAGAGGAGGAGAGTGGAGTCCAAGACAACACCTACATTGAGGACCCTGGAGAAAGGAAGGTATGGCCACACATACACAGATGCTCTGATGTGAGGGGAGGGTTTAGGTGCACATAATGGATATCCATGCTTTGCCATTGTCAATTTCACACAGTGGGATGACATACAGCCATCAATGTCAGGTGGCAAGCAGACATTGGGGTGTGTTTTGGCAGACATAGCTCAGGCGTGGAGAGATATATTTGCAACTCATCAGCACACAGCTGGTAATGTAAGTCAAGGGTTGAGATAGCCACACCAAGGAAATGGATATTGACAGAGGATAAGGAAGAAGCCCTTGGATATTTCCCTGTGGTACAGGAACTGACAGTGGGGTAGCAGAGGACGTTGAGACACCAAAACACACACTGAAGGGGCAGTGGGAGCGATATGGGGGGGAGATGCAGGATAGTACTGCAGCCTTAGAGCCAAGCAGGGACACGGTAGCAAGGAGACAATTCTGTTCAACAGTTTTGAGGGCAGCATAGAGGGAGGAAGGTGACGGACAGAGTAAGGGCCTTTGTATTTTGCCACCCACACATCAGTGATAACTTTAGCATGAAGAAAGTCTCTACAGTGTGATGGGGAACAGTCAATACATTGTTTATCCTCTTCTGACACAGGGCAGAGGACACACACAGCACATCTACTACAGTGCATCCGGCTTCACCATCACCCACCTGTTAGAGGACACAACAACACCATGGAACTATCCCTGGGAAATGGTGCCATAGGATGTTTGACCTCTGCGAGTGGGACACATGCCTAGGATGGACATCATTTTTGGACTGCTACTTTGAGCATGACAGGCCTGTCCAACACACCGTTGCTGCCGTGCTGTGGCTGGGTGTCGTGTTCATCGCGGGAGACACACATGACCTTTCTAGTACTGTGGCATATTGAGATGTCACACTTGACTATGCCTGCCCAGGGTTTCAAGGACAGTCTTAACGAGACTTGTTGGGTTGCAGACACCCTTTGCACTGTGGACACTGTGTACTGGTCCCTACGTGTTCAGCAGGGACTGACATTTTCGCTGTATGTTATCAATGCTTGACCCAGTACAAGCGTTGCGGAACCTGTGTCGTTTGGGGAAACTGCTAGGAACATATGACCTAGATTGGCCGCTGTTGGAAACAGGATACTGGGCTTGATGGACCTTGGTCTGACCCAGTATGGCATATCTTATGTTCTTATGTTCTTATGTTGTACATCCTTCTGACATTGTGTTGTTATCTTTTGCCCATGTGTGTGACCTGGAACGCAGGATACGCTCATCTGTTTAGTTCAACACGAGCATACAGTCATGCGTGTGGCACAGGGGGAACATTGGAGAGGTCCTCTTGTCCATGTCCACCTACCCTCAACTTGGACATGACACAGTATTTGCCACCACACCACTTTACTGCACACCAACATCTTGGATTGATGTTTGCACTCACCAAGGGTGTTACAGTGCATGTGTGGCATCACTGTATCATGTTTCAATGTACACAGTGCATGTGTATGTGACTGACTGTGTTGGTGCAACACAGCATGTGGAAATATGGCTTCTGTGTGGGTTACTGTAACATGTTTGACCTTTCTTTCCATCTCTATATACAGGTTATTGTGTTTGTTTACTGTACAGACTTGACGCTCTACATTGATTTACAAACCTAGCATTGCATGTCTGCACAGTCCTATTTATCCCCTGAGGTTCCGGCACTCACATTGCCCCATTATATTTGGAGTGTGGCAGTGTGGGTGTCCATTTTCTTCCTTCATTTGTGCATTCCATGTACCGTGATATTTGTGTACAGATACTGTATCCACACCAACCAGTGCAGGGGACCTTCTGCATAATGTTATCTCTGCATGTTTCTGCGGTTTGTTTCATTTGAATTCTCTGTGTTCATGTGCCTCTGCTACCTGTTAGCATATCCTCATTTTGCATTTGACGATTGTTTTTTGTTACATTGGTGCTACTTTGATTCCTGTTTCAGGCATTATGTGACAGCTGTAACATATATTTCGATATCTGTGTTTACACTTTCTTACGTTTAACAACATATGCTGTTTCGTTTTTGTGCCTCCTGTGTTGGCAGACAGATCTATTTTTATGATTAGATCATGAATGATGTGTGTTGGGCCCTCATCATGCACTGCCTACTGTCTACATGCACACATATGTAACTAACGCATTTGGGGCGTGCAGCAGCATGTGGTGGGTGGGGGGCTAATGCATACTGCACACCATGCACCTAATGCACATTATCTCTCCTGCCCATCATCTGTTGATGGGCCAGTGACTTTTCTGTAACATGTGGGTTGCTGCCCTGCAAAATGTGTTTTCGATTTTTCCCCTGTTATCCAATCACCTTGATATTATGAAAGGCGGTTTCTATGCTATCTCTGATGATTAACCAAAATAAAAATATGTGTTTGACATACATTTGTCTCTGCTGCTGCTTGACCACACTGACACGCGTATTTAGTGATTTCCTTGTCATATACATGGCCCACCTGTGCTCACATCCTTGTATGGTGCCAGCTGTCTATCTGCCAGCCGTCTGCCACATCACTGGGTGTTACGGGTTCCCATAAACACATTCTCTTTGAGGTACTATCTTTGCATTGTGCTTGTTGTGGTTGTTTGGGATAGTGGTTACGGACATGTGTTGGAACACTGTAGGTTGCAGGTTTGATTCCCACATGGGGTTTTGCTATTTTATTGTGTTGTGCTAACCTGACCATGGGCTGCCTGCAGGTTCATCACCTATCCACACACCCTTCCATCTCTTCACTGTACACCAAAGTGTGCCCTCTGTGCTGCCTATACATCACATATTAGCGGTTACATATGTCTCTTTCTTTGTAGTGTTCACATAGGCAATCTGCTTGGGGGATTGGCATTGCTGTGGTTCAGCTAGTCTGTACCACACTTGTTTACAGGTTCAATTCTCACATGCTCCTTTTCTGTTCTGTTCCATATTTTGCCATGCTCCACAGAGCATCCCCTGCTGCCCTTTGCGTTTAGGTTCTTTCCTCTTTTGTATGCTGTATCCACTGCATGGCATTTCATTGTGTGTGTGCATGTAGTTATATGTGGCTCTGGTCCCAATTACAGATTGTGATCTGAGCTGTACACACCAGAGCTGCATGTGCATTCCATCATGGTTACTGTTGGAGGTTTGCCTATCCTGGCAGACAGCAGGCTTCTTGTGTGATGCCCTGCAGTATTCTTGTATGCAGCCTTTGCTAATGACCTCACGCTGGTGGTGTAGCCTACCGGTTTGTGCATTGATATTTGTGCTGATGGTCATAGGTTTGATTCCTCTCTGTTCTCTTTCATTTGTATGCCTGTCCTGCACAGCTACTTTTCATTCCTGTAACAGTCATATCTGTGCAGATCTGAGCTGTTGGCACATTGTACCCTTATCACAGTTGCCAACCATCCTTCTGTCCGTCTATGTGTGTCTGCCAGCTGTGTGCCGTCCTGCCCTGATGTGCAGGCTGCTACCCCATGTCCTGCACTGGTACACATTTCTGCATTGCAGCTGTTCCTGTTTGCCTCTCCTGTGTGTGCTCTGCATGGCACTGCTACTCCTCTGTCCTGCTGTCATTGCACCTATCCTGCCACCTCTACCTCCTCTGCTGAATACATCTTCCCATCCTCTGCCACACACTGTCATTGTCGCATGATACATTGCCATCACCCTGTGCATTGCTACAGATGTCCCCGATATGTTTGTCCATTTTTCCAGCTGCCACATAGGCTGGACGCAGATTTGTCTGGTCCATCAGCTCTGATCTACTTCCTTCCATCAATTGTGCATTTTCTTTCCTTGATGTTCTGTGCAGTGTTAGGGTTACATCTGTGTTTGGGCCATTCCTTTCTTGCTTTTCAATTTGGGGACCTTACTGCCCTTGGGCAACATTTCTTGAGTCACCTATACATCCTTGGGACATCTTTAGCCACATCTTAGATTCAGCCAGCTTATGGGGTGCCTAATATGGTGCCTTGGGGGTTGCCAACCTTTCGTCACGCCCTCTGGGGCACATTATGACCCGCCTTGGCTGACGTAGTGGTTTATGATGTGCCTTCTGGTGCGCCCTAAAAGGTACATTAGGTTATGGTAATGGGGTGCGGGTATTTTTAGCTGGCAGCACAGATTGTTGGAATGTTTCTGACTGTTACAGGCAGGAAAAGGAATTGCCTTGGCCACCCTTATTCATTATGCCCACTGGGGGATCAAGCTCATGAACCCTGTCTTAGCAGTCATTGTATTAACCAGTGTGCTACACCTCTGTTGCTGTGATTGCAGGTCAGTGCGCAAAGTTAAGGTTGACGCGCGGTAACGTTCACGGCTCCCTCTATCGTGTGATAATAGACACGGTGCACTTTATTGCGCGATAACCCGCGATTGCTACCTTAAGACCAGAACGCTCACTACCTTATATGGCATTCCTCACAGTAATGCTGCAACTAGCGCCAGTAACATTAAGACAGTTTAGTAAACATACCCCTAAATTGTTACTGAATCAATTTACAAACAAGGGAGAAAAAGACCTCAGTATAGCCGATACTCCATCTATGCGGCGAACTCAATCATCATAGGGGAATTGTTATCTCACATCACCAGTCATAAAAAACTCCCTCTATGTATTATATTAATAATCTCATTTTTAGTTTTTAATTATAATTTTAGAAAAATCTATATATATTTTCTTCAAAATTGGCTATTTATTAGACCAAAATACTCAATCTCAAAAATTTTCCACTAAGCTCACCAGCCTCCGCGTCTCCGACTCCCTGTAACAGGGTAGTCATCGACAAAAGGTGCTTTCAAGCTTAGCAATATTACTGCACTTATCTGCTCAATCCAGAGGTTCACTGTCGATACAGCCGGTGGGGTAGGTCTCAGGGGTAGGTGTTAAGTGCACCAGCACTACTGGCAGGCAGTTACTGTAACCCTGATCCCCCCCAATCAGAATCTCAACCCCCATCTCATCCTCCCCTAATCACCATCTGGATCATCCCCAAAAGAGGTACCTGACTCTTTACCCCCCACCCCCCAGATCAGCATCACCTCCCACTCACCCCTACCCCCATTGAAGACCATTGCCCTCCCCATCCCCTGATTCCACACAATACATACTAGGGGTTTCCCTGATGGGTTAGTGGCAGGGCAGGAGCAATTCTCAGACACTACTGCCGCACTGCCTATTTTATAAAGACACTTAGGGGTATGTTTACTAAACTGCGTTAGTGCAATTCGCGTTAGGAGCCGCGGTAGTGACAGAAACCCCAAATAAGGACATGGGCGGTACATCGTTACCACTAACGCGCGTTCCAAAAACTAACGAGCGTTACAGGGCGCCGTGGTGCGTTACTGCACGTTAATCGTAAGAAGGCGTAGAGACACAAAGCACGGAAACAGAGCTGTAGCACAATGGTTACTGTACTGACCGCTGTTACAGGCAGCATGGGTTCGAGTCCCCAGTGTGCCTAACGCAGAAGGCTGGCCCAGGCATCACCCTGTACATTACATAGGGAATGAGGAGGCATGTTTTTCTTTACGTGGAGTAGTGGTGTCAGAAACACACCCTCGGAGTGTGCCTAGCCACGTACGTTGGTGCGTGCGAGGCTGCGCACGTTGGTATGGGCGTAGCCCCGTGCGTAGCTGCGTGCGTTGGTGCGTGCGTACAATCGTGCGTGGGTACGTGTGTTTTTACCAGCGTGGGCACCTTATATTACAGACTCTTTAGGGTGTCTTGCACCTATGCATTATGCTAACAGATGTACGTGTGATGGCCTATGGTTTATCAGAGCCTGTGAGCAGGTGCTGGATTTTCCCAGGTTTGGATTGTGCCAGTCACACCCATGATGCACTGCACATGCAAATCAGCTGTCCACAGATGCACACCATGGGGAATGCACCCCCACTGCACCTCGGCCTGGTAGGGGGAAGTGACCATGTGTACCCCCACAGCACCTCGGCCTTGTAGGGGGTACTGACCGTGTGTTGTACTGGCACAGAGTAGCTACACACCATCACATTGTGCGGGTACTGTGCTCACGCTGAGGGTGCAGTGAGGCGCCCAGCACCAGGTCCACAGCACCGTCCATGGCTGAAAGAGGCCATGGCGCAGGTCCAAAGCAGTGTTAATGTGTGAGATAGGTAGTTTCTGCAGAAACACCTTGGATATCTCTGTCTGTTTCAGTCAGGTGTAGCCCCCATGGACCTCTAGGTGGCCCATGTACCACCACCCCCCCCCCCCACCCCCACCCCCACCCACGGGGGGCAAACAGGGTCTCCTAACAATAGATCCACATTCTACCTCCCTGCAAAGGTGGCAGTAGAGGGGAACATCAACCCCTGTCCTGCTGAGGAACAGACACCCCACAGCGCAGTCAATGCAGCTCTGTACACATCCATAACACAATAGCAGACAGACATTAGGCCTGGATATGCTAAGCTGCACCCCACCACTATCTGATATGCTCCTGCTGCAAGCCATCAGCCGCTGCACCCTGCAAGCCACGCCATCAAGACACATACCAGCTGCAAACAGCCTGCTAGTTAGTCCATAGTGCATGTGCCCAATGGAGATGCATACACAGCAAGCAGATAAATCAGTGACTGGGCCCCAAAAGGAAACCCATATCTATCACATGAGTGAAATGCTATATAGCAATATGGGGGTGCCTAGCCATGCTGTGGTCACTGCACAGTCAGGGTGAGAGTGATCTCTCAGCAGGACATACTGAGGTCACCCTGTCTGTGTAGGTGGTGGCCGGGCACTAAAATGTCCCAGTCAGTGCCCTATGCCCTGTGCAGATGCACCCTGGCCAGGCCACCCTGTCCAGCCTATACCCATGGTACCTTGCTCCTCATTATGCACATTGGCAGCCCAATACTGGCAACATTGCTGGCAGTGTGGGCTGTGGAAGGTGTTTGCAGCCACCACACACTGGATAGACAGACAGCCACCCCCACACCTATGCCAGCATTGTGCTACTATAGAGGTGTTCAGCAGCCATACCCACCACACCAGTCCTGGGCACAGTACAGGCAGGGCCGGCCCGTCCATTGAGCAAGAATGTTTTTTGCACAGGGCCCCGCGTTTCAGGGGGCCCCGCGCAAAGAACATTCTGCTTTTTTTTTAAATGCCTTAAAAAAAAAAAACCTGTCTCTGGCTGCTGCCGCTTCCGCTACCACCGCGGCAGCGGCAGAATGGAGTGTCCCGCGGGGCCTCCTCTTCGCGTTGAGCCCCTCTGCAAAGGCTTTCAGATTCACGAAGGGAGAGCGTCTCCCTCGCGTCTCTGTTAAGCCCGCAGGGGCTAATGGGAAATTTCCCATCTGCCCCTTTAGACGCGAGGGGCTGATGGGAAATTTCCCATTAGCCCCTGCTGGCTTAACAGAGACGCGAGGGAGACGCTCTCCCTTCGCGAATCTGAAAGCCTTTGCAGAGGGGCTCAACGCGAAGAGGAGGCCCTGCCGGACACTCCATTCTGCCGCTGCCGCGGTGGTAGCAGCAGCGGCAGCAGCCAGAGACAGTTTGTTTGTTTTTTTAATTTTGCAATAAGGGAGTGTTAAGACTGGCAAGGGGGGGTGTTAAGACTGGCAAGGGGGGGTGTTAAGACTGGCAAGTGGCAGGGGGGTGTTAAGACTGGCAAGGGGGGGTGTTAAGACTGGCAAAGGGGGGGGTAAGACTGGCAAAGGGGGGGTGTCTGGAAATGGGGCGATGGGGGGTTAGGACTGGTAATGTGCTATGGGGGGTTAGGACTGATAATGGGCTATGGGGGGCTAGGACAGGAAATGGGCTGATGGGGAGGGGTTAGGACTTGAGGTGGGCTGATGTGGTTAGGACTGGTAATGGGCTGTGGGCTGATGGGGGGGGTTAGGACTGGCAATGAGCTATGGGGGGCTGACTGGAAATGGGCTGATGGGGTTATGACTGGAAGTGGGCTGATGGGGGGTTAGGACTGGTCATGGGTTATAGGGGGGCTTAAACTGAAAATGGGTGATGGGGCTTAGGACTGGAAGTGGGTTGATGGGGGCCAGGACTGGTAATGGGTTGGGGGTTGCTATGACTGGAAATGAGCTGAGTGGAAGGGAGGCTTGAACTGCAAATAGCTGATGGGGAGGGAGCTTGGAATGGAAATGGGCTGTGAGGGAAGGGAGCTAGGACTGAAAATGGGCTGATGGAGCAGCTAGGATAGGACTGGAAATGGGCTGTTGGGGGGAGCTAAGATTGGAAATGGGCTGTGGTGGGGGTTTGAATTGAAATGGACTCATGGAGGGGCTAGAACTGGAAGTAGGCTCATGGGGGGCTTGGACTGGAATTGGGCTGAGTGGAGGGGAGCTAGGATTTGACATGGGCTGATGGTGGGGCTAGGAAATGACTAGAAATGGGCTGATGGGGGCTAGGATTGGAAATGAGCTGATGGAGGGACTCAGACTGAAAATGGATGGGGGAGCTAGGACTGGAAATGGGTTGATGGGGGGCTAGGACTGGAAATGGATTGATGGGGGGCTAGGACTGGAAATGGGCTGATGCAGGGACTAGAAGGGAATGGATGCTGGGTGAGACTGGAACTAGAAGGGAGCTGATGTTGGGGGAGGATTAGAATGGGATGGGGCTGGGAGAGTAAAATGGAGAGGGGAAAATATATTTTGTGTGGGAGGGATGAAAAATCTACAATTGGCCGGGTATTGGGAGAGTAAGTGGGGATTGAGGATGGAGGGGTAAAATTTGTGTGGATGAAATAGGAATGAGGAAAGAGCAAAAGGAGAAAGATTAGTATGTTAAAGCAGATGTAGAGAGAGAGAATGGAAAAAAAACTAGAAGAGAGAAGAAAGAACAAATGGACAGCAGACGATGGACAGTTAGCAGAAAACATGAAGAAACCAGAAGAAAGTGGCTGGAGCAATTGCAACTGAAAAAAATGCACAAAAGGTAGAAAGATATCTCTTTATTTTGAATTTACTAACTGGAATATGAAAGCTCTGGGAAATGTGCATCATTAACGTCTGCGCTTTGGTACAAGAGGAAATTAATTTATAGTTTTATTTCTACAGTGGTGTTGTACATTCCAAGTTTGGCTTTTGGGGTTCCCAGTTTAATTATTGCCTTCCTGTTTCTAAATTGTGATTCCTTGTTTGGTGATGGTCTATGTTCTGCATGTGTAACTGAGCTGAGGTATTCTATTTATGTAATTCCTATTTGACATTGCCACTTGTTCTCTTTCCCCAGTATTCTCTGAAATGTATTGGTTTAATATTTGCAGTGTTGCCTTTTGATAGGTAGGGTATGGTGCTTTGTGAGTCCTGGTAATGCTGTCAGGGTACGGCGGGTTTGCTAAGGGTTCTAAATGGGCAGCGTTTGTAGTAGTTCCTAATGTGCCTGGCGGTTGGCACTGGATTATAGTAATGTAGAAATCTTTTAGTCTTTCTTTATCCATACACTCATTAAGAGACATGTTTACTAAAAGTTAGTGTATGGTAACATTATGCAAATATTTATGCAAATAAGGCCACTTATGCAAATGAGGCCCCGCACCGATTCTCCGCACATGGCCCCACACCCCCCTTGGGCCGCCCCTGAGTACAGGCATGGATATGGTACGCAATACTGTTGGGGGTCACTCCCCAGGGTGGTAAACACTATCAGAGACCAGACCTGCAGCACACACCGCAGACATCAGAATGATTGTTATGGTGGGGCTCAATGAGCAAAATGTGCTTAACGTAGGAATTGATATCTGTCAGTTATCATAGGAAACGTTTGATAGCTGTGTACCATATACCCAGGTGCAGGGTGGCATTGCTAAGGTATGCAACTGCTTGTATTGGGAGATACAGGCAGGGCCCAATGTCCTGCCTCTCCAGGAGGCATTGGCCAATGGGGCCTGTGTGTGTGTGTGTGTGGGTGTGTCTGCCCCTGTTGGCTGCTGCTTTACGGCAGAGTTTCCCAACTCCAGTCCTGGTGTTCCAAACACTGTTCGTGTTTTCATGCTGTCCCTCATAAATATGCATTAGCTACATCTGCATACCATGGGGGTGGTGCATAGATATGCAGCACAGGCATCTTTATTAGAGGCAGCATGGAACCTGAATGGTGTGGGGCCCTCCAGGACTGCATTTGCGGGACTCTGCTCTAGGTAATGCGCCTGTTTAAGGTGTCTGTGTTTGGTGTGGTAAAATATAGGCGTATTAACCATGCGTATGTTCTCTGCAATAAAGGAGTGTCTTTACTATCACTGTTTAGTGGTGGGTAAAACTATGGGGACTGGGTTGGCAGGAGCCCCAGCTGAGATTTGAACCTGTGACCCTCTGGTCTTACAGGTACTGGCTGTGTCCATTGCACCACACTGTGGCCACAGAGACAGTGCAGTCCCTGGAGATAGGTCAACTGGCCTGACGAGTCAGAAACCCTGCTCTGCACAATTGCACTGTGGGCTCATTTACCTTGTATGGAGACAAAAGTGCACATAAACCTCAAAAAAGACCTCGAAAAAAGGGGCAAACACCCATAACCAAGCTGGGCAACAATGATATCACTGGGCAACATTAAAAAACACTCCCAGGAAAGCTCCCATAAAATGAAATGATTTTTGAAAGGGTCTACGGAGCGTAGACCCTTCCAAACATCATTTCTTTTTTTGGAGCTTTCCTGGGAGTGTTTTTTATTGTTGCCCATTGCTATCACTGTTGCCCAGCTGAATTATACTTTTTACACTGTTTCTTGTGGTCATTTTAAAGTTTTATTTGACATTTTGTTTGTTCTGTGCACATGTATCACACTGCTCACGTTTTGTTGGTTTCCCCGGTTTTGCTGTACATTGCTGACGGAAATGGTTTCTCTTCCCTTTAATATGCCTTTAACGACAGGTTTTCATTCGCGTTGGAATTGAGCTCTGAAATTCAGCACGTTGGTGTGAGGGGAGCATCTCCCCGCCCACTCTCCGCCCATTGACCCCTTCTCTCCGCCCACTCTCCACCTTCTGCGGTGTTTTAACGTGCCGCGGGGGTTTACAATCGTTAACTGCGGTTAACGCGCGCAACGTACACTTAACGATCGTTTGCACGTCAGAACGCACGTTCTGACGTGCGAACAATCGTTAAGTGTACGTTACGCGCGTTATTCACGTTTACCGCAGCTTAGTAAACATACCACATAGAGGCACATTTTACAAAGGACATCCCAGTGCTATCCGTAACATCCAAGCCAGAACATTTGCAAACAGGAAGTCAGCATCAAGTGTCAGAGGGGGTGGAAACAAGTTTCAAGGCAAATGCTGAGGGGCTGTGACCATTACTGCCTCTACAGGTCCCAAGAGGGGCGGTAGCAATGGACACCCCTGGAGGGACAGTGCTCTAGGCAACCAACTAGTTTGCCTCATGGAAGCTCTGGCCCTGACTATATCGCTTTCAATCTAACATATCAATTTGTCTGTGTTGATGAATGACCCGTGTTGCACTACTGCTTCAAATTGATGCTCATTTAGTGGTCTGCACTGGTCAGACTCCACTTTTTTCTTTTTTACTTTTTAATGCTGGCCTTGCTCCCTCCTGGAGCTCTGAACTTCCCTTAGGGCTGTTCCTACTGCTCCACAGTGGCAGAGGACTGTGTCCTTGCTGACTCCCTCCCTCCTTGCTGCCAGATCTCCCTATGTAGGAACCATGTGAGGTATGAGAGTGCCCTGCTACGACTACGGCATTTACTCACTGTAAATCCAGGGTCCAGCAGTATTATTTAGACAAAGACTTCTCAAACCTGCTTGGGGACCCTACACCCAATTGGGTTTTCAAGATATCTACAATGAATGTGCATGAGATAAATTTGCATTAAGCTTGAAACCCTGTTGGTGCTAATTTAGCTTATGCATATTCCTTGCAACTTGTTAAGTTATTTTCTTGGTAGGAATTTGATTACTTCTGAAGTTTCTTATGAGAAATGTTATAAAGTAATGTCACATCGATTAAATAATAAGAACATTGCACTACAGTTACAAATCATGTAGCATATATCATCTGTTTATAGTTTAACTACCTGTGGCAATAAAAAGAGTTAAATTTTTAATATTTTTCTAAGGCACATTGCTTAACAGTGGAAAAGCAATTCTGTAAATACAGAGGGCAGGAGGTGGCACTGAGCTGTGATATACTGGTTTATTCTAGGGTAACACTAGAACCAAATAAAAAGACCCTTCCAGTCAACATGTTAGGAAAAAAATTTAAATATTTTCTTGTAAACAACATTTTCTTCACACATTATTACAAGTGTAATATTTCTGAAAAAGAGAGGTCTTGTCATGCTGGTTATTAAAAAGCCAGGTTATTAATTTTGGCAGTCTGAAGATGTCCCCTTTCTTGAGGTGTATGGAAACACTGAATTAGGCTCTAATACTAGACACAGTTTGCAAGATATAGGGGCAAAAAAGTAACTTCTAAGAAGCTGGTCTGCAACTAATTTTTAAACCATGTGCAGGCTATAAATGTCTAATGGTAGACAAGCATGGTTACCATGTTAGTCCACTTGAAATGGAAATAAAAGGAAATTGCTGTCTGATGTCTGTCTTATTTCCTCAGTATTATAACAAGAAGTACATACATCTGGGATATGTAAAGAACCTCAAAGGTGTTCAGCAGCCCTTGGAATATCAACTGAATTCATTCTAGTTTAATATGAGAAAGCAATGAGAACAGTATAGGTTTAGAGAAAGGAAATTCATTTACAATAAATTAAATTCAGACAGTATTCTAGGCTACTTGAAAAGTACATGCTGTAAGTATTGCACAAAGATGTGTTTCACTGATGGGGGGGGTGTGTGTGTGTGTGGAGGTTAAAACATGGTAGTGGGGATGGACTACGTAGACTGAAAGGATAATGAGTAGATGATGGGGCTGAATTGATTTATTTATTTAACATGTCTTATATACCACTTTCTCTAATATCAAAGTGGTTTACAATTAACAATAGTGACCTAACTCAATGACTTAAGGTTTACATTGAACATAGGGGGAAAACATCAAACAGGGAAGTGTGGGTACAAGAATGAGTGAGTGAGTGAGTGAGTGAGTGAATGAGTGAATGAGTGAGTGAGTGAGTGAGTGAGTGAGTGAGTGAGTGAGTGAGTGAATGAGTGAGTGAGTGAGTGAGTGAGTGAGTGAATGAGTGAGTGAGTGAGTGAGTGAGTGAATGAGTGAGTGAGTGAGTGAGTGAATGAGTGAGTGAGTGAGTGAGTGAGTGAGTGAGTGAGTGAGTGAGTGAGTGAGTGAGTGAGTGAGTGAATGAGTGAGTGAGTGAGTGAGTGAGTGAGTGAGTGAATGAGTGAGTGAGTGAGTGAGTGAGTGAGTGAGTGAATGAGTGAGTGAGTGAGTGAGTGAGTGAATGAGTGAGTGAGTGAGTGAGTGAGTGAGTGAGTGAGTGAGTGAATGAGTGAGTGAGTGAGTGAGTGAGTGAGTGAGTGAGTGAGTGAGTGAGTGAATGAGTGAGTGAGTGAGTGAATGAGTGAGTGAGTGAGTGAGTGAGTGAGTGAGTGAGTGAGTGAGTGAGTGAGTGAGTGAGTGAGTGAGTGAGTGAGTGAGTGAATGAGTGAGTGAGTGAGTGAGTGACTGAGTGACTGAGTGAGTGAGTGAGTGAGTGGATGCTGAGCCTGTGAGTAGCATATGGAGGAAGCTGAAGGAGTGCTGCAGTGAAGAGTGACTGAATGTGGTGGTGGGTGGGGGGGGGGTGACTTCAGATTGCCGAAGATATGATTTAAGTACTTGGTGGATTGTTTGTGTGGAGCAGGGCCGGATTTACCTATACGCCATGTACGCCATGGCGTAGGGCCCACAGCCGGCAGGGGCCCACAAAAAAGGAACCAGGTAATTTTTTTTAAACTCAATTTTAAAAAAAAACCTGGTGGCTGCCGCCGCGGGGCCCCGTCTACAAGCTGAAGCGGTGCGGTGCGGTCGGGTCGGGTCTCTCTCTCCCTCCCTCCCTCGCTGCAGGCTGCGAGAGACGCGAAGATAGAGCGTCTCCTCGCGTCTGTGTTAAGCCCGCAGGGGCTGATGGGATTTCCCATCAGCCCCTGCCGGACCTTAACACAGACGCGAGGAGACGCTCTCCCTTCGCGTCTCTCGCAGCCTGCAGCCTGCAGCGAGGGAGGGAGGGAGGGAGAGAGACCCGACCCGACCCGACCGCTTCAGCTTGTAGACGGGGCCCCCGCGGCAGCAGAGGGGGCCCCGCGGCGGCAGCCACCAGGTTTTTTTTTAAAATTAAATTTTACTTTAGGCCGGGGGGGGGGGGGGGGTTGGAAGGGTAATGGGCTATGGGGGGGTGGGACTGGTAATGGGCGATGGGGGGGGCTGGGGCAGGAAATGTACTGGGGGGGGTAGGGATGGTAATGGGCTATGGGGGGGCTGGGGCTGGAAATGGGCGGGGCGGGGCTGGGCTGGGCTGGGCTGGCTGGGGGGGGTTAAGGCTAGAGGTGGGCTGATGGGGTTAGGACTGGTAATGGACTGTGGGCTGTTGGGGGGGCTTAGAACTGGCAATGGGCTTTGGGGGGGAGTTAAGACTGGTAATGGGCTGTGGGCTGATGGGGCTGTCTGGTAATGGGCTATGGGGGGGGCTAGGACTGGAAATGGGCTGGGGGGTTAAGACTGGAGGTGGGCTGATGGGGTTAGGACTGGTAATGGGCTGTTGGGGGGGGTTAGAACTGGTAATGGGCTTTGGGGGGGTTAAGACTGGTAATGGGCTGTGGGTTGATGGGGGTTGTCTGGTAATGGGCTATGGGGGGCTAGGACTGGAAATGGGCTGGGGGGTTAAAACTGGAGGTGGGATGATGGGGTTAGGACTGGTAATGGGCTGTGGGCTGATGGGGGGGGTAGGACTGGCAATGGGCTATGGGGGCTGACTGGAAATGGGTTGATGGGGTTAGGACTGGAAGTGGGCTGATGGGGGGTTAGGACTGGTAATGGGTTATAGGGGGGGCTTAAACTGAAAATGGGGTGATGGGGGGTTAAGGACTGAAAATGGGGTGATGGGGGGTTAAGGACTGTAAGTGGGGTGATGGGGGGGCTAGGACTGGTATTGGGTTGGGGGGTTGCTAGGACTGGAAATGGGCTGATGGATGGCTAGGACTGGAAATGGGCTGATGCAGGGACTAGAAGGGAATGGATGCTGGGTGAGGCTGGAACTAGAAGGGAGCTGATGTTGGGGGAGGATTAGAATGGGATGGGGCTGGAAGAGTAAAATGGAGAAGGGAAAAATATTTTGTGTGGGAGGGATAAAAAAATCTACAATTGGCCGGGTATTGGGAGAGTAAGTGGGGATTGAGGATGGAGGGGTAAAATTTGAGTGGATGAAATAGGAATGAGGAAAGAGCAAAAGGAGAGAAAGATTAGTATGTTAAAGCAGATGTAGAGAGAGAATGGAAAAAAATCTAGAAGAGAGAAGAAAGGACAAATGGACAGCAGACGATGTAGAGTTAGCAGAAGACACGAAGAAACCAGAAGAAAGTGGCTGGAGCAATTGCAGCTGAAAAAAATGCACAAAAGGTAGAAAAATATCTCTTTATTTTGAATTTATTAATTGGAATATGTCAGCTCTGGTAAATGTGCATCATTAACATCTGCGCTTTGTTTAGTACAAGAGCAAATTAATGTATAGTTTTATTTCTACAGTGTTGTACATTCCAAGTTTGGCTTTTGGGATTCCCAGTTTAATTATTGTCTTCCTATTTCTAAATTGTGATTACTTGTTTGGTGATGGTCTATGTTCTGCATGTGTAACTGAGCTGAGGTGTTCTGTTTATATAATTCCTATTTGACATTGCCACTTGTTCTCTTTCCCCAGTAGGTCATGTATTGTTGTTCTCTGAAATGTATTGGTTTAATATTTGCAGTGTTGCCTTTTGATTGGTAGAGTATGGTGCTTTGTGAGTCCTGGTAGTGCTGTTAGGATACGGCGGGTTTACTATGGGCAGTGTTTGTAGTAGTTCCTAATGTGTCTGGCAGTTGGCACTGGATTATAGTAATGTAGAAATCTTTTAGTCTTTCTTTATCCATACACTCATTAAGAGGCACGTTTACTAAAAGTTAGTATATGGTAACATTATGCAAATATTTATGCAAATGAGGCCCCTTATGCAAATGAGGTCCGCACCCCCCTTGGGCCGCCCCTGCTGGGGGCCCACAATTTTTGTTGGCGTAGGGCCTCACTCAAGGTAAATCCGGCCCTGGTGTGGAGGACTTGCTGAAGAGAGACACGATGAAACATGTTTTGGTAGGGGAATGGGGATGTATGAGTTTGGGGTTAAAAGTAGTGGATGGGTGGTGTAGTGTGTACATTTGTGGTTATAGGGAGAATGTTTTTGCACGAGTGTTTGGAAGGATGGTATGATGCATGGATGGCTGTGGGGGTGGGTAAAGAGTGTGTTGTATGGAGTGATAGGGTGGATTTGGTGTAAAGGGGTATTTATTTATTTATTTATTTATTTATTTAACAGTTATTTATATACCGCTCTTTCCCTTGTTTCAAGTGCGGTTTACATGTAACAGTAGGTTAATTGGTATGAGATATACCAGGACATTTTACATAGAACAGATAATTATAATTTACAAGGAAAATTGTAACATTACAAGTATAACATATTAGAACATATATACATTGCTAGTTAAATTATTAATCATCATGTAAATGAGTGTGTAGTATGGTTAAATTAGTGTATTAGTGTCATTTATTTTTGAAAATAGGGTATATAATATTAAAAATAAATGTTAGCCTGTATCCCTTTGAGAATTCTGTTTTGGGAGTGTATTATAGTGTAATGTAAATAAGTGAGTTTTTTAATTTTTTTTTTAAATTCTTTTATGTCGGACAGTAGGCGAATGTTGTCAGGTAAATTGTCCAGAGTATTGGAGCAGAGTGTGAGAAAGCTCTCTTATTGGTTTTTTTTCTGGCTTTTGTAAAATCTTTTGGTAATGTTAAAGTATTTATGTTTCTGCTCCTTTGAGATCGTTTATCAATGTCAATGTTAATCAGTGTATTTAGTGCAGATGGTGCAAGTTTATTTATAAGTTTAAATGTAGTGACAAGAATTTTATATTTGATTCGGGAGTAAATTGGTAGCCAATGAAGTTCAGCTAAAATTGGTGTAATATGTTCAAGTGGGCTTATATTCATAATCGTTCTAGCAGCTAAGTTCTGAGTTATTTGTATCTTTTTAATATTTTGTTTCGAAATACCATTAAGTATTGTATTTGCAAAATCGAAATGTGGGGTAATAATAGCATGAATTATGTTAATAAAATCTTGTAGAAGAATCAAAGGTCTTAGTTGTTTTAGTGTTTTGAGTTTGTAATGTATATTTTTAGTTAAATATTTTATATGTGAATCCATATTTAGATTATTGTCAAGTATCACACCTAAATATTTTACTTCTTTTTTTATATTAATTTCATGAGTATCTAGTGTAATCGTGTTTGGGGGTATATATGTTTGATTTTTAGTGATAAATAAAATATCTGTTTTAGTAAAGTTGATAAGTAGATTTTGTTCTTTGAGCCATTCAGTTAGTTCATTAAAACATTGTGTTATTTTTTGGAGAGGTGGGTGTGGGATTTCAAATGGGAGGTAGAACATTATATCATCGGCGTAAATATGATAAAAGACATTGTGGCGTTTAAAGATGTTACAAACTGGTTGTAAGTAAATGTTAAATAATAGTGCAGATAAAGCAGATCCCTGCGGAAGACCTTGAGTTTGTTTGAAGGTGTTAGATATTTGGGTGTGGATTCTTACATTTTGGGTTCTGTTTGATAGATAGGATTTGAACCAATTATAAACAGTAGATGTTATACCAATTTTTTTTGTGAAGTCTGTTTAACATTGTTAAGTGATCAACACTGTCAAAGGCAGCTGATATGTCAAGGAAAACAAGAATAAAGGCTTGTTTAGTATTATCAATACCTCTTAATATTGTGTCATAAAGGATCGTTAGTAAGGTTTCTACTCCATGGAAGGGTCTAAAGCCATATTGATGTTCATCAAGAATGTTTAATGTGTCAATAAAATCTTGTAGTTGAATTTGTACAATTTTTCAATAAGTTTAGCCATAAAAGGAATACTTGATATAGGTCTGTAAGATTTTGGGGAAAGTTTATCTAATGTGTTATTTTTAAGTATAGGACGTATTTGAACATGTTTGAGAGATGGTGGTAAATAGCCTTTTTGCAAGGATAGATTCACTAAGGGTAGAATGAAAGAAGAGAGTATTGGGAAAGTCTTCTTTATGAAGTATAGGGCTGATGTGTAGGGGGCGCACTAATTCCCCCACCTCACATTCTCTCTCCATGTTAGTACTGCTGAATATTCCAGAAAAGGATAACTGTATTAATCCCTTTGAATATATCAGGCCTATGGATTCTTATATTTTCTCAGCAGTAACTATTGACCTAACGGTCTGTTCTATGGATGGGTAGACTTTCTACTACATGGGGGGTGGGCACTTTTAGTTTAAAAATGGGTTCTGCTCGGAAGGGGAAGGTTTTTCACCATTTGCAGATATTTTTTATTTCTTTGAGTACAGCTTTCTTGATGTCATCCATAACTCTTCTGGTGCTCTTTCATTTGTATTGAAAGTGGTGAATCTATTTCACAGGTAGTCTTTAAATTCCAGTGGTATATTTTCAGGATCATATTTAATTACTGTGATAGGGTCTCTAGAATGTTACCCATCCATCTCCAAAGGGTGTATCAATAGTCCCCTTTAAGAGAGCCTGCAGCGCAGAGCTCAGAGCTGGGAGAGCGTGGCTGACAGGGTGAGGTTAAGAACACAGCAGGCTGCACGAAGGAGAGAGGCCAATGGAGCCAGAAGTCCTTCCAAGGCAAGCTGTGCAAAGGAGTTCTGAGGTAAAACTTTAACTGGGGCTGGAGGAAGTGCCTGGAGAACAGCTTGTAGAGAAGTAAAGCTGATTTTGTTTCCCTGAACTGCTGTCTGTTCTGGGTTTTGCTTTGTGGAGGTTTAACAAACTGGGACAGAATAAAAACTGCTTTTATTTTCCCTGAACTGCTGCCTGGCCTGTGTTTTAAAGAAAACCCCTTCCCACAACAAGCCACACTACCACAGTTACATTCATGATTGGTTTGCTCTTTTTCAGCTTTTGCATGTTCTGTCAATTTCAGCTTGTACTTGTTCATACAACTGATCAGCTGCATCTTCTTCTGCATCTGTTTTTCATTCATATACCTGAATAATAGTTCCATATCCTTTGGCATTTTGCTGTTCCTCTTTTTATTTTCTCTAGTTCTGCTCTTTCTTTGGTGAGGGGGTATTACCAGAACTGCACACAATGTGGAAGATATGGTTGCATCATAGATTTATAGAGTCCCTATGATAATCTCTGACATATTGGAGACCATTTTAGAAGCATCTAGAGAGATGCTTCTAAAATGCCACATTTACATGCATATAATACCATGAGATTACCACTGCTGGTCATCGACACCTTTTTAGAAACCAAGCATGATGAGGATGAACACGTGAGCATTCTTCTTGCTCCCATTAGGCATCAGGGACCCTTGATAAACCCTGGAAAGGGGAGTGTAGGTGGAGCATGGTGCTAGAAGAGCCCTCAGTGAGGATTCAGTGTTCCCGGGGCTGGGGGGGGGGGGAGTTGAGTGGTGGTGATTTTAATGCTGGAGATGGCCTTGGCTTCAGCTGAGTATTAGGTGGCTTGAAATGGGAGTAGGGGGATCAGATGCCTGGGGAGCGGCCATAGGTATTGTCTTGGGGGGAAGATCAAGGTGTGGGGGATCATCATGAAACAGCAAGGTCAGGGGAGGTCATCAGAAGGGACAACTGTTGGTGATTAACCCAGTGCAGATCAGGAGCAGAGATTTTAAGAAGCTGGTCCCAGGGCCGGCCCGTCCATTGAGCAAGAATGTTGTTTGCACAGGGCCCTGAGTTTCAGGGGGCCCCGCACAAACAACATTCTGCATCAGCCCAGGTAGATTTTAAAAAAAAAAAAAACCGGCTGCTGCTGCCGCTGCCACCATGGCAATGGCAGAATCAAGCGTCCTGCGGAGCCCCCCCTGCCCGGCAGAGCCCTCCCTGCAGCATCAGCTCCCTCAGCATCGGCTTTCAGAGTACTTCTTCCTGAGGATTCTTCTTCTCCTCATCGTAGGATGTCTCCAGCAGAGGATATGTCCTTTCAGGATTTTATCCGAGATGTGGCTCGAGGTCTTTCCATCACAGTGGTTCCTGAAAAAGAGCCTAGGGCAAAGGAATTAGAAATCCTGCAATACCCTAAAGCTCCCAAGGAGGCAGCTACCTTACCTATTCATGAGATCTTGCATGATCTCATGTTAAGGATGTGGGAAACACCTCTAACCACATCTCCTCACTCTCGAAGACTCGACACCGTGTATCGAGTTCCTCCTTGTCCTGGGTTTCAGAAGACTCAATTGCCACACCATTCCATGGTGGTGGAATCAGCTATGAGAAGGATCAAGAGTGCAAAAAAGGCATGCATCTAATCCTCCAGGATGTGAGTGTAGGACTCTTGACGCCTTTGGACGTTAAACCTTCCAGGCTTCCATGCTTTCTGCTAAGATCAGTTTCCTATATCTTATATATGGGAATGTTCCTTAAGGAGGTCACAGGAGATTAGAGCTTATGAGCCCTCTCCTTCCTGATGATAAGAGGCAAGATTACCTCGCCCTTGTCAAACATGCTCAGGATGTTTCCAAGTTGTGAATCATGCAGCTTTTGACTGCTTTGAGTGCATAAGCAGAACCTCTGCCATTGCCATAGGTGCACGTAGGATTGCCTGGCTCCAGGCATCTGACTTGGAAATTTGGGTACAGGATAAACTAGGGAATATTCCTTGCACAGGAGAGAATCTCTTTGGCAAGAATTGGCAGGAAAAGGCTAATGAGATAGATGCTGACAATATCACTTTGGATAGATTGTCTAAATCTACAGCTGATCCTGCAAGGAAAAAAATCCTCTAAGAAACCATTCTTCAGTAAGAAGAAGTTTTATCCCTCCTATACCCAACAGGGGCATTGTTTAGGTCAGTCTGCCCAATAGGGACAGCAGCAACAACCTAGGCAAAGACAGACAAAAGCAGCTAAGCCTCAACCGGCTCAGCAGACTCAGCCTCCACAGGGGCTTGACTCCTATCTAGAGAACTTTGCCTTCCTGGCCCTGAATGGCCCAGAACCCTCCACCCACCATCCCAGGAAGGTTATGTCATTTTGACCCCAGATGGGGTCAGATAACAGCAGAAAAATTGGACTCTGTCTATTGTAAGAGAGGGGTACAAGCTTCATTTCCTCAGCATGCCCCCTCCTACAATGTAAGACAGTTCAATTCTCAGATCTCTCAACGACCAGTTAGGTCAAGAGGTCACTGTGCTTCTTGCCCAAGGGGCAATAGAGGAGGTACCCATTCCCCAATGGGGTTACAGGGTTTTACTCCCCCTATTTCCTTATTCCAAAGAAAACAGGAGGACACAGACCCATTTTAGACCTCAGAGAATTGAACAAATTCCTGTTCAAAGAGAAGTTCAAAATGATTTCTCTAGGAACTCTGCTGCCATACCTTCAGAGTCAGGATTGGCTTTGTTCTCTAGATCTCAAGGATGCGTACACTCATGTTCTCATCCATCCAACTCACCGAAAGTTCCTTCATTTTCTGTTTAAGGGAAGCACTACCAATACAGGGTTCTTCCTTTTGGCCTGGCCTCTGCACCAAGGGTGTTCACAAAATGCATGGCTGTGGTGGCAACATTTCTCCGCACCCTGGGAATATTCATCTTCCCTTACTTAGACGACTGGCTCATTCGAGTCCCTTCAGAACCAGAGGCCAGGGTTGCTCTCTCTCGCACTATGCGCATCCTTCAGTATTTGGGACTTGTCATAAACTTCTCAAAATCCAACCTTGCTCCCACTCAGTCCCTGGAGTTTATAGGAGCTCTGCTGGATACCAGACAGACAAGGGCCTACCTTCCACAACCCTGCTGCCTTCGCATGTGCAGTTAGATTCCCAAGCAGTGCTAAAACCTCATCTCACTGCTCGGGAAATGTTACCGTTGCTAGGCCACATGGCATCCACCGTTCATGTGGTTCCTTATGCTCACCTCCATATGAGGGCAGCCCAGTGGACCTTATCCACTCAGTGGACTCAGGTGTCAGGTTGCCTGTCCAGACAAAATAGCAAACTCAGATCGCCTGATTTTGTCCCTCCAATGGTGGCAGTCACCCCAAAACCTTTTGGTGGGGTCTCCTTTTCAGCAGCCCCCACCCCAAGCCAGTCTAACAACAGATGCCTCACAGGTGGGTTGGGGAGCCCACCTGCAAGGCCTCTCTACCCAGGGTACCTGGACTCCACAGGAGGCCTATCTACACATCAGTCTCCTGGAACTCAGAGCAATCTTCCTTGCTCTTCGAGTATTCCACACCCAGCTCAGCTACAAGACAGTCCTAGTTCAAATGGACAATCAAGTAGCCATGTTCTATGTGAACAAGCAGGGCGGAAAAGGCTCTCTGTCGCTATGCAACGAAGCTTTGCAACTATGGGCCCTCGCCAGAGAGCATCAGATTTGTCTTCTTGCGGGTGTATCTTCCAGGCATTCAAAACTCTTGGGCAGACAGACTCAGTCGAGTTCTGCTTCCACACGAATGGTCTTTCCATGCAGACCAGGTGGCCAAACTTTTTCAAGTTTGGGGAACCCCGGACATAGCCCTCTTTTGCAAGGTCCGCTGAATGGCAAACTTCCCCGGTTCTGTTCCAGAATTCCAGCTCAGGGCTGTCAGGCCAGGGATGCTTTCCTCCTCCATTGGGGCCAGGACTTCCTGTATGCCTTTCCACCTATTCCCCTAATTCCCAAAACCCTGTTCAAGCTTCAGAGAGACAGAGGTCATATGATTCTCATAGCTCCACATTGGCCACGGCAAATGTTGTACCCTCTGCTCCTACATCTCTCTCATGCTACGCCTCTGGAGTTTAGGATCTGCTCCAAATCTCCTTTCTCAGGAGGACAGGATGCTGTGGCATCCCAATCCCCCGTCTCTGTATCTCAGGGCCTGGTTGCTGAAAGCCTAGAACTTCACAGTCTTAACCTTTCTCAGCAGGTAAAGGATAATCATGTTATAATTAGCTCACCATGAATCAACAATCACCTACACTCACACGCACTCACTGCTCACTGCATGTGCACACTAAAACACAAGACTTTGTGATCATTTGCTGTTGTAGACCGCCTTTGATTGAAGGAGAAGGCGGTATAGAAATCTGTGTTAAATAAAATAAATAAATAAATAATAAATATCCTTTATGCTTCCAGGAAGCCTTCCACAAGACGCTCTGATGCATTTAAGTGGAAAAGGTGTACCATATGGTGCTCGCAGAAGGGTCCATTACTGGAGTATATCCTTTATTTATCAAATGCAGGGCTTAAGACTAATTCAGTGAGAGTTCATTTGAGTGCTATTGCAGCTTCTTTCAAGCCTCTAAAGGGACAATCTATTTCCTCTCATCCTCTCATAGTGAGATTTATGAGAGGCCTTCTTTTAACTAAGCCTCCCATTAAGCCACCACCGGTGGCATGGGACTTAAATCTGGGTCTTGGGCAGCTCATGAAGCCGACTTTTTGAACCATTAGCTACTACCTCTTTGAAATTCCTTTCTTGAAGGTCATCTTTTCTTATTGCAATCAGATCAGCATGTCGCATCAGTGAATTGCAAGCGTTGGTGGCTGATCCTCCTTATACAAGGTTCCATCCATGATAAGGTAGTCCTTAGGACTCATCCACACTTTATGCCAAAGGTGGTATCACTTTTCATTTAAACCAAGTGGTTTACCTTCCTGTATTCTTCCCAAGGCCTCTCGCCTCAAAATGCAGAAAGGAATCTTCATACTTTGGACTGTAAAGGGCTTTGGTTTTTTTTTACTTGCAAAGGACACAGCAACATAGAAAGTCCTCTCAACTCTTTGTTGCTTTTGATCCTAGTCATTTGGGACTATTCCAGTCTCCAAAAGAACACTGTCCAACTGGATTGCACAGTGTATATCTTTTGCCTATGAGAGTAAGAACCTTCCTCTTGAAGGCCATGTCACAGCTCACAATGTGAGAGCCATGGCAGCCTCGATGGCTCCATCTTCACTCTGTGTCTATCAACGACATCTGTCGAGCAGCTACTTGGGCTTTGGTTCATACCTTCACAGCCCATTACTGCTTAGACAACGACTCCCGCCGGGATGCCTTGTTTGGACAGACTGTTCTTCAACACCTGTTCCATACTTAATCAACTCCTACCCACCATCCTGGTAGGATGCCAGAGATCCATGGGGAAAGTGGAGCCCTTTCACAGGGGCACACAACCTCTGGGGCCTTCTCCCTGGCATCTGCAGCTATGGAGTCCCCATATGTGAAGACTACATTCCTGCTTGTTCCTGGAGATAGCATAGTTACTCACCTGTAAACAGGTGATCTCTGGAACAGCAGGAATTTAATCTTCACAACCCACCCACCTCCCCTAGGAGTTGTATCTCTCTATCTCGCTTTCTTTCTCTCTTTCCCTCTCTCTTTGTCTCAGCCTTAAACTCAACTGGAGAGGGACAGTTGGGAAAGGTAGAAAGGCAGCACGCAGGCGCTGTGGGATGCTCCCAAAAGCTTTCCTATTGGATGCTGGGGAGCGTTCCCGCGCAGGCTCCGTCGGTACTGACGATACCCATATGGGAGACTAAATTCCTGCTGTTCCCGGAGATCACCTGTTACAGGTGAGTAACTATGCTTTCTGAACTTGCGGTATATATGTATTGGACATTTAACATATGTAAAAACCATGAAAGCTTTCTAAAATGACCTCTTAGGGGTATGTTTACTTAAACCATGTTAACAGAGCAGCGGCGATGTTAACATGCGTTAGGTAACGTTAACGCGCATTAAGGGCACCTAACGCACGTTAACGTCACCGTCTGCAGTAAGTCCCACAGGGGGCGGAGAGAGGGCGGAGGAGAGAAGGGGTCAATGGGCGGGGAGAAGCTCCCGCAACACTAAAACGGGGTACTGAAGGGCTGAACATTACCGGGAACTGAAAACCTGTCGTTAGATGCAGATATGAAGGAGGGTGAAACCATTTCAGCATCATCAATGTACAACATAGGCAGGGAGCCCAAGAAAAGTGATAGTAGTGATCCATATGCAACAAGCATAGTGCCCAAGTATGAAAAAGGCCACTATGGCAATGGTGCAAATGGGGCATAGGGGGCTGAAGGAGGGACATGTAGTAGGGGCAGCTGGGGCACAGGGTGGACTAGGCTGTCGCTAGGTGGCAAATAGGAACATAGAAACAGAAATCAGCAAGACAGCAGCTGACCAAGGCCAAACACAATCCACCTACATCTACCTGGTGCACCCTAGCCAATAGTTGCTAGGGCACTGACCTGACATTCCCCCCAGCCATCCCTCCCCCATGTGGAACGGACATAATATTGGTAGGCAGTGATGGGGGGGGGGGTTGTGGGGATGTCCATGTATGCCTTCCCACCACAGACCCCGCTCCCTAGGTGTCCACCTACCTACACAGTGGATGGCCTGGGACTGCGCACTACCAGAAATGACAGCATATGGCCAGGCAGTATGGCGGGGGGGGGGGGCGTGTGTTGGTGCTGGAGGGGGCAGTGGCACCTGCCTGCAGTGCACCCAAGTCATGCCCTGTACCAGTAGGTGGTGTGCAGGGCAACAGAAAAGGTCTGGTGAGGTGAAGTAAAGGTAGCCCCCAGGGACTACTGTGTTTCTGTGGCAACAGTGTGATGCAGTACACACAGCCAGTGAATCTTGGAGCAGAGGGCACAGGTTCAGGTCCCACTGTGGATACTACAGAGCTTGTGCTTATATTTTACCCTACAATGCAGATAACAACATCAACATGTGCAATCCCCAAAGCAGTGGCCAAAAGGGTTGCAAACACCCACTCACACAGGCTCCAGTATCCAATAGCTCCATGCAGAGTCAGGCTGTTGGCCCCAGCATGGAAGAAGCAGTTCACCAACCAGTAGCGACTACTACCGACTACCACTCACCTCCCTGCACAGTCTGGCCAATTTCGGCACTGTGATCAGGACCAGTGTGGCGGGCAGGGTTTGCCAAACACCTCTAAATTCTGCACAAGCTGCTGCAATTGGGGTGGTGTGTTGTGTGTGTTGGTGTGTGTGGGTCTGTGGTGTGTTGTGTGTTGTTGTGTGTGTCTATCCATTGTTTTGTGGCTCGCCTGACACCTCACTGGGCCCACAATGTCCGCAGCTAGTTACCAGCGTTAGCCTGCGGAAGTGCATAATGAGGAGCAAGGTCAATGTATTGGGGGACTGGCCCCCGGGCAGGGCGGACCTGCGCGCAGGAATGCATCGAAGAAGAGGGTGTCTTTGTAGGGCAATGGATGGGGCAATTGTGAGTGCCGAACCGACCACCTGCATGGACAAGGTGGCCACAGCACGTCTTGCTGTTAGGGCACTCTCACAATGACCAAACAGTGACCATGGCACGGCTATGTTCCCATATAGTGCTATATAGTATTTGTCTCAGGTAATATACATATGCCCTCTGTTTTGGGGTTCCAGTCACTGGAAAGCACCGGCCAGGTTCCTGTTCACATACAAACCCAGGTTTGGGGTGTGCATAGTTCCACTTGTGAACACTGCAGGATAGATCGGCTAGAGGAGTCTACCCCTGTTAAGTTTGTGCATGGCTGGGACAAACTGGCGCTGGTTGCAGCGGGTCACAAGTCTCGACTGTGGGCCTGACTGCTGGTTGCAATGTCAGACCGATGGTTGGGCGGCTGGGATTCAGCTGTCGTCCTAGAACTGGTGGGAGAGTCACAGAGGAAGGGCAATGGACAGGTAGTCTACTGTAGTGACAGCATATGCATGTTGGCATCTTTAAGTGCGTTACAGTGAACGGGCGTTGCAGCGCTTACAATAAACATGCGTGATGTCGTCTTTGGGGGATGGTGCATGCGGTACGCGCCATAGTCTACCCACATATGCTAAGGCGCCTAGGACAGATCTCATAAGGCATGTAGAAAGCTCTGTAATGTCATGTGTGTTATTGCTAAGCGATGCCGCAACAAACTCCCTGCTACGTGCGTTTCTCATGCATACACGGAGTACAACACAATGCATATAGGATGGCACTACTGTGCTGATAATCTAGCAGACACCATGGCGCCACCTTGGTGTGGAAAATTATTTGCATTGTTGCTTCTTGTGGTTGTTTGGGGATTAGTGGTCCTGCAAAGTGCGTGGAGCTAACATCGGTTGTGGGTTTGAATCCCCACAAGGTTCCTTGTCCTTTGCTTTTTGTTTTGCTTCTGCTCTCCTTACCATACAATCTTCTGGCTTGTCCCTTCTCCCACACACACTGTCCCTGCTCTTCACTGTACACTGCAGTGTCCCTTTTATGCAGCCTATCCGTCACATGCTAGCGGTTACATACCCCTGCTCCCTTTCTTTGGGTTTTTGTTCCCCTGGTAGGTAGGTGGCTCAGGGTTTGGTATTGGTGTCAGTTAACTGTGTTTGGGGACTCTTCAGGTACTGGTTCAATTCTCTCTTACTCCATTTTGCGATTCCCTGCCGATTTTGCCATTATACAAAGACCATCCACACAGCTGACGCCCTTCAGACCCGGACCCCTGACGCACTTTCTATTTAAGTTGTTTACTTTCTTCTGCATGTTGTTTTTCACTGCACACCATTCATGGTAGTGTGTGTATGTGTTTGTATCTGTGGCTCACGTCCCCATTACAGACTCTGCGATATCAACTCGACCTATGCGTCTATGGCCTTTACCCCACCTAACAGCTGGTACCAACGCGGGTTGGCCATGGGGGCAAAGCAAGGGGTCGGCTTCAAGCTTTTCTGTTGATTTCCCCGTTTCTCATGTCGGCACCATGTCTGCACATCCCTCAGCGCAATCTTCTACTGTCAGCGTGCATTAGATTGCAACCCCTTCGGATGACCGCTGCGATGCTTCCAGTCACCTGTAATGTTCACGAGCGGTGGGTCAATGTTCCTCAAGCGCCCCCCCCCCACCCAACACTGTACCGTGCACTGTACCGCACAATTAAGTGCCTTGTAAAGGCGCATTTACCTGACACGGCTTGCTGTACCAATGCAACCACCCACTCCTTTAAATGGGCATCCGTAACATTACCGGGGGGAACTTAACACGGGGTTAACAGTACCAGAGTTTAGAAAACCCTACCCCTTAATGTAGCAGGCAAGTTTCAGTTAGTAATGATGTACAACAATGAGCGGGGCTTTATAGTGTGCTGCCACAGCTGGGATGTGCTGTGACAGAGAAGATGAAGCCGAGAGATTGTGAGAAGTTAGGAATTAAAGATATTTCTTTCACACTAACTGAAAAAAAGTAATTAAATTGTGTGCCATTGACGAAATGCTGAACTCCTGGCAAACCAACAGCCCAGGGGTTTCTTGGCAAGCTGTGAATGGAATTAGTTTTGACAGGACTTTCTTCTGTGGCAATGGAGGGTAAAGTGATTTACTCAAGGCCACAAGGAGTGCCAGTTTCTTGTGTCACCAGGCCACTGCTCTCAACCACTAGGCTACTTCTCCACTCCTACCTGAAAAGGTTTGTATTTTGAATTGTTTCACAGATTTGTTTTGAAGTTTTGTCTGCAAAAATCTGAAATCTTAAGGAGCACAATGGTTGGGGATTGTATGCCAAGAACTGTATCAGCTGACATATGTTACAGCTTCGACTTTTAGATTTAGCGGCTGGTATGGTATATAGTTTTAGTGGTTGTTTAAAAGAAGATAGAGATACTGTCGAACACAGGGAGTATGTTCAGTTCCTGTTAAAGTTATTCTGTTAAGTCACCAAGCATCAAACACAATGGAAAAATAAATGTCATTAATTTGTTTAACGCTGGATACCAGTATTTAAACTTTGTGTAATACTGAAGCTCACAAGGCAAGTTCAGAATGAAGCATTTGAATCAAAGGTTTACATACAACAAATACCAGTGCAGCACGGGACATAAAGAAGAGGTCTGTGTTTAGGTTACTCTACCTGATGAAATCAAGAGGCAGACTGAAGAAACATCACATGATGCTATTTCTTTTCACAGAAACTGAAAGGTAATTTTTAAAGCCCATAAGTCATAATGTCTTCTTTAATTATAATGATGTTCTGAAAGCTAGAGGAACCAGTCTTGCATGTGGCCATTTAACTGGCCTCGTAAAGAAATTCAAATGGACAATTCTAGTTCACGATCAGTAGACAGTATTTCGCAGAAAATAATCAAAGCTTAACAATTCTCCTTTGTTCTGGTTTTTGACTGTGGCTTTAAGTGTAATGCGTATTAAAAGATTACAAAGATGTCTTGGAAAAACTGGGTCAGAAAATACAAAGTTGGGAGCAAGAATAATGTTTTGAAGCTTCTTGGGGACACAAAGGGTGTTATTTTCAAAGCGCTCTTTGTGGGGGCCCAATGTGCTGGGGACACAGTCAGGAGTGCTGCTGGAATGTGAATGCATAGAAGGGTCTCGATCGTCGCAACTGGTTTTCGTAACTTTCCCGTAGTTTGTGTCCCGGTAGTAAGGGACGGATCTGGTCAGTGGGGGCTGGGGGGGGGAACATTCAGTCTATACTGAGTCTAGGTGATCTGGTTACGGGACAGGGCAGCTGGACGGGGAAGGCATCCTGGGAATACCCACAATGGGGGGGTTTACCCCCCACTTAGTGATTGCTCTGTAGGTTGGCTTACCTATTAGTATGATAGCTTTAATACTTCTACTAGGTTTGGTTGGCGTTCCCTGGTACCCTGGATATGAGTATTTATTTGGTGTCTTATACTATCAAGAAACATAAGATATGCTATAATGGGTCAGGACCAAAGGTCCATCAAGTCCCAGTATCCTGTTTCCACACCGTGGCCAATCTAGGTCATACGTACCTAGCAGTTCCCCTAAAGACACAGGTTCCACAATGCTTGTACGGGGCCAAGCATTGATATCCTGGGTGTATGTATCTACATAAGGACATATGGACCCTTCCTCCAGGAACTTGTCAAAACCTTTTTTAAACCCAGCTACACTAACAGCCTTTACTACATCACTGGGTAACAAATTCATGAGATGTGATTAACATGTTGAAGTGAAAAAAATATTTTCTTTTAGTAGTCTACACACAAATGTAGTTGACACTGTAACTTCATTGCATGTCCCCTAGTCTTTGAGTGATCTTTCTGATAACATAAACACGCGATCTAACGTTTACCCGTTGCACTATTATACGTCATATCTATCCCCTCAGCCGTGAGCTCTTTTCTAGGGTTAAGATCCCTAACCTTTTTAACCTTTCTTCATAGGGGTATCCTTCCATCCCCTTTACCATTTTGGTGCGCTCTTCTCTGCACCTGTTTCTATATCATACGCTTTAATATCACTTTTTAAGATACCGGCGACCAGAATTGCACAACAGTAGGGAGAGGTGCGGTAGCACCATGGAAACGAATACAGAGGCATTCAATTATAATATCCGTTGGTTATTTTCCAACCGTTCCTTATGAATTCACTAGGTATTCTATTTGCATCTCTTGGGCCGCCGCTGCATCACTGGGCTGAGGGTTTTAACATGTTATCCACAATGACCCTTAATATTCTTTTTCCTGCGGCCGCGCGCGCTTCCATAATGTGGAATCTTGCATCGATTGTAACCATAGTGTGGGTTGTTCGGGCCCTAGGTGCCATAACTTAGGAAATGTCCACATTGAATTTCATCTGCCATGTGGATGCTCAGTATTCCACATATCAAGATCCTCTTGCCATTTTCAACAATCCTCTTGGGTTTTTTTAACAACTTTAAATAGTTATTGTGTTCATCTGCAAATTTACGATAACCACACTTGTGATTCCCTTTTACCGGTCATTTATGAATATGTCAAAAAAAGCAGCGGACCCAGTACAGCTCCCTGGGGTATCGACCACTATGTTCACCTTTTTCCCTATTGGGAAGATTGGCCATGTAGCCCTATATCTCTGCGTTATTCTATCTGTTTAAACCAGTGCCTGATGCCAACAATAGTACACTGCCTGCCTATCCCATGGCTCTTTAGTTTTGCTAAAGGTCTCTGAGTGCGGGACCTTGTCAAAGGCTTTATCAAAGTCAAAATACAACTATAGCAACGGACTCACCTTTGTGTACCTGGTTATTCACACCTTCAAAAACAACATAACAGACAAGTAAGACAAGATCTTCCTTCTCTAAAGCCATGTTAGCTGTTTCCCATCCAAGCCTATGACTATCTGCATGTTCTGCAATTTTGTTCTTTATACATGTGATTTTACCATTTTCCATGGTTACTGACGTCAGGTCTCATCCTGGTCTTAGATAGTTCTCCGGGATTCACCCCCCTGGAAGCCTTTTTAAAAATTGGGTGGCTCTGTAATCACCTGTTTTTCCATTCCCAAGAGAGATGCGCCTTATTTACACATCTATTCCTCATCTTTGATTTTCTAATCATAAAGGCATGTCTTACCGTACTTTCTTGGGGAGTGAGTCCCCCAACGACTGTCAAACGATGAAGTTATGTTGATGGATCGATATCTATCCCTCTTAAATTACTATCTCTCAATGTAAAAGGAATAAATTATCCAATAAAAAGAAAGAAGATAATACTATATTGTCAACGAGAGGAAACGCTGATAGGGGTTGGTTGTAGCTTACCCTGCAAGAGACACCATCTAAATTTGGCCAAATCGAAAAAAACTGGGCATGGGATATTACCAACGTGATCGCATGTTACCCAGCTATACCAAGAAAAGAAACGGGTGTCACCATCCTTGATTTGAAGGCATATCTGCTCCGTCGGCCCTCCACACGTAGATCGCAGAAGTCTTAGACTGGACTATGGACCAAGTGGGGGGAACAACTCCAGATAGGAAACACAAATTAGTATTTTTTACAATTTATGCCCACAAACACAGATGAGCCCAGGTTTTTTGCACATCATTACCAAAAGAAAGTTCCATGCGCAGCGCACTCAATGCCGGTTATTAGTGGAGAAGATTTCAATTTGAGTATTAGATTTGCTCCTTGACCATCAATCTCAATGTCACTGATAGAGTACCTAAAGGCCCACTCAAAATTCTCAGTGCCAGGATGAAGGAATAGTGGTTTAGTAGACTCTGGGAGAATCCAAAACACCACCATTCTTTTCTTTACCTCACCATAGGCCCCACTTCTAGGATTCATTTTTTCTTGACTTCTAAAAAAAGTTGCTCCTGTGGTTAGTCACCTCGTATATCCCTGGGATTAGCATCTCTGACTATGTGGCAATCTCATTCTCACTACAGCTCACCCAAGGGAACCCAACTGGCAGGTTTTAATCCCTATGATAACTGCTTATCGCACTTTCTCCAGGACCAAGCCGGAAAGTCGGTCCCGACCTATGGGTAGCGTCGGCGCCGACGGAGCCCCCATGCGGCCACAGCATTTCCCCAGCTCTCACAGAAAGCCTTTGGGACTGCCCAGCAACGCCTGCACGGTTCACTTCCGACCCAAGGGTGCCATCTTCCTCAGTCTTCTTTTTTCTGCAGAGCTACCGATGGCCCGTGGTGTTCGTGTTCACCCATGAAAAAAGTTGATTTTTTGTGTTTTACTCGGTTCGACTAGGAGTTTCCCCGTTCCCGCCTCAGGCACGGTCCACCCGTTATCGAACACGGATTTCTATTTTCGCGGAGTTTGTCCTTCGTGAATAGCGTTATAGTGCCATTTTTCTAATTTTTCATGATGATAGCACCTGTTATGTGACCTCGCAGGGGCCCTTTTTCCCCCAATGGCTGCTAGCGGGTTTAAAAAGTGTGATCGGTGTTGTAAGAAACTTAGGTCCTCTCACCAACACACATGACTGCTGCCACCGCTGCCTCGGACCCGATCATGACCCGATTGATCTGCTATGGGTCGATGTGGGAAAATATACTCGAAATCGTTGAGGAGTCAGGCAGCACCAGGAAGAAAGAATCTTCTCTGACTCCGCGTCAAGCTGGGCCCGGACATCATCAGAGGCCTCGACGTCTAGGGCATTCTGATCCCGGAGCATCACCGGGGATCCGACACTGACGAAGGGGGGAGCATCAAGGGAAGCATCGCAGGAAGAAGAAGAACCACGATGGGACGCACTTGGCTCCTAGAGGGCAGAGGGTCGCATAGCGAACGACCGCCATCCCGGGTCTTCGGAGTCAGAGCGGCCTGCAAAAAGAACTAGTGTGGAGCCGGACGTCTTCGAGTCCCGTGAGTGCTGTAGTCCCTGTGGACTCTCCTCCGTGTTGAGCCGACATTGGGCCCGACGCCGTCGGGGGCACTGGCCATGGGTCTCTATGTGCTCGGTAACTCAGGTTGACAGCCTTGGAGAGCATGATTGGCTGCCTTCATGGGAACAGCAGGGGCCAAGGAGTCGCCGGCGTCCTCACCGGTGAATCCCTGCCCCGACCCCGCCGGGACTGCGAACAGTCCACGTCGAACCCGGAAGCGCAGTCACACACCGATCATCGAGTCCATGCGCTGAGGCGACAAAGTCGATCCTCAGCCAGAAGGTCTACCTCGGCCTCCCGTTCGGGAACGAGGTGCGTCGACGCCGGTACCCTCGGCGTCGGGGCGGATGAGGCAGCCGTGCCTGTCCAACCGGAGCCACTCGATTCCTCCACCGAGGAGTCTGGGCTGGGAAATGGAGGATGAGGAGTCCCCAGGACACCTTTCGGACCCGGTGGTGGTGTCCCTTCGGAGCATTGGAGTTCGAGCCTCGGAGACGGTTCCTCCTCGGGAGAGGACACCGGACACTCGGATTTCGTGCAGGACATGGCCAAGGCCTTGGCCTTCCACGCGGAAATCCCGAGGAGGAGCCTCGAGCCGAGGAGCTCGAGGCCCTGCAGTATGAATCTCCTCCCACGGACGGCCTTTACTGTAACCGGGGTCCACCCAGGATGCTGGAATGGTTGCCCTCTTGCAGATCTTGCGGGCAGGAACACGGCCTCAATGACGGGTTGCTGAGCATAGCGGGTCGATTCCATCTATCGAGGCCGCAAGAGCCCTGGGGCTAAAAGGAACAGCTACACACACCACTCCATGGTTGTGAAGTCAGGCCATAACAGCGTATGAGAAGTCAGAAGATGCACTCCGTGGTGCATCCCGGCCGGGAGGCCCAGAACATGGCTGCCCTCGGTAGAAAGTTGCTTCCAGGGCTCTATGCTTTGCTTGCCGTGTCCAGACCTACCAGCTGTACATGGGCATGTACCTTCTGGGACCTGGCAAAGGAGAATTGCCGGGTTCTAGGATGGTCTCTCCAAGGAACATTGGCAAGAGGTCAAAGGCACTGTCATCGGGGATCCGAGAGTGCTCGAAGTTACGCTCTCGAGCAGCCTAATGATGGCTTCGAGGCTTCGGCCCGTATATAGCCGACAGCCAGGCATAGGTGCCCGACAGTCAGGCTTAGGTTTTGGTGTGGGTCATTGGGGGACCTCTGAGCCATGGGTGGAGTGTCCAAGTTGGTCGATGTCCCCTAGAGGTAGGAAAACATCTTTGGCAAAAGCACATGGTCTGAAAGAGGCTGTGGGGAACTCGAGTCCGAGAAGTTTTACCCGGACACAAGTCTGGCAAGGAAAACCTCTGCCCCTTCTCAGAAGAAGAAGGGCTCGGGAAAAAAAAATGACCTTTTACCCGAGGAAGTCATCTGCCATACAAAATCTATACCCTCATTTTCAAGCCTCCACAGCTCCCCAGCAATGTGTCAGCAGGCCAAGGGGCAGGAGGGACATGGTCCCGTAGGTAGGAAACCCCCAAGCCACCAGCTCCGGCTCCTGCACAGCAGGGTCGGGGTTTGGACTCCAGTGGCATAGCCTCTCTGCTCCGCAGCTGGCCACTCCCAGCACCGGAGGCCGGCTGACCCGTGTATGCCCACAGGTGGTCAGCCGTAACAAGGGGATACATGGGTGCTAAGCATAGGCCAGAGGGGCCTATCTCCTCCACTTCCACCAGGTACCTCCCTCATACTTTCCAGGGGAGCCTCCAAGACTCCATCTGCACAGGGGACTTAATCCTGCAGGAGTTAGCAAGTTCTTCTAAAGCAGGGTGCACCAACCTCAAGAGGGCCGCGGGCCGCACAGCCGACTACCCGGCAGAATCAAGGGCCCGACCACACTCCCCCACCCCCCCACCCAGCGCGAAAAAAAAACCTGCTCATACCTGTACTTTTATCTCCATGTCAGCTCCCTCCCTTCTTCTGCAGCCGCGGCTCCCTGCCTCTTAGGGAACAGCAAGCTGTGAGTGTAAAATCATCGCGGAGCCCTTCCTGTCTTGACGGGCTCCGGGCAGCAATTGTCCAGCCTCTAAAGGAAGTTGTTTTACCACTTCCGTTGGAGGAGGGGACAATGCTGCATGGAGACCGTCAAGACAGGAAGGGC
>CM066036.1:607547052-607711294 GCA_033557465.1 Ichthyophis bannanicus
TCTCCTCCTTCCACCTTAATTCAGGAGGTGATTCTTCCAACTTTCTTTCCCAGGCCGCATGCCAGCCGGGCTTAGATTGGTCCTGCATACCCTGGACTGTAGGAGGGAGTTTGTCATTATACATTGAACCGTACGCGGGACAAACCGGAGGGATGTTCAGCTCTTCGTCTCTTTTGACCCCAATAAGTTGTGGTTGGCTTTCTCCAAGTGTACTTTGTCCATATGGGGTAGCCGACTGTATAATCTGGGATTTACAGGGACGACGGCCAATCATGGCAGGTTAGGAATTCAAAGCTCACGTTGCCAGGGCGAAGGCTGCCTCAGGTGGCTCATCTCTCGCTCTGCTTCCGTTGGGAAGACATCTGCCGCTGGCCACTACTTGAGTCTTCAGGCCAGACTTTTGCATCCCACTACTGCCTTGAGAGGGAGTCCCACAGGGACAGTGCTTTCGGGCAGGGGTTACTTCCATAATCTCTTTGGGGTTTAGCAAACTACTACCCTTCCGGCCCTGGTGTTGGGCTACCGTTAGGGGGGCGTTATCAGAGAAGAGTTCTTTTCCCCTTGCAATGCTGAGGCAATCTAGAGGGAGCTCATTTTTCATCCGCTTTGGGTATCTCGGTAAGTCTTAAGCTGGGGAGTCCCATATGTGAGGACTGACTTCCTGCTTGGTCCTGGAGAAGAGGAGTTACTCACCCTGTAACAGGTGTTCTCCAGGAGCAGAAGGAATCAGTCCTCACAACCCTCACTCCTCCCCCTTGGAGTTGCAGTCATATGATGTATTTTGTTATTTTGCTGTCTTTTAGCTATGTCATCAGACTGGGCGGAAGGGTGACCGCGATTGCGTGCTGCATTCCCAAAGGCTTTCTTTGAAAGCTGGGGAATAAGGCTACGCACGGGGGCTCCGTCGGCGCTGACATCACCCTGGAGAACACCGGGTTACAGGTTGAGTTAACTACTCTTGAGTGTGTCCCAAGAGAAGAGGAGGGCACGATAGTCAGGTCACAGATGCAGACCCTGCAGAAGACCCAGCACCACATTTTCCCACAACGAGGTAGATACAACATACTACAGTGCAATTCCCACAGCAGCAGACAACACTGGTACAAAGTCCACTCACCACAGGTACCACCATCCAAAACCGCAGGTAGAGTAAGGCTGTTGGGATTCCCAGGCCGTAGTTGCAGCGTACCGATCACCCCGCATCAACACCACCTCCTGCACAGTTCAAAGATGTATAGTGGGTGTGGTGGGCAGTGCTCCCAAACACCATGACAAACTGACACAGTGCTGCCAGTAGGAGTTTGCGTGTGGTGTGTGTGTATATGTTGAATAACCATTGGTCTCTTTGTGGCGCCCACAAGGCTCTGGGCCCACATTGTCCAACTTTTGAAAAGCGTCACCCTGCAAATGTGAATACTTAGGAGGCAAGGTATTTGGGTATGTCCCAGAGAAGGCGAGGGATCCAGGCTGTATCTGCCCATGGAGTAGGACTCATGGCTGGGACACACCAGTGTGTGAACACCACCGTGCATTTACAGGGTGGACACAGCATGTCCTGCTGGAAGGCCAGTCCTCCGCCCTGACCGTAGGCAGTGACCATGTACTCATGTCCAGGATACCCCATAGTGCTCTATGCTAGCTCTTAGCCAGTGGACACCACTGTGTGATCCCTGGTCTGAGGCATAATCACCACAAAAACATACCATGTGTGGTGTGTGTGTGCTGCACACCAATCGACTATGGTTGGGTGGGCTGTGTCTGGTATGTAAGGACAGTGCATGGTTACCAAACACACTGTATGCTGCTGGAAGGTGCCCTTGCAGGTTCTGACTAGAGAGGGTGTACAGGCAAAGAGACACAGTATTGCCAGTCTGCCAATGGTCCAGTCACAAATATTAGCCGTGACGAGATACCTTACAGAATGCCTCAAACTAACAAATCAAATGTCTCAAATGTATGTACGCGCGGGGGTACGGTGTGCGTGCATGCACAGCAGTACGCACGTGTGCTGGACGCACGGGGGTACGTGTGTGGGCATGCGCCACTGCTGTGTCATCGGAGCGTTGTTGCACACAGCAGACAAGATGGCTGCCAGGTCACGGAAGCCTGCTTTCTCCGAATGCAGACCTGCACCTGCTGGCTGAACTTATCTGTCTGCGCCAGGAGCATCTGTTCCCTGGCTCTCACACAGACAAAACCTTAACAGGGTGAGGAGGTCATAGGTGCACCTCACAGGCACTACAATCGCGCTGCAGACTACCCATGTGAAGTAAGTGCATGGGGACAGGCACACAAACCTAGCAGTGTAAACCAATATCCGGCAACCAACAGACACATCTGACATGCACACCAATGGAACAGTATGTGTCATGTGAGCAATCAGGGAAAAGCGTAGGCATCACTGCTGATGTGTGCAGGCCGCCCCATCTGCAGGATGCACCAGCCAGCATCACAGAGGTCTGCCAACCCTTTGAAAGCTTACTTGAAGTAATTAAACGTCATCCAGCATTTTGACTACAATGTGGTATATATCAGGAACCTGTATCCCCCATATGCAATCTCAGCAAACAGTGATCCTCTGCCTGCTCTGATCATGTGTGACATACCATATGATAGGATATCTCATCAGAAACATTGTCCCTCAAGAGATGTGAGAATGGCCAGGTGCTGAGGTTACTTTCCCCTCTGCAGGCCCACAAATATGCCCCATCACGAGGATGCCCAGGGCCACATCACAGAGCCATATTACCCACCCTGGTGCTGAGCTCCCTGCTCCTGGTTGAGTTTCACAGGACTGCCTTAGCCCCGGATGCCCTAGGCTCACCACAGACCCCTATATACATCCTGGTTGTATGGCAGTTGCAGCTGTTACAGTGTCACAGGGCTGCCCTAGCCCCAGGATGCCCGAGGCCTCACCACAGACCCTGTTATGCATCCTGGTTGTATGGGGTTGCAGCTGTTTCAGTTCCACAGGGCGTCCCAGCCCCAGGATGCCCCAGGCCTCCTTGCAGTGCCCTGTTATCCATCCTGGTGCTGAGGTCCCTGCTCCTGGTTGAGTTCCACAGGGCTGCCCAGCCCCAGGATGCCCCAGGCCTCCTTGGCAGAACCCTGTGATCCATCCTGGTGCTGCATTCCCCTGCTCCTGGTTGAGTTTCACAGGGCTGCCTTAGCCCCAGGATGTCCCAGGCCTCCTTGCAGAGCCCTGTTATCCATCCTGGTGCTGATGTCCCTGCTCCTGGTTGAGTTTCACAGGGCTGCCTTAGCCCCAGGATGCCCCAGGCCTCCTTGTAGAGCCCTGTGATCCATCCTGGTGCTGCGTTCCCTGCTCCTGGTTTGAGTTACACTGGGGTGCCTTAGCCCCAGGATGCCACAGGCTTCCTTGCAGAGCCCTGTTATCCATCCTGGTGCTGAGGTCCCCTGCTTCTGGTTGAGTTCCACAGGGCTGCCTTAGCCCCAGGATGCCCTAGGCCTCACCACAGACACCTGTTATGCATCCTGGTTATATGGCAGTTGTAGCTGTTACAGTGTCACAGGGCTGCCCTAGCTCCAGGATGCCCTAGGCCTCACCACAGACCCCTGTTATGCATCCTGGTTGTATGGCGGTTGCAGCTGTTACAGTTTCACAGGGCTGCCCAGCCACAGGATGAACCAGGCCTCCTTGCAGAGCCCTATTATCCATCCTGGTGCTATGTTCCCTGCTCCTGGTTGAGTTCCACAGGGCTGCCCAGCCCCAGGAAGCCCCAGGCCTCCTTGCATAGCCCTGTTAATCCGTCCTGGTTGCTGCGTTCCCTGCTCCTGGTTGAGTTCCACAGGGCTGCCTTAGCCCCAGGATGACCCATGCCTCCTTGCAGAGCCCTGTTATCTATCCTGGTGCTGAGGTCCCTGCCCTGGTTGAGTTCATAGGCCGTCTATTAGCCCCAGGATGCCCCAGGGCTCATTGAGGAGTCCAGTCATCTATTCCTGTGCTGACGTGACCAACCGTGGGTTATTCTCACAGGATTGCACAGGCCACATCCGGGTGGTAGGTCGGTCACCCTGGTGTAATGATCGGTGCACAGGCTGATGGGTGCGGGTCTGGCCCACCCACATGTTGCACCAGGAAACCGGAAGGTGCGGGGTGGCCCACACCTGGCCCCACCTGGGCCTGGCTGGCGCAGTGCCCAAGGCCCAATGGTGGCACACATGGTCAGCCCCCCCCATGCATATAGCGGCACATGCCATGCAGCCTGTGCATATGTGGGACATGTGTCATAGCTAGGTAGATGGGTGTAGCTGACATGCTGACATAGTGCACATGTGTGGGGTGTGGGGCAAGCCCGGCTCCCACCCGGGCACACCATGTATGGATGATGGCACCATGCATGTCCACCGCCACTGGCACATGTGACATGCAGCATGGCAGCGGCACATATGACGCGGTGGTGTAGGGCCACATGTGGCCAGGCCGATGGGCTGCAAGGGTGTTGCGGCCCAGCTGCAGCATACGTAGGGCGAGACCATGACATGTTCACACATTCGTGTGCTATGGCCACAGTAAGCATCGGACACACAGCACGCATCGGAGGTAGCCACCAACTGCCCACAGCTATGTGTGCTGTGTAGCCCAGGATAGGCCCTGCTGACTGACCCCTAATGGTCCCATACCTTGCTGTGTTCACAGGTGGAGGACCTACATAAGAAGGGTCAGGAGCTGAGGGCCAGGTACCCAAGGTGCCTGCACAGGGTACATGCAGAGTTGCAGGACCAGCACGATGGTGAGTGATGCCAACCGTGCCATGCTCCATGGCATGCACATGTGGGCCAGCAGCTGGTGAGGCTGCAGGTCATGTACCCATGATGTGTATGTGGTGTGACGGCACCGGTAATGCATGTTTACCCCCCCACAGCGTCCGCAGAAGCAGACGAGCGTGCGCAGTGCCAGGATGCTGGACCAGGCCCAGACAGCAGAGGAGGAACAGCCGGAGGGGGGCCCAGAGGCGACAGCTGGCATGGAGGCCAAAGAGGAGAGGGGCCCAGAAGCATGGAGGGGAGGGGGAGGAGGAGGGGGAGGTGGAGGGGGGGAGGTGGAGGTGAGCAAGGGGGGAGTGAGGGTCCATGGGGGGCCCCATGTGGGGGGGGGAGGAAGAGAAGGGGGGCAGAGGGGGAGGGGGCTGGGAGGGGGGCAGAGGGGACGGAGGCAGAGGGGGAGGGGAGTGGGAGGGGATGGCCAGTCCTGAGCGGCACAGGCTGCCACAGGGCACTGGGGGCCCCGGCCACCTGCCCCATGGTGCCAGTGCTGTCCCTCGACTGGGTGAGGGCCTGCCACCCAGCACCGCAAGCAGACGTGCCGTACATGCAGGCACAAAGACAAGGGGGGGATGTGTGTCTGTGTGGCTGCATGTGCGGCCTGTGCCTGGCTGTGGTGGTGCATGCCCAGACCTATGCACAGCGGGAGCACACATACATCCTGGGGAAGATGCTGGTGGCCCTGTCCATGTTGGATGACCAGCTGTGCATGCTGTGGGGAGAGGGGCAAGGCAGGCCCAGCCGGCCATCCATCTTGCCCAGGAGGCCCCCAGGGGGTGTAAGGGGCAGCCACACACGTGACCCCACCCTGTGCCAGCCTGTGCCCTGGGACTGCCATCACTACCGTGAGCGGGAGATGGAACACAAAAGAATGGCATGACAAACCTGTAAATAAATATGTACATATGTTAAATGCACACTGGTCCAGTGTCCCATCTAGCACTGGCAGAGAGATGAGAATGTCAGTTGTAGGCATGCCCGTGTGTGCGTGGTTGCATATCACCATACCAGAACATTGTAGACACCCCATGGCAAGGGTGGTGCATGGCTATGTGTGCTGATAGATGCATCAGCACAGGCACGGGGGGGGGTAGCTATGGGCTGCCATGGCTAGACCCATGGTGGCATGCAAATGCCAACGTTGCACACATGGCATGGCACATGGCATGGGTGCCACACAGCACAGCCACACACCTGATGTCCCATGGACAGGGCACATGCCCCCCTGCCATGTGTGGCATGTAGGGGGCAGGGCATGGCATTGGGTCAGCGTGCTATGGCCGTGTGCCTGGCTGTGTACACCCATTCCCCCATGCACTGTGCAGGGCACATAGCATCTGGCTGGGCGGTGAGAATATGGCGGCACAGGGGTCTGTAGATGCTGGGGGTGGGGCCTGCCATGGACAACATGATGGACATGGGAGAGGCGAGCAAGGTCAGGTGGCCATTGGTGGCAGGGGAATGGACATTGGTGCATGGTTGGGGCACCACAGAGGGGGGCCCGGCAAGGCAACTCGGCCTGGGGTGGGGGAGCACGGGGGCGTGGTGGGCAGAGGTGCCGAGTGGTGGCTGTGCCAGGCCCACATGGGCCACAGGGGATGGTGACAGTTATGGTTCTGGGAGTCTGGGTGGGGGGCAGATGTGCTGCTCCCCCTGGCTGGCCATGGGGGGGGGGGAAAGGTGTACCCCATGTGGCTGGATAGGGGGATGGGTCACAGAGGCAGGGGCAGGGACATGGTACACTGATGTGCGTCCGCCTGCCAGGTGGACAGGGGGGTGGTACGTGCACCCCTGTGGGTGGTCTGGGGCATACATCAGAGGAGCAGGGATGTACCACTGCTGCGGGGTGCGGAGGTGTACCAGGCAGATGCGCCCTGGGAACGGCCATGTGGCAGCGGCCCATGCCATGCAGACACTCTGGACTGGCGCCAGCCCGGGGGGGGGGGCAGGCCGTGACCAGCAGGGACTGCTAGGTGAGGGTGCACCCTGGGCAGGGGGGGGGGCAGGGGCATGTTCCCAGGGTAGCCACATGTGTGACAGGAGGACATGGACCATTCAGCTGGAATCATAGACACATGACCACAGGTTACACCAGTGATACCTTCCTTTATTGTGCACAATGACCCCCCCATCTACACCCATGTTGAGATCCCTAGCCGTGCACACTGTTCCCCCCCTATGTGCTCCCCCTGCGCTCTATGCCACGTCTGGCATGTCCCCGGGCACCACGTGGGGCGGGTGCTGCCTCTGCCACCTGTGCTGGTGCAAAAAGCTGCGCCATGTATGCCAGTATGGCCTCATGCATGGCCACCATCTGAGCCATGCTGGCCGCTATTGCTGTTGCAATCCTGTTCTGTGTCTGCATCTCGTGGCATAGGACGCCCAGCTGCCGCTGTTGGCACAGCATCTCCTGCCACAGGCGATCCTGTCCCGCCACCATCTGTGTGCCTGTGGGTGAGACACAGTGGAAGCAGTGAGACACGGGTTGCACAGTCCACCTGTACACACATGATGGCTGGACAGACAGATCGATCACTCACCCTTTGCATCCTCATGTGCTGCCTCGGAGTGTGCACGCATCTCCCTGATCACTTGTCCGATGGCTACCTGTGACACTGTAACAGCTCCAACTGTGCAGGTGACCTAGGGCAATCGGGGCCAGCCCCGGCTGTGGATATGTGGCCAGGGTCAGTTCCGGGGCAGGGACGTGTGGTGCGCCATCAGTTGTATGTGTCCCCAGTGTCAGCAGTGCCTCACCAGTGGATGTGTGTGTGTGCAAATGGATATGGGCCACATACACTGCTGGGGCTGCTGGGGTACTGGTGGGGTTGCCGGCCCACCGTTGCCTGGGACAGGTGTGCCCTGTGGTGGTTGGGATCCGTGCACAGGGGTGCCTGCCCCATGATGGCATTGGGTAGTGATGGCACAACCGGCATTCGACAGTGGGTTCCTATGCCGCGGGGATGCATGGGTGTGTGTGTGTGCCACGTGGGTCTGGCCAGGCCGCAACGGCCACCATGCCCATGCCACCCCCTGGACAGTGCCCCTCCCTGTGTCTGGCATCCGGGGCTGCCCTCCCATCCCCCTTGCCCCCCACCCTACCCCCTCAGTGCACCCACCCCATTGATTGACATCGCACATTGCGGCCGTCCCACCACCGCCACCCAACACACACGTGGGTGCAGGGAGACACCGTCACCAACACACCCTACATTGCCGGGTGCTTTTCTGCCCCCCGCCCCTCCAGTGTGGCTCCACCGCACATAGGTGGTCAATGATCCCTGCCCCTGCCTGACCCCCTATGCGCTTGCTGCCCTATGCCCACGCACCCTCACCCATGTGCACCATCATCACGTCACCCTCTCAGGGTCCCCTGTGTCCAGTGTGACCCAGCTGTTCTATCGCTGTCACAGGTCTGCAGTGAGATGTCACTTACATGCCACACGGGCCTTGGCTGATGCCATCACCCATGGCTGCTCTGCTGCTCCTGTCACTGGTGGCCACATTATCCCTCCTGGCACCCTGTCTGCATGGTCCTTTGGCTGTGGCATGTCCCCAGCCTCCCCCTACCCCCATGTGTTGTCACACCCTAGATCACATTCCTATGTCCCACTTGCTTGTGGGTCCACTGTATCCAGCTCCAGCGGCAGGCCGTGGAGGTAGATAGGCCCCAGTCTGTCTGCCAGTTGCTGTTCCAGGGCTGACAGTGTGGCTCTGTGTGATTCACCCCCTCCTGTGGCACATGCATGGCGTCATTCAGCAATGGCGCGGGAACGGACAGAGCACTTAATATAGTGAAATCATTTCTGTATGCTTTCAGTGTCATGGGTGGGTCCCCCTGCTGTGGCAACTGTTGTGGTCACCTCCTCCTATGCATCATTCCTCTGGCCGATGGTTGTGGTGCTGCTGAGCCACCTGAAAAGCACCTCGTAGTGCTCCAGGACGGCTGCCAGGAGGAGGTCATTCTCCTCCTGTGTGTAGTGGGCTGCCCTCCTCCTGGCATCGTCTGGCACAGGCCTGCCATGGCACCTGCCACCTACCACACCTCCGCATTGTTGCTGTAGCTCCTGGCCGTGGCTGGATGGGCCTGCCTCGGCACTGTCCAGCTCCCCCTCTGCTAGTGTCACTGCTGCTGCCATCTCCCATGCTCTGCTTTGTTCCATGGTGTGCTGCCATTGCCTATCTGCTGTACCCTTTTATGTACGAAGTGCAGTCTACGCAACATGCGTTCCAATGGCAAGCATGTCGCTCCAACGCATGTACTGCCACGTGTTACACCCAACACGTAGGTTACACATGTGCATAACATGGAACAATGTGCGTTGAGGGTTGGAACATGGTATATGTATAGCGGTATATGTACTGTGGGGGCAATGCAGCATATCACATTTCTGTTGTTCTCTGTCCACTACACATATCTTGTGGTGCACCTGTTTGGCCTGTGCCTCCCTACCCCACATTTTCAGTTTGGCAACCATATGGCCATTAGTTCAGGTCAGGTTCTTGGTTTACACAACTGTATTTGTGGCACATGTGACGGGGTTGTGTGTGTCTGCAGGCACAGGGTGTGTTGGTGGCGGGTGGTATATACACCCCTTCCGTAGCATTGTGCCATTATACAACATCTGTGTCTCCTTGCATGGACTGTGATGCTTGCCTCCACTGGTTTCAGCTTGGGCTCACAGGGGCTGTATGCTACTGGCGGCATGCTCTCCCCGTCTCACTGTGTGTGTGTGTGTGTCTGTGTTTTTGGGAGGTGTCTATTTGATGGCACACTCTCTGCTACTCTTGTGCATTGTCTGGTGATGGGATATGCCTGGACACCTGTGCGGTGGTGTTCACTGCTCTTTCTCTAACCCTGTGCTGGTGCCCTTGTGTGCAGTGTGTGCACATATTTATCTATGTCTTCTATGATTTCTACTGACCTGTCTCGTGTTTGCTGCCAGTCCACTATACATCAACACTTCCATTTCACAGATATTGACACAGATATTGAACATGTGGCATTGCTGGCTCCACATGTGGCCATGGTTATTGCAGGAATCCGAGCAACATACCCTACCTTTACTGTGACCTCTTGTGGCCTTTACCTGCGTTGGACATTCCCTATTGGACACCTGCTGCACACAGACGGTACATTGCATGTGTGCTCTGTTCTGACCCACATCACACTTCACATGTTTGTTATGGGCTGTCTGTTTTGGCGGGGACCTCTGTGGGGTCTGTGTGCACCAATACTGCTGGACATGCTGTGGCCCATTGGGCAGCCTGTGTTACATGGCCATAGACATGGCCGGGTTGAGATGGCAACCTGGTCAGCCGTGCCATCTCCAGCTGTGTGCAACTCGCACTGTGCTCTGTGTTGTAATCATGTCCTGTGCAGATGTCTGAGATCTCATTATGTACATATGGAGGTTTTTCCATCTCCATTGTGACCTTATTTTGTGTGCAGCATACCATGACCTGTTTCTCCTCCCTCTATCACAGGGCGCAGCGGACACACATGGCATATCGTCTACATTGCGCCTGGCCTACCCATCACAGTATCATTGGTGGACAGAGCAGCTCCATGCAAAGATCCCTGGGGGATGGTGCCATTAGGTGATGGGCCTCAGCGAGTGGGATACACACCTATGATGGACATTATTGTTTGACTACTACTTTATGCTGAGCAGGGACAATTGACACAACATTACTGCCATACTCTGGCCGTGTGTCGTGCTCATCATGATGGACACGCAGTACAGTCTGCATTACTGTGGCACACTGAGTTGTCACACATAACCTTGCATGCCCATGGATCTGTGACAGCCGTACCAGCACATGTGTACTTTCGGAGGACATTTTCACTGGGGACAATGTGTACTCAACCGAACATATACAGCAGGATGTCACATACGCAATGTATGTTGTCCATCTATCTGACAATGTGTTAATGTGTGTGGGCCATGTGTGTGACCTGCAGTGCAGTATGTCTATATGTTTCTGTGGACAGTTGCATGCAGCCATGTGTGTGCCACGGGGGTAACATCCTGTAGGCCATGTTGCTATGTCTGCCTACCTTGTACTTGTACATGACAAACTTGTAGCCACCACACCACTGTGATGCGTGCCACCATCTGTGATTACGGTTTGACACTCGCAGGGGGTGTTACAGTTCATCTGGGGCAGCACTCTGTCATTATTGTGCATACACGGTACATGTGCATCTGCTTGATTCCAGGTTAGCAATGGTGCATGTGCCTACATGGATTCTGTGTGGGTTCATGCACCATTTTAGTCCCTTCGTTCTACCTACGCATACATGTTATTGTATGTGGTTCCTCTACAGATGTCCCGCTGTACATTGATTTACCTCCCCATCAATGCATGTGTGCACAGACCTCCTTATGTCATAGCATTGTGCCACAGACATTGCACCATTACCTTGGCTGTAGTGCGGGGGGTGTCTCATATTTCTGCCTTAGGTTGTGCATTCCCTGTTCATTGGCATATCTGTGGTGCTTCTGTATCCACAATGCCCATTGCAGCAAGCCTTCTGCATTGTGCTACCTCTATCTCTGTGAGGTTTGGCTATGTTTGTTTTTTGGCAACATGTACATCTCCTACCTGTTTCTGTGTCCTCATTTTGTCTTGTGTAACTGTTATTGCTCCCATTTGGTCATTAAAGGTGTTTCTGTACATGCGTAACTGATGTCTGCTGATTCTTCACATACATCACGTACTTTTGACTGGGCATCTACACAGTTGTAGGATCCATTGATACCCACACATATGCTCTGCACAGTGGGGGGCTGCTGTTTGGGCATTGGGACATGGCATTTTGTTACTGTTTCTGCATTTGCCTGTGCACTGCAGATCTACATTACTGTATGGCATTACATCTAGGTATCCTCCGTTCCAACCCTATCGCCTCCTGCTTATGTGGCCAGCTTGGTGCACCAGTCTGCACCATGCCCCTGTTAGTTGTGTGTTCCTGTGCTATTCCCATGATGATGCAGACAGCGCACATCAGTGCCATCTGGTTCACTCACATCACTGTGTCGCCTGTCGACCTTTGAGGTCATTGCCAAATGTGTGTGTTCTATCATACACAGCGTGTGTGTAGTGTATTGGACGTTCTGCTGCAGCATTCCTATGCACAGATGGTTTCAGTGGTGGACACATACATATTCCATTCTAACACAGGTACATTCATCGCTCCCATGTGCCTGTAAAGTTGGATGGCATCTGTGTTTGGGCATTGTGGCTTCTTGTGGGTAGGCATCTCTACTATTTGGGCACATGCATGCCCAGGCTGCAGCCTCTACATCCACGCCTGGGATGTGTGTGTCGGACATAACTGACATTGGTGTTCATTGCCACTGGTGCTGGCAGTGGCTGAGGGACTGATTGGATATGCGCCAGCCTCCTTGTCTACACATTATCCACTGCAGAGATGTTGATGTGTTTGTGTGGCACTATGGTTCTCACACTGGTCTGCGAACCTGGGGACCTGGATTCACTTCCCTATGTAGCATTTGTCAGGCCACATACCCTGCATTGCTCTGATGGGGTCCAGTTAATCATTGTCACTGTTTAATGTACATTATGAGGGTTATGTTGCCATGGACACTGTTTTGCTTGATATCATGGCCAGGCTCTGACACCCATCACATATATCTGTGTGTAGGCTAGCAGGCATCTAGCTGTATATGCTTTTCCTGGCTTGTGTGTCCTGTATTGCCAGGCACATATGCCTTCCTGGACATTTCATGACTCCTGGGTGTTTGGGCCTCCACATGCAGCACCCACTTTGTATATGTGCACACCTTGCATCTCCTGAACATTATCAGTTCTGCTTCTGATCTGTGGACGGACCAGTGGCTTTTGTGTGACATTATGTACAGACATTTGTCTGTGCTGCTGCATCACCATACTGACTGTCCTGGACCACTGGCAGTTGCCTGTGTGCCAGCCATCTGCCACCTCACATGGTGCTATGACTTTCCATACACACATGCCATTTAGTGGTACATATTAGCATTGCAGTTGCTGTGGTTGTTTGGCATAGTGGTTAGAGGCATGTATTGTGCCACCATAGGTTGTGGGTTTGATCCCAGCATGTTCTCTTTCTCTTCTTTTTTGTGTTTTGCTACCCTTACCATGCAATGGCTGCAAACTTCGTCACCTCTTCGCACACCCTCTCTTCTCTTCGCTGTGCACCACGATGTGCACTCTATGCATCCTGTCTATCACATGTTGGATGTTACATATGGTTCTAATCACTATGCTATACAGGTGGGCAGTTGGCTTGGGGGGTTGGTACTGCTGTTGTTGGACACAATGTTGTGTGGGTTCAATTCTCATGTGCTCCTTTTGGGTTCTATTCCCCATTTTGCCCTGGTCCACTGACCATGCACACGGCTGTCCCCTCTGCAGGCCCCTGCCACCCTTTCTATTTTGGATCTTCGCTCCTTGTCATGCTATGTTCAGGGCATTCCATTTCATGGTGTGTGTGCATATGTTTATCTGTGTCTCTTATACCACTTACAGACTGCGATATCAGCTGTGGACATCTGCTCTGCATTTGTGTTGCATCATGGGTACTGGTGAAGTTGCCCTATCCTGACACACAACAGGCGTTTGTTGTGGTGTCCTGCAGTGTTCTTGTATGCGGACATTGCTGTGTAACTCAACATGGTGGTGTAGCCTACTGGTTTGTTCGCCAATTTTCTGCCCACTGGTCATGGGTTCGATATCTGTTTGTCCCATTTTTTTAGGCCTGTCCTTTGCAACTACTTGTCATTCCTTTGGACAGTCATATCTCTGTGGATCTGTGCTGCCGACCCATAGTACCCTCACCACAGTTGCCAACAATCCTTATAGGGCGTTATGGGGCTCCTAATTCGGCATGTTATAAGGCACATTACCAGGCACCTTATTAGGCACAGTACATGGCACGTTATTGGGCACGTTACAAGGCACAATATAGGGCATGTTACAAGGCACCTTATTTGGCACAGTACAGGGCACGTTACACAGCAGGTTATTGGGCACAGTACAGGGCACGTAATGGGGCACGGTACAAGGCACCTTACTGGGCACAGTACAGGGCACGTTTGTAGCGCATTACAGGGCACCTTCTTAGGCACAGTACAAGGCACGTTATGCACATGCCTTGTATTGTGCCTAATAAGGTGCCCTGTGACGTGCCTTATGACGTGCCTTATAACGTGCCTTGTGATGTGCCTTATAACGCACCTTATAATAACGTGCCTTATAACGCGTGTTACCTGACACGCTTGCCGTAATGCTGCCCCACCCACGCCTTTATATGGGCATCTGTACCTTTACCGCGGAAAGAACGCGGATGGAATTACCGTAGTTTAGTAAACATGCCCCTAAGAAGTATGGCAACATATTGAGAGATTTCAATTAACCCAATTTACCTAGGTAAATGTCACATCAAGATGTGCTATGGAGGTAAGGTTTTTAGATGAAATAAATGACTGCTTCATGGAGCAGCTGGTCTAGGAATCAATAAGATGGGAAGCTATTTTAGATAAAGTCCTTGTGGAATGCAGGATTTAGTATGGCAATAGTGATCATAACATAATCAAATTTGCCTTAATAACTGGAGGGAGGATACTAAGGAAAACTACTGCACTATATTTAGCTTTCTAAAGGAATGATAAAATGAGGAAAATAGAAAAGGCAGATGCAAAGTTTATATGAGGCATACCAATTGTTTACAAATATAATCTTGGAAGCCCAGATCAGATGTATTCCATGCATTAAGAAAAAGTGGAAAGAAACCAAAGATCGCTGGCATGGTGTGACTGTTGATTACCCTCATCTTACCAAGACTGTTGCATTACTTAGGGACAGCAGATACCAGTAGGTTTTTTTTGGAAACTCTTCGTCATATATACTTAGATCACCAACATCAGAAAACCTTTCTTTTCCCTCCTTGACCACATCCTACTAGCAGATAAGAGGCTGGTTTCATCTGGGATCATACCTGGTTCTTCTAATTGGTTAAGGCTTTCTTGTATACGACCTTCAAGCAATTGTCATTCAAGCACCCATACCTGCAAGAACTTTGTCATATCCAAAGGGATACATACATCAGACCAAAGATGACACATTTCTTCCTAATGTTGCTATGTGAAAATAAAACACTCATAGACTAACTTGCTAAGGGTCTACCTAACTGAGTGGGATATCTATATAAGAATTTTCATAAGTACTTCATTCATTTTTATGGTGAATGGCTTTTGAATATAATTGGCTATACACTTTGGGGGTCATTCCCATCCTGCGAATAGCGGGGATGATGTCCCTCTGGGACGTCCATCCCTGCTATTTGCCTCCCTGCTGGCCCCAGAAAAAGCCTCCCTGTATGAACAGTGGGTTTGTATGGGGAAGTCTAGATGGGGACGGGAGGGTGCATTCTGGAGGTGGAGCGAGGGCAGGGCATGGGCAGGCTGTGACCCCATATGTACAGGGCCAATTCAGAGGTCAGCCCTGTATGTCCAGGGCCTCAGAAATAGATGGGGATTTATTCCACCTCAGAGGTGGAATAAGTCCCCCTGGACACAGCATTCCTTTGGCAGCCAGCAGGACAGGTGAGGCAGGGGTAGAGGAAGTTCCCTGCAGCTGTACCCTGGCCATGGGAGGCTGGATCAAGAGCCCGACTGTGGGGAAAGGAGGTAATCTGCAGAGCCCAGCATTTGTGACTCCTGAATGGAGTCACAATGCCATGGCGATGGGACACCATGGCTCTGTGACTCCATTCAGGAGCCTGACTGTGCTAGACAGGTAGTCGCCGGGACATGCAGCTAGGCAGATTCGGGTCCCGGCCTACACGTCCAGGCGCTAGACCCGATTCTGATCCTGCCGGGGCCATGGAATCTGAATCGGGTCTAGCTCTGCATGGCCCAATTCTGCCTGGATGTACAGGGGCTGGACAGATGGATTGGAAAAGGCCTCCACATATGTAAAACACTTCTGTAGCTGCATCCCCTTTAAGCCGATATTATTATTATTATTATTGTTATCATTTGTATAGCATTATAGATCTTCAATTTTTGTTTAAATAAATTTTAAGCACAAAAATGATCAGTTATTAAGTGGCCATTTCCTCATTAACATTCACTTATCTGTTCAAATTTAAAAGCAGAAGCATATCCGGGGCGGTCCAGGAAAGATTCATGTGTGCCCTGATTTCAGAATGAGGCAGCACGTTTACAACCTGTGGCAGACATGTCCATGTCTGTACCTGTTCCTGGGCAGGAATAGACATTCCGAGTCCGAATGGGGGGTGGAGCGTAATTAAGATGGTGGCAGTTGGCAACTCCGAGTGAGCGCGTTTTTCTTTCCTCTCTATGGGGAGAAAGCGTAAAGGGAAAGGTGGGCTGGTGCCCTCCCAACCCCCCTGTACCTCGACGCCATTTTCTGTTGGTCCTTTGGATGCTTTTATTATGCGCGCTGCTTGGGACCCGGTGGATGAAGGGGGAACTCTCCGAGCAGCAGCCGTGCAGGAATCGGATGGTTCGGCGGCTGAGTCGGTTCCATCTTCTTCCCCTTTGAGCCCTGCACCGAAAATATATAGGGGCCAGCCCTTACCAGGAGGCTTCTTGGAGCATGTTCCTTCCTCATTGAAGGGAGAGGATCGAGGCTCATGGGGGCCAGGAGCAGTAGGGCTATCGAGCCCTGTGAGTGCAGCCGTTGAGTTGCAATGTTTAACATTGTTATCGGTGCCGATCGGGGAGTCGCACTCAGAGCAGGAACTCACTGAGGTGTGCCGAGGGAAAACGCCAGCAGAAATGGAACCTGATTTGCCATCTGTAGAGTCGGGTCTGGTTTTTTTTCGATGCAGCGACCTGCTAATTTTACATTGGAGTCAATCTGGCAAGCTATTATGTCGCTTGGAGAAGCCTTAGTTCCTAGGATTACATCTTTAACCCGGAAAGTGGATAATTCTGTGATTTTAGTGGGGAATTTGGAACAGAAGGTGAAAGGCTTGCAGTTGGAAAATGGAGAGAACCGGAGGAAGACGGAGGCCCTTGAAGAGCAGATGGAGGCATTGAAAAAGAACTTTTCTTCGGTCCAAGTTAAGTTAGAGCATTTGGACAATTTGTCCAGGGCTAATTTACGAGTGATTAATTTTCCGAGACTACTCTCTGTGTCCCCTCGAGATATGTTTAAGCAGTATTTGGTTGAGGTTTTGGGGGTTTCCTTGGAGTTAATTCCACCTTTAGTTAAGATTTACTATTTACCCAAGGCAAAACTATCACCTGGGCTGGTTAATATTGGTGGGGACCCGGAACAGGGGAATGTGCTGAACGTTACAGATATGTTAGAGCAATCGGTGGAGGAGTCTCCGGTTCCCTCTACTCTATTGATTACATTTGCTTTGCTCTCCGATAAAGAATGGTTTATTGAAACTTTTCTTTCGTAAGCGGAATTTGTCTTTTAAAGGTCTGGTAGTTCGTATGTATCCAGACCTGTCTAGAGAAACCCAGAGACGTCGTAGAGAATTTCTTCTATTGCATCCTGGTGTTCTCCAGTTGGGAGGTCTCTTTTTCTTGAAGCACCCGTGTAAGTGTTTGGTGAAATATCACTCTATTTCCTATGTTTTTTATGATCCCTCCCAACTCACAGCTTTTCGTTTTCTGCTCGGAGGTTGGAATCCTCTACAGGGGCCTCCCCTGAGCTCAATTAATTTTGTAACTCCGGGTTTGCCTTTGCCTGATTTCTTTTATGTTTAGTTTAATAGTGGTATTCTCCCCCCCCCCCCTCTCTATATTGTGGGCTAGGGTGATTAGATACAGTGTTTCATTTATTTGAATTGCTTATTTGTATCATTTTGGACGTATTATCTAATTGTATCTACTCTTTTTTCTTTCAAGAATGTTCAATGGAACTTTCTTGTTATAAGTTGTAAAACTTCTATAATAATAATAAAAAAAAAGGAATAGACATTCCAACAGGGCTTGCTTCTGCCAGCTAACAACAGTACAAAGAAGAGAAGAATGCCCCCTCATGCCCACAATATTTTTTTGGCCCACTCCAAAAAACCTATATGTGCATAGTGAGGCCTTATTGTCTGGCGCTGTGTCACTGCACTTCTCCATGTCTAAAATGGTAGGCTGAGATGTATATATATGTGGTAACATATACACGTGTGCATCCCACAATACCGGCGCTGGCATGTTTAATGTGGCCGAGACTGCAAATATCTGTATATCTCGCACACATCCACATTTCTGAAATTGACAGGTTTCCTGCAGGTCTGACCCCTTATTCTGCACATCGCCATTCCTCTCTCTATTGTGGCAGACACGTTTATCTTTTGGGGTGGAGACAGGATGATTTTAGGCAGCACTTACATGTGTCCATCTTCTCTGCTGCCTCTCCCACAGAATTTCAGATGTTTTGACATGGGACGTCCCGGATTTCACCTAAACGGCCTTTTCTAAAATCTGCCATGTGCACACCTATGTTTTTGAAAGACTGCAGCAGTTGGTATTTGGCTTTGGATGCTATGTACATTTTGCCTCAAAGTCAAAATCCATATCACTGTTTTTAGTGCTGTCCTTCTTGGGCAGAGGCTGTTCATCATCGTGCAACTAGATTGTGCAGAATACCGCATATACCAAAGATATGGCAGATCTTTTCTGTAATATATTTCCTATTTTAACAGTAACCACATTGAAGATGAACATGAGTAAAGCATAGTATATTCTAATTTTTATATATTCTTTTCTACATCGTGAAAAAAAATGCTTGAGGAAAATTATAGCATGATAGACTTATTTTAGAAACGTATTAAAAATGCAAAGGCTATTTGTATGTGGTTATTAAGATGAAATTAAATGTGTGAGCTGGTATTTCACACAGTAATGACTAAGTAGAAGAATATACAGAAGATGCAGTTTTAATTGGAATGAAAAATGAAAACATTTCTGCATCTTTTTTCTATTTTGGATAATTACTCATTTAGAAAAGCCATGAATATTCTAAATTGCTTCACTTGAGAGATTTGGCTTTGAAATTTCTTCTTTAGTGAAGTGACAGGATGTGGAGAGTAGAAAGCTACAGTAGTAACTGTTATCCCTAATAGCTTTCCAGCTCTCAGTCCTGATCAAACAAGAAAGCAAAAAATAATTATTAGCAAATTCTTAGAGATTTGTTTATAGAAGTTCAACCTGCAGTCAAGATAACGTGACATCAGTTAAGTATCAAGACCATTATAAAAATATTTTCCACAAGACAAAAGAAAAAGATTGAAGGACTAGAAAGGGGGACTGTTACTTCTGGAGAGAAATCTGCAACTGGGGCAAGAGACCTGTGAAACCTTTTCAATAGGTGTTAACACCAGGTGGCAAATCAAAAGGCCATTTTGAAAGACTCCTCCTATCCAAGCAAGGACTGTTAATTACCCAGGCAGTTGGTCACAGCATTACCTCAGCAGCAGAGGCATAAATAGCTCAACCAGAGCTCTGTGATCCTCTGTCTTGAAGGACTAGAAAGGGGGACTGTTACTTCTGGAGAGAAATCTGCAACTGTGAGTATATACTTCTGGTAATTTTCTAAAAAAGAATTCTTTGTATTAAAGCTACTTAATCTGTGAACCCACTATTTTTTGTTGGATCAGTTAGGGCCTAGTAGCAGCAATTAAAGTTTGAATTTAAAACACAGAGGAGAACTTTCTGGTTACATTTCATACCCAGCAGAGAGCTTGTAGTTTAAATTTAATAGTCCACTCAGGGCCAAGTAACAGCAAAGTACTTTTAGTTTAAATGTAACACACAGAAGAGAGCTTTCTGGTTACATTTGGAACCCAGCAGAGAGCTTGTAGTGTACATTTAATAGTCACTCAGGGCCTAGCATCAGAAAAGTACTTTTAGTTTTAAAACACAGAAGAGAACTTTCTGGTTAAATTTAGAATCCAGCAGAGAGCTTGTAGTTTTAAATTTCATAAGACGTTAGAGCCTAGCAGCAGCTAAGAGCTGTAATTTAAATCAAATCAGAATTTAGCTTACCTCAGCAGCACAAGACAGGGTACTGTGTAGCAGCCCTCTTTTAATAAGTGTTATTTTCCCTCCCTCCCTCCCCACACACACCCACCCTGGGATAATCATAGCTTTATAGGTACTTACACATCTTTAAAAGACAGGAGGTGCTTTCAGGTGAAGCTCATTACCCAAATCAGTCATACACTAAGGACCTGAGATTAATTAAGCTTCAGGTGAACAAGGTATATTTAAACATATTAGGTACAGTTTTATTGGTATAAATACCCATAGCAAGCCCTAGTAAGTAAGAACTTAAAGATCTAGACACAAACTTAAAACTAAGATGCAGACAGCAGTCCAGCAGCGGGATGGGGGCTTTCCAGTCTTTTGCATTGAGTGTCACATGTATGATTTTCTCCCAGTTGGTGAGAGGTCTTACGTGTGCACTAGGTGCAAGGAGCTCTTTGCTCTCAGGGAACAAGTCCGTTCTCTAGAGGCTAAAGTAGCAGACTTGGAAAACATAAGACAGACAGAGAGGTACATAGACGACACCTACAGGGAAAACGTCCTGAAGTCCCACCTCCAGTCTGGCAGCACCCCTGTTGCCATGGAGGAGAGAGGTCACGTGGACAGGAGAGCATCACCCTGGTGTGGCAGGAAGTGATCCTGTAACTAGGACCTGTCCTCCAGGTGATGTAAAACCCTCTCGCACCGAGGAAGTTTCTCCAGGGCCATGTGCCCATGAGGGAAGGGTTAGGACAGGCCGTTATAGTTGGTGATTCGATCATTAGGCATGTAGATAGCTGGGTGGCTGGTGGACGTGAGGATCGCCTGGTAACATGCCTGCCTGGTGCGAAGGTAGCGGACCTCACGCGCCATCTAGATAAGGTCTTAGATAGTGCTGGGGAGGAGTCTGCTGTCTTGGTACATGTCGGTACCAATGACATAGGAAAATGTGGTAGGGAGGTTCTGGAAGCTAAATTTAGGCTTTTAGGTAGGAAGTTGAAATCCAGAACTTCCATGGTAGCATTCTCCAAAATGCTTCCTGTTCCACGCGCAGGACCCAAAAGGCAGGCAGAGCTCCGGAGTCTCAATGGGTGGATGAGACAATGGTGCAGAGATGAGGGTTTTGGATTTGTTAGGAACTGGGGAACATTCTGGGGAAAGGAGGGGCTCTTCCGAAGGGATGGGCTTCACCTTAACCAGGATGGAAACCAGGCTGCTGGCATTAACCTTTAAAAAGGAGATAGAGCAGCTTTTAAACTAGATATTAGGGGAAATGCCGACAGTCGCCCAAGAGCGGATGGTTCGGAAGAATGTATCCTTGAAGGATACTACCAAAAGCATAGAGGTTCCACAAAAGAGTAAAGTAGCCCAAATAACCTCAAGTATGGAGCAGACAGAGCTTAAAGATCCCAAATTACCCATGTCTAACAGTAGCCAAATTAACATGAATAAAATACATTCTCTAAAATGCTTGTATGCAAATGCTAGAAGTCTAAAGAATAAGATGGGAGAGTTAGAATATATAGCACTAAATGAAAGGTTAGATATGATTGGAATATGAGAGACATGGTGGAAGGAGGACAACCAGTGGGACACTGTGATACCTGGGTACAAACTATATCGTAATGATAGAGCTGATCAAATTGGTGGAGGGGTTGGCTCTATGTTAGAGAGGGCATTGACTCAGAAAGGATTAAAGTTTTGCAGGAAACAAAATCTGCTGTAGAATCTATATGGATTGAAATTCCATATAAAAGGGGGAAGGCAATGGCAGTGGGGGTGTACTATCGAGCACCTGGCCAGAAATGACCAAATGGATGATGAAATGCTCAAAGAAATTCAAGGAAGCTAACAAAAGTTACAGCGCAGTAATAATAATGGGTGATTTCAATTACCCCCGGTATCGACTGGCTCAGTGTCCACGTCAGGACATGCTAGGGAGATAAAGTTCCTAGATGAAATAAATGACTGCTTCTTGGAGCAGCTGGTTCATGAACCGACCAGAGGGGAAGCCATATTAGACCTAGTCCTTAGTGGAACACCAGATCTGGTGCAAGAGATAAGGGTGTTGGGGCCACATGGCAATAGTGATCATAGCATGATCGCCTTTGATTTAATTAGTGGAGGAGGGATAGTAAGGAAATCCACAGTACTACCTTTTAACTTTCGAAAGGGAGACTATGATAAAATGAGGAAAACAGTTAAGAAAAAACTAAAAGGAGCAGTTGCAAAGGTTAAAGACGTACATCAAGCTTGGGTGTTGTTGAAAAATACTATCTTGGAAGCCCAGACCAGCTGTATTCCACGCTTTAGGAAAAGTGGAAGGAAGTCCAAAAAAACTGCCAGCATGGTTTAAAGGTGAGGTCAGAGAGGCTGTTGTTGCCAAAAAAGCATCTTTCATGAAATGGAAAAAAGAGCCAAACGATGAAACCTGGAAAGAGCACAAGCACTGGCAAGTCAAATGCAAGGCATTGATAAGGCAGGCAAAGAGAGAATTTGAGAAGAAGCTTGCTGTGGAAGCAAAAACGCGAAATAAAGACCTTTTCAAGTACATTCGTAGCAAAAAACCTGTGAGAGAGTCAGTTGGTCCATTAGATGATAAAGGGGTTAAAGGAGCACTAAGAGGCGACAAGGCGATAGCGGAGAGACTGAATGAATTCTTTGCTTCGGTCTTTACTGAGGAAGATGTAGGGATGTTACCCATGACTGAAGTGGTATTTAAAGGTGCGGAAGAATTGAAGGAAATATCGATACAATCGGGAAGATATCTTACAACTATTAGATGAACTGAAGAGTAGTAAATCACCTGGGCCGGATGGTATATATCCAAGGGTGTTGAAAGAACTGAAATATGAGATTGCAGACCTGCTATCAGTAATCTGTGAACTATCATTAAAATCATCTCTAATACCTGAAGATTGGAGGATCGCCAATGTAACACCAATTTTTAAAAAGGGTTCCAGGGGTGATTCGGGAAACTACAGACTGGTGAGCCTGACGTCAGTACCGGGAAAAATGGTAGAAACCATCATAAAGAATAAAATTACTCAGCATGTAGATAGTCACAACCTAATGGGAGACAGCCAACATGGCTTTAGACAAGGAAGATCTTGTCTTACAAATCTGTTATGTTTTTTTGAAGGAGTGAATAAACAGGTGGACAAAGGTGAGTCGGTTGATATTGTGTATCTGGACTTTCAGAAAGCCTTTGACAAGGTCCCTCATCGGAGACTTTTGGCAAAACTAAAGAGTCATGGGATAGGAGGCAGTGTACTATTGTGGATCAGGAACTGGTTAAAAGATAGAAAGCATAGGGTAGGGCTAAATGGCCAGTTTTCCCAATGGAGAAAGGTGAATAGTGGTGTACCCCAGGGATCTGTGCTGGGTCCGCTGCTTTTTGACATATTCATAAATGACCTGGAAAGTGGAATAACGAGTGAGGTTATCAAATTTGCAGATGACACAAAACTATTTAAAGTTGTTAAAACCCAAGAGGATTGTGAAAAAATGCAAGAGGATCTTGATAAATTGGAAGACTGGGCATCAAAATGGCAGATGAAATTTAATGTGGACAAGTGCAAGGTTATGCACCTAGGGAAGAACAACCCAAACTATGGTTAGACGATGCAAGGTTCCACATTAGGAACCACCACCCAGGAAAAAGATTTAGGCGTCATTGTGGATACCATGTTAAAACCCTAGGCCCAGTGTGCAGCGGCGGCCAAGAGAGCAAATAGAATGCTAGGTATGATAAGGAAAGGAATGGAAAATAAAACAAAAGATATTATAATGCCTCTATATCATTCCATGGTGAGACCGCACCTTGAATATTGTGTGCAATTCTGGTCACCGTATCTTAACAAGGATATATTGATTTTAGAAAAGGTTCAGAGAAGAGCCACCAAAATGGTAAAGGGGATGGAAGGATACTCCTATGAAGAAAGGCTAAAAAGGTTAGGGCTCTTTAACCTGGAAAAGAGATGGCTGAGGGGAGATATGATAGAAGTCTATAAATTAATGAACAGAGTGGAACGGGTAAATGTAGATCGATTGTTTACGTTATCAGAATATAGAAAGACTAGGGGACATGCAATGAAGCTACAGGGTAAACTATTTAAGACTAATAAAAGAAAATATTTTTTCACTCAACGTGTAATCAAACTCTGGAATTTGTTACCGGAGGATGTAGTAAAGGCTGTTAGTGTAGCTGGGTTTAAAAAAGGTTTGGACAAGTTCCTGGAGGAAAGGTCCATAAACCATTATTAAGAAGTGACCGAAGATATCAATGCTTGACCCAGTACAAGCATTGTGGAACTTGTGTCTCTTGGGGAAACTGCTAGGTACATATGACCTAGATTGGCCACTGTTGAAACAGAATACTGGGCTTGATGGACCTAGGTCTGACCCAGTATGGCATATCTTATGTTCTTTTGTAATGGGGGTCATGCAGTACAGCGAATAGTGGGGTTGGACGTCTGATTTGGACGTCCATCCCTGCTATTCACTCCCCTGCCGGCCTCTGCTAATGGCTCCCCATACGAACAGCGCATTTGTACGGGGAGGCCTGGGGGGGGGGGCATTTTCGAGGCAGAGCGAAGGTGGGCATGGGTGGGCCTTGACTCCAGATATACAGGGATAATTCTGAGGTCGGCCCTGTATGTCCGGGGCCGTGAACATAGACAGGGGACTTATTCCACCACAGAGGTGGAGTAAGTCCCCTTGGATGTTGGAGAATCCTGCTGCCAGGACCGGAAATAAAGGGTCAAGTAAGTTCCCCACAGCCAGAACCTGGCTATGGGAGAAAGAATGAAATTGTCAGCAGCCGGCATTCACAGCTCTTGAATGAAGCTACAGTGCCATGGCGATGGGACACCATGGCACTGCAGCTCCATTTAGGAGCCTGACTGAGGTAGCCAGGCAGGTGACTGGGCATGCAGGCTGATCAGAATTGGGGCCTGGCCTGCACATTCAGGCCGTAGACCCAATTCTGATCCCGCGGGCATGTCTAGCTCCCACGGGATCAGAACTGAGTCTACCTCTGGGCATCCCGCTTCTGGTCGGCCACACAAGGGGCTGGACAGCCAGGTTGAAATGTGCCTCCACATGAATAGTCTTCATACATTAGCCGATAGCAGGAGCAAGCAAAAGAAAATCAGAGGAAGAAGAAGAAAAAGAAATAGAAATAAAAGAGAATTTAAATTAGAGACCAAAAGTGGGGTACATCATAATCAACAACTCTAGCAAGATTCATTCACACAACCCTCCATCTGCACCAACTCTAGAAAACCTTTTTTATCCAAGAACACCTTTACTAGTTTAGAGTCAAAGAAAACATACTTCAGGGACTGAAACTTAATTACACAGTTACAAGGATAGCAAAGTCTATGAGGTCTATTTACTAAAGTATGGCAAGGTTTTGTAGTTAGCACTCCTCAACTGAAAAAGTTAAGGTGAAGTCAGTTCAAACCCTGTGCAGTAAAGGCAGGGGTGTGCCCAGCATCTCTCCTGCATTTACTATGCAAGGCAGACACTTTCTACATGACCATATGGTCCATACCATGGCAGATAGTGCAGATGCACTCGTACTACCTGAGGAGGCATGAACCACAGGCCCCAGTAGAAAGTAAATGGGGGGAAAAATAAACTGTTCGGCAGTAGTTGCAACCTGCTCTCCTCCCCACTCCAGCATGGGCCTCCTGCTTGGACCCCCTCCTAACTTAACCCCACATCCTCTCCCCACCCAATTCAGACCCCCCCCCCCCATGACAGCTCTCCCTCACTCCCTCCCTTGGACAGCAATGCCCCCCATACCAGAGGACCCCCCCCCAAGCAAAACACAACCTCCATACCAGAGGACCCCACCAAGCAAAAGACAACCCCTTGCACCAGAGGAGCCCCCAAGCAAAAGGCAACTCCTGTACCAGAGAACCACCCAACCAAAACATAACCTCTGAAGCAGATCCCCCAACTCCCCCCCAACCACGCCCCCCCTGGTCACTATTGGCTAGGACAGGAACAGTCCTCCTCTGCTCCTGCCCCAGAGCCATCAGATCCCAAAATGGCTAACATAGTCTCTCAGTAGGAAGTCCAAGTAGGTACCTATTGTGAGGCTGTTTTACAAAGATGCATAAGCATTTACTTTATGTATCTTCATGAAATAACTTTACAAAGCCTGCACAATCATGGCTGAAATGCACCCTCACAAAACAGATATAGCAGTGGATGTTTGCACTCGGATTCTGATGAATTCAAAGAAAAAAACAGTTACTGAATCACACCCAATATGGTTGTGTTTCAGCAAATGATGGCCTTCACTGGGGGGGGGGGGGGGGAAGGGGTATATCCACCCAAACTACCCCCAAACATGTCTACATGCAGGTTGCATAAAAATACACACTTTCATTTAATTTTATGAGGCATTTTATGCTCATAAATAAAGTTTACATGTGAAAATACATTTATAAAATTCACCCCAGAGTGTAATTTATTTTGGAAATTCAGCATAAAGTACACAATCTATTTGAAAACAGCCTCTTCTGGGTTGAACAGATGATTTTTTTGTTCTATTTGATAATTAAATTTTATCTGTTTTAATTGCTGCAGATTTGTTCTTGATTTTGATTGTTTTTGCTATAATTACATAACATGCTGCAATTTTGGAATATGCGTTTACTTAATACGAGGTGGGGCTGACAAGTCTCTGGCCTTGTAACGAAACAGAAAGCTATGGGCACACTTCAGTTTTGGTGGTCCAAATGATCTCTCTCAGTTTTGTTTTATTATTTAGAGGTTATGTTTTATTAAAAGGTTAAGGCTGTTCGACTTGGAAAAGAAACGACTGAGGGGAGATATGATAGAGGTTTATAAAATAATGAATAGAGTGGAACGGGTAAATGTAGATCGGTTGTTTACTCCTTCAAAAAGTAGAAAGACTAGGGGACATGCAATGAAGCTACAATGTAGCACATTTAAGACTAATCGGAGAAAATATTTTTTCATTGAACATGTAATCACTCTGGAATTCGTTACTATAGGATGTAGTAAAAACTGTTAGTTAGCTGGATTTAAAAGAGGTTTGGATGAGTTTCTGGAGGAAATGTCCACAAACCATTAATTAAAGAGGACCAGGCAAATCTATTTCTTACTCATGGAACCTGCAGCATGGAATCTATATACCTTTTGAGAACTTGAAAGGTACTTGTGATTTGGATTGGCCATTGTTGGAAACAGGATACTGGGCTTGTTGGATCCTTAGTCTGACTCAGCATGGCATATTTTATGTTCTTATGTTCTAATGTTGTAACAGGCCTGGGCCAGCTGGCAATGAGCACTGGCATGCACTGCACTGTTGGGTCACACACACAGCAGAAGCATCATCACTTCCCTCTAATGAGTAAGTATAACAACCTTTCAGCACTGTGCAATGCCGGCTTACCCAAGTCACTCAGTCTCTGCAGTCAGATCATTCAGCGCTATTTAAAGAAACATTGTCATCTCAATTTATCATGAGCTTTTTTGCTCATAACTTGGCAATTTTTTAAAACACTTTAAGTACTATAGCACTGAAATGCGCTCATTTAAACATTTTGTTTTGCTTCTGTTTTGATGTGTGTGGTACATGCTGTGTTCTTTTTTGCTACTCTCCTCAGTAACTGCAGTAAAAAATGCCCGGTTCTGTAACCAGAGCACATGATCTTGGCTAAACCTTTTCTCACTAATCCAGTAAACACCTGCTATGTTAAATCCATGAGGAAGAAGCCTAAGGGGATGGAAAGACAAACTTTGTGGACTTTGTCCCTTACTGTACTGGGCTCAGTGCAGCTACTTCTGGATGTAATTGGAGGACTGATATGGAACATTACTGTAGTGTTATGTAATTGGCAAATGAGTCTGAATGTGAGAATGCGTGGGCATGTAAAGCTATTTAGTTACATGCTTTGTGATCAGCCAGATTCCTAAATACTTAAGTCACACTCCATTTGTAAATGGATGTTTCATGCGAGTGGGCTAGTAAGGAGGAAACAGAGGAAGTTAGCTGGTGGCAGGACTAAGCAGCAGATTAGAGGAAGGAGCAGCTCCAGTAAAGAAGTGAGAAGTTGGAGAGGAAGGAAAGGAGAGCACAGGACTTGGGGATTGTAGAGAAAGTAGAGACTTGAGGACTGGTTGAGGGAGAGCAAGAGGAGAATAGGACACAAGTATTGAAGGATTGGAATTGGGGGCAGCAGAGACAATGGAGACAGAGAAAGCAAGAGTTTGTATGTATGTGTAACCATTCAGATATGTAATGGGTGTTGCTTTAAAATAAATTCTCTAATAATTCCTCCTTCCTCCTGGAAGGGTTAATGTGGGAAAAATAAAAGGGAGTCCAGGCTCAAAAGCTTTTGCCCAGGGCCCTATTAGTGAGATGACCCTGATTCTCCATAATCTTTTCTCCTCATTCCAACAACTTCAAACCTCAAATCCTTACGTTCTCCACCTCTCCTGCCATTTTGTCTTCTATCCTATCATCTGCTCTTGAGCTTCAACATTTTCTTGCTCTCATTCAGCTATTTCTACTCTCTGAGTGCACCTCACCTTCATCACCATTCTGCCTCCTCTTCTCTCTTGGACTCTTCTGCTCCTTCTCCTTCTCTCATCATGGGATATCAGTCCTAATCCTGGCTCTGCTTAGACATGTCTCACACTCCCTATGCAGACTCAACCATAGCTCCTCTATTCTTCAAATCCTTCTCCTTCCTCACTCTTCTTTCACTTTCTCATGCACCCTGTGGAATGACCAATCTACCTCCAGCAAACTTACTTTCATTCATGACCTCTTTATCTCTAATGTTCATCATCTGCTTACTCTAACTGAGAGTTGGCTTCTCCTGGAAGACTCTGCTTCAGTTGCTGCTCTCTGTCATGGGGGCTACCTTGCCCAATTGACTGCAGTAGTGGTGTCGGGTTACAACTTTCTCCTTCCTGCTGATTTCATCCCTTTTTTCACCTCAGTCTCACTCCTTTTCTTCTTTTGAAGTCCACTCCATCCACCTATTTATCTCACTGCCTCTCTGGGTAGCTGTTTTTTATTGAACCTCTGACAAGTCCACTTCTTACTTTCTCACTGACTTTGACCCCTGACTTTCCTTCTTTCTTGACTATCAACCCCTTCCCTCATTCTTGAGGATTTTAACATTCATGTTGATGACCTCTCCAACTCTTATGCCTCAGAGCTCCTTGCCTTAACCTCCTCATTCAACATCCAGCTGTGTTCTACTGTCCCTACTCACCAACTTGGCCACTGCCTGTTCCTTGCCTGTTTCTCCAGCTGCTCAATCTTGAACTTCTCCACTTCAGTTCTTCCCCTATCTAATATTTTCTGCTAACTTTCAGTCTTAACCACCCACTGCTCCAGTCTTCTCCAATATCCAACAACACATTTAGGAATCATCAGGCTATTGACCCTTCAGCTCACTCTACTACTGCCTCATCTCCTCTCTCTACTATGTCATCTGAGTGTTGATGATGCAGTCTCTTCCTATAACATTATACTCACTACTTTTGATGCTCTTACTCTTCCCATTCCATGTGATTTAATGTTAAAAAGGTCATGCATTTGGACTGCAGCAATCCAAGAGAGCAATATAGTATAGGGGGTGAAGTACCTTTGTCCTCTAAAGAAGAGCAGGACCTAGGCGCAGTCGTCACAGATGATCTTAAAGTAGCTAAACAGGTAGAAAAGGCGACAGCAAAAGCTAGAAGGATGCATGGGTGCATATGGAGAGGAATGGCTAGCAGAAAAAAGGAGGTGATAATGTCTCTGTATAAGTCTTTGGTGCGAACTCATTTGGAGTATAGTGTGCAATTCTGGAGACTGCACCTGCAAAACGATATGAACAGGATGGAGTCAGTACAGAGGGTGGCTACCAACATGGTTAGTGGTCTTCATTATAAAGCATATGAGGATAGATTTAAGGATCTTAATATGTACACCTTAGAGGAAAGGCGGGATAGAGGTGATATGATTGAGACGTTTAAATTCCTCCGTGGCATAAATGCACAGGGGGAGACCCTCTTTCGATTGAAAGCAAGTTCTGCTATGAGGGGACATGGGATGAGGGTGAAAGGGGATAGATTCAGGAGTGATATGCAGAAATATTTCTTTACGGAAAGAGTGGTGGATCCATGGAATAGTCTCCCAATGGAGGTGGTAGAGATAAGGACGATATCTGATTTCAAAAAAGCATGGGACAAACACAGAGGGGTATGTTTACTAAACCATCTTAACGTGCGCCCGGCGATAGTGTGCAGGCTGCCATAAAAGGAGTGGGCATTTCAGTCTTTAAGTAGCAAAACGGGATTATCGTGCGGTAATGCGCGCTGCTGTGCACATTATCGGGCGAGGCACCGCTAAACGCGTTAACGCGCAGTAATCTTAAGTAGGCGCCCAGACATGCAAACATAGAAACAGAGGTGTAGCACAATGGTTAATACACTGACTGATGATACAGGGGTCATGAGTTAGATCACCCAGTGTGCCTAATGCATAAGGCTGGCTGAGGCATCAGCTTTGACATGTAAGTATTGTTTCTTGAGGCATTTTATTTGTATTTTAATTATTGCTGCCAGCAAACACACCCTCACGTGCCGTAACCTAAGGTGCCGCATAAGGCACCCTATAAGGCACTCCATAGGGCACATTATAAAGTGCACTGTCTGCCACGGCACCCTATAATGTCCCCTATAGGGCACCCTATAAGGTGCTCCATAGGACACCTTATAAGGCACCTTATATGGACTGTAACCATAAGGTGCCTCAGATGGCGCTTTATAGGGCGCCCTATAAAGCACCTTCTGAGGCACCTTATGGTTACAGTACTCTGAGGGTGTTTTTGCTGACAGCACTAATGTACATTAAAAATAGACAATGCGTCAGACAGCCCTATCAAATAGCCCCACTGTGGTTTTGAACCCATGACCTCTGGCTCCACAGGCAGTGAAGTAACCAGTGGGCTACAGCTGCTAACAAACCCCTAGCTGGCTGCAGAAGGACTGCACGCACCACACAAACAGTCTGCTGTGATCACCAGGATAGGGTTAACCCACCCGTACCCATGATGCACTGCACATGCAAATCAGCAGTCTACAGATGATCACAAGATGGGGTATGCACCCCCACATCACCTCAGCCTTGTAGGGGGAACTGACCGTGTGGTGTGTTACTGGCACAGAGTAGCTACACACCGTCACATTGTGCGGATACTGTGCTCACCCTGAGGGTGAGGTGGGGCACCCAGCACCAGGTCCACAGCACCTTCCATGACAGAAATAGGCTATGCTGCAGGTCCCCAGCAATGCTAGTGTGCTCAATAGATAGTTCCTGCAGGCACACCTTGGGTACAGCTGTATTTCTCAGTCAGGTTTAGCCCTTATGGACCCCTAGGCAGACTATGTACCACCACCCAACCCACCCTCTGGGGCTGAGGGTGGGGAAACAGGGTCTCCCACCAAGAGATCCACATTCTACCTCCCTGCAATGGTGGCAATAGAGGGGACTTAACTCCAGTCCTTTGGGGGAACAGACACCCTAAAGGGCAGTCAATGCAGCTCTGTTGTTGTTGTTAAGTGCCGTCGAGTTGGAGTCAACTCATGGCAACCCTCTGGATAGCTATCCTAAATTGTGTTCGGTCTTCAGTCAGGCGGCTTATTGTTGACAGACTGGTACCCGTAGCTGCTGTTATTGTATCAATCCATCTCATTGCTGGCCTTCCTCTGTACACATCCATAAAGCAATAGCAGAGAGACATTAGGCCTGGAAATGCTCAGCTGCACCCCACCACTATCTGATATTCTCCTGCAGCAAGCCTCCAGCCACTGCACCCTGCAAGGTGTTCCAGCAAGACACATACTAACTGCAGACAGTGCATGTCCCTGGAGAAGATGCATGCACCCTGAACTGGGATGTCAGCATACACACCAAACAGATAAGTCAGTGATTGGACCCCAAAAGAGAACCCATAAATATCACATGAGAAAAATACTATATAGCACTATGGGGGAACCTAGCCATGCCGTGGTCACTGCTCAGTCAGGGTGAGAGTGATCTCCCAGCAGGACATGCTGTGGCCACCCTGTCTGTGCAGGTGGTGGCCGGGCACCACAATGTCCCAGCCATTGCCCTATGCCCTGTGCAGATGCATCCTGGCCAGGCCACCCTGTCCGGGCTTTACCCATGGTACCTTGCTCCTCATTATGCACATTGGCAGGCCAATACTGGCAACAGTGCTGGCAGTGTGAGCTGTGGGGCTGTGGAGGCAGTGCTGGCAGTGTGGGCTGTGGAGGGTATTTGCAGCCACCACAGCCCACACAGGATAGACAGACACACACTCCCACACCTATACCAGCATTGTACAACTATAGAGGTGTTTGGCAGCCCTGGCCACCGCTCCAGTCCTGGGCACAGTGCAGGCATGGCTATGGTACGCAATACTGTTGGGGTCACTCCCCAGGGTGATAAACACTGTCAGACAAAAGACCTGTAGCACACTCCACAGACATCAGAAAGGTTGCCATGATGCAGCTCAATTAGAAAATTGTACTTAACTTTGGAATTGCTATCTGCCAGTAATCTTAGCAACCTTTTGATAGCTGTGTACCGTATTCCCAGGTTTAGGGTGGCATTGCTAAGGTATGCAAGTGCTAGTATTGGGAGATGCACGCAGGGCCCAATGTCCTGCCTCTCCAGGAGGCATTGGATAATGGAGCCTGTGGGTGCAGGTGTGTCTGCCCCTGTTGGCTGCTGCTTTATAGCAGAGGTTCCCAACTCCAGTCCTGGTGTGCCAAACACTGTTCGGGTTTTCATGCTGTCCCTCATGAATATGCATGAGATACATCTGAATACCATGGGGGCGGCGCATAGAAATGCAGCACAGGCATCTTTATTAGAGGCAGCATGGAACCTGAATGGTGTTTGGCCCTCCAGGACTGCATTTGGGAGACTCTAGGCAACATGGGGGACCCTGAACCAGGCCTTTGAGGTGTTTGCCGGGATACCACACGTGATGGGAGCTATTGATTGCACACATTTTGCCCTGGTCCCGCCCAGAGACAGGGAGGTAGTGTTCCGCAACTGCAAACACTACCATTCCCTGAATGTTCAGGTTGTATGTGATGCAAATATGCATATTCTGAATGTGGTCCCATGACTCCTATATCCTGCATCACTCGGCACTATTCAGACAATTTGAGGCAGGACAGTATGAGGACTGTATACTGCTGGGTGTGTAATTCTCATCTCTGACATGCACATGGTGATCCTCTGACTAACCGTATGTTGACATGTCTGTCTTTGAGGTGTATCCCTAGTTGTGTGTGTGTCTCATCTGTCTGTGTGTGATCTAACGTTGGGGGGTTGGACGGAGTGCCCTCCAGCTCTACCTTGCTATGGTGCTGTGTGTTGATGGTAGAATGGACGCTAGCATTTGCGTCGTGGTTACAGATTATGTTGATTGCAATCCTTACACCTGAATGTGGTCCCTAGGTTTGCAGGGTCCACCCATGACTCCTATATCCTGCATCACTCGACACTATTCAGACAATTTGAGGCAGGCCAGTATGAAGACTGTATACTGCTGGGTGTGTATTTCTCATCTCTGACATGCACATGGTGATCCCCAGACTAACTGTATGTGCACATGTCTATCTTTGAGGTGTATCCCTAGTTGTGTCTCATCTGTCTGTGTGTGATCTAACGTTGGGGGGGGGGGAGAGTGCCCTCCATCTCTATCTTGCTACGGTGCTGTGTGTTGATGGTAGAATGGAAGCTAGCATTTGTGTCGTGGTTACAGATTATGTTGATTGCAATCCTTACACCTACCCCTTGTTTTGCGTGTCATAACTTCACATGCTGATACATAGTTGTGGTGTCCCATCATGTGATGTCATATGTTTGTGCCAGGATGTTTTGTACGTTTGGTTTGCACGAACATACTTGTGTCCATTTGGGTGGACATGAGCTCCTGCTGTAACGTTCAACATTTCTTTCTGCAGGTGATTCAGGATATGGGTGTCGCCCCTGGTTGCTGACCCCTGTGCATCAACCACGGACACATGCAGAGAGGAGTTACAATGAGCCCCATGCCTTCAGCCGCTCCGTCATAGAGCGCACCTTTGGCATTTTAAAGAGTCGCTTTAAGTGTCTGGAAAGGACAGGCGGGGCCTTACAATACAAAGCACAGACTGTGGCAGAGATCATTATAGTCTGTTGCATCCTGCACAACATTTCTCTCAGGCACCATATCCCTGTCCAAATTAATGAGGATCTGAAGGATGATCCTACGTGCCCTCCTGTACGTGGCTGTGGTGACACACATGAGGGCGCAGCAGTCAGGCGGCAGGTGATTGAGGAGGTCTTCTCATATAAGTACTGCATATGTTTCCACATATATTTGTTTAGATATGTGTGTACTACTACTACTAGTGAATATTTGTATCCCAATAGCAGTAAGATGCAACACTGCACTGACATATAACATACACTGCCTGGCCATCCGAGCTTGCAATCTAGTCATGACTGAAACGCAGAAGATGTGAACAGGGCACAACAGCGGGTGGAGGTGGATTATGTGTGTCAGGATTAGTAGGCTTGGTGGAGGTGGTAAGCTGTCACACATGATTTGTGGCTGATTGGGACAGGGGCTGCTGTACAGCCACAGGTAGTTAGTTTTAGGCTTTGCGTTCAGCAAGGTGAAAGGCGTGTAGTCTGGGGTCAACAGTAGGAGAGCGGCCCATAGATGGGACCAGTTGCCTAGATGTGTGTGCTTCACATTTTGGAATATGAGTTGATTGATTGGTTTGTAAGCTCTGATGAGCAGGGACTGTGTGTTACTTGTTTTTATATAGCACTACATATGACAAGTAGCACTATTTACAGGCTCAGTAGTAGTTGCATTAGTGGTAGTTGAGATCAGTAAGGGATGTTACTGCAACAGCACAGTGTGCCTGCATGTATAGGTCAGCAAGAGAGCCGTGACATGGATGTGGAGACAAATAGGGAACCTGTGAGGTGTCCTGACAGGGGGAGTATTATTGCCATTATGTGTGTGGCTGTAGATTGGCCATGCAGTGCAGTGTTGCATATTTCGAGGCAGACAGAGATGATTCAAAGGCAGATCAGCAAGGTGTAGGTTACAGTAGGCAAGCCGGGAGCTGATTAGGGGGTGGATTGGGGTTTTAGCTGTGTGTTTAGGGAGGACTGGGGAAATATAGCTGATGTCATCTAGAAAGAAACCACAAGCCTCAGCTACAAGCTGGGTATGTGTGTAGAGGAGGAGAGTGGAGTTCAAGACAATACCTACATTGAGGACCCTGGAGAAAGGAAGGTATGGCCACACACACAGACGCTCTGATGTGAGGGGAGGGTTTAGGTGCACATATGGGATATCCATGCTTTGCCATTGTCAATTTCACATAGTGGGATGGCATGCAGCCATCAATGTCAGGTGGCAAGCAGACATTGGGGTGTGTTTTGGCAGACATAGCTCAGGCGTGGAGAGATATATTTACAACTCATCGGCACACAGCTGGTAATGTAAGTCAAGGGATGAGATAGCCACACCAAGGAAATGGATATTGACAGAGGATAAGGAAGAAGTCTCTGGATATTTCCCTGTGGTACAGGAACTAACAGCGGGGTAGCAGAGGACATTGAGACAATCATGTGGTGTGAGGGGTCTGTACACCTGGGGAGCGGTGGTGACTGTGCTATCTCTACTTTACTGCTGTTTACCTTGTGAACATTGTGGTTGTTGTGAGCTGAACTATCTCTTGTGTGCTGACAGACCACTGCGCAACAGCATTTATGTATCACAGATATCGCCATAATGTGGACATGCATCAACAGTGACTGGACATGGGGACATGGCGATTCTACACATTTCAATGTCATCTTCTCCCTTCACTGTGACGTGTTGTGGCCTTTGAGAGCCTCAGGGGATCCCGAACAGACACTTGCTGCAAACACACGGTAGGTTGCACCTTTGGTCTTTTGGGAATGACATCAGCCCTTACATGTTAATGATTTACTGTTTGTTTCATGGACCTTTCATGTTGTGTCTCTGTACACCAACGCTGATGCACATGGGATGGAGCTGTGAAACGACTGTGTAACATGGGCATGGACATGACCATATCCATGTGACACCCTCGTCTGCGGTTCCAATTCCAAATGTCCACAACATGCACTGTGTTCTGTGTTGTGATCATGTTATGTTTGCCTGTGTGACGTTTCATTACGTACATATTGATGTTTGACTCTCTGCAATTTGGGCTGATGTTGCAAGCAGCATACCAATAAATTGTTTATCCTCTTCTGACACAGGGCAGAGGACACACACAGCACATCTACTACAGTGCATCCAGCGTCAACATCACCCACCTGTTGGAGGACACAACAACACCATGGAACTATCCCTGGGAAATGGTGCCATAGGATGTTTGACCTCTGTGAGTGGGACACATCTCTAGGATGGACATTATTGTTGGACTGCTACTTTGAGCATGACAGGCCTGTCCAACACACTGTTGCTGCCGTGCTCTGGCTGGGTATTGTGTTCATCGCAGGAGACACACATGACCTTTCCAGTATTGTGGCATATTGAGATGTCACACTTGACTATGCCTGCCCAGGGTTTCAAGGACAGTGTTAATGGGACTTCTTGGGTTGCAGACATCCTTTGCACTGTGGACACTTTGTACTGGTCCCTACGTGTGCTGCAGGGACTGACATTGTCGCAGTATGTTGTACATCCTTCTGACATTGTGTTGCTGTGTTTTGCCCATGTGTGTGACCTGGAACGCAGGATACGCTCATCTGTTTAGTTCAACACGCACATACAGCCATGCGTGTGGCACAGGGGGAACATTGGAGAGGTCCTCTTGTCCATGTCCGCCTACCCTCCACTTGGACATGACACAGTATTTGCCACCACACCACTTTATTGCACACCAACATCTTGGATTGATGTTTGCACTCACCAAGGGTGTTACAGTGCATGTGTGGCATCACTGTATCATGTTTCAACGTACACGGTGCAGGTGCATGTGACTGACTATGTTGGTGTAACCCAGCATGTGGCAATATGGCTTCTGTGTGGGTTACTGTAACATGTTTGACCTTTCTTTCCATCTCTATATACAGGTTATTGTGTTTGTTTACTGTACCAAGTTGACGCTCTACATTGATTTACAAACCTAGCATTGCATGTCTGCACAGTCCTATTTATCCCCTGAGGTTCCGGCACTCACATTGCCCCGTTATATTTGGAGTGTGGCTGTGTGGGGTGTCCATTTTCTTCCTTCATTTGTGCATTCCATGTACCGTGATATATGTGTACAGACACTGTATCCACACCAACCAGTGCAGGGGACCTTCTGCATAGTGTTATCTCTGCATGTGTGCGGTTTGTTTCATTTGAATTCTCTGTGTTCATGTACCTCTGCTACCTGTTAGCATATCCTCATTTTGCATTTGACTATTGTTTTGGGTTACATTGGTGCTGCTTTGATTCCTATATCAGGCATTATGTGACAGCTGTAACATATATTTTGATATCTGTGTTTACACTTTCTTACTTTTAACAGCATATGCTGTTTCATTTTTGTGCCTCCTGTGTTGGCAGACAAATCTATTTTTATGAACAGATCGTGAATGATGTGTGTTGGGCCCTCATCATGCACTGCCTACTGTCTACATGCACACATATGTAACTAACACATTTGGGGCGTGCAGCAGCATGTGGGGGGTGGGGGCTAATGCATATTGCATACCATGCACCTAATGCACATTATCTCTCCTGCCCATCATCTGTTGACGGGCCAGTGACCTTTCTGAAACATGTGGGTTGCTGCCCTGAAAAATGTGTTTTTGATTTTTCCCCTGTTATCCAATCACCTTGATATTATGAAAGGCGGTATCTACGCTATCTCTGATGATTAACCAAAATAAAAATATGCGTTTGACGTACATTTGTCTCTGCTGCTACTGCTTGACCATACTGACACACGTATTTAGTGATTTCCTGGTCATGTACATGGCCCACCTGTGCTCACATCCTTGTATGGTGCCAGCTGTCTATCTGCCAGCCGTCTGCCACATCACTGGGTGTTACGAGTTCCCATAAACATTCCCTTTGAGGTACTATCTTTGCATTGTGCTGGCTGTAGTTGTTTGGGATAGTGGTTATGGACATGTGCTGGAACACCATAGGTTTCAGGTTTGATTCCCACGTAGGCTTTTATTATTTTATTCTGTTGTGCTAACCTGACCATGGGCTGCCTGCAGGTTCATCACCTATCCACACACCCTTCCATCTCTTCACTGTACACCAACGTGTGCCCTCTGTGCTGCCTATCCATCACATATTAGCTGTTACATATGTCTCTTTCTTTGTAGTGTTCACATAGGCAGTCTGCTTGGGGGATTGGCATTGCTGTGGTTCAGCTGGTCTGTACCACACTTGTTTACAGGTTCAATTCTCACATGCTCCGCTTCTGTTCTGTTCCATATTTTGCCCTGCTCTACAGAGCATCTCCTGCTGCCCTTTGGGTTTAGGTTCTTTCCTCTTTTGCATGCTGTATCCACTGCATAACATTTCATTGTGTGTGTGCTTGTAGTTATATGTGGCTCTGGTCCCAATTACAGACTGTGATCTGAGCTGTACACACCAGATCTGCATGTGCATTCCATCATGGTTACTGTTGGAGGTTTGCCTATCCTGGCAGACAGCAGGCTTCTTGTGTGATGCCCTGCAGTATTCTTGTATGCAGCCTTTGCTAATGACATCACATTGGTGGTATAGCCTACCGGTTTGTGCATTGACATTTGTGCTAGTGGTCATAGGTTTGATTCCTCTCTGTTCCTTTTCATTTGTATGCTTGTCCTTCACAGCTACTTTTCATTCCTTTAACAGTCATATCTGTGCAGATCTATGCTGTTGGCACATTGCACCCTTATTACAGTTGCCAACCATCCTTCTGTCCATCTATGTGTGTCTGCCAGCTGTGTGCCATCCTGCCCTGATGTGCAGGCTGCTATCCCATGTCCTGCACTGGTACATGTTTCTGCATTGCAGCACTTCCTGGTTGCCTCTCCTGTGTGTGCTCTGCATGGCACTGCTACTCCTCTGTCCTCCTGTCATTGCACCTATCCTGCCACCTCTACCTACCTCCTCTGCTGGACACGTCTTCCCATCCTCTGCCACACACTGTCATTGTTGCATTGTACATTACCATCACCCTGTGCATCGCTACAGATGCCCCCGATATGTTTGTCCATTTTTCCAGCTGCCACATGGGCTGGATGCAGATTTGTCTGGTCCATCAGCTCTGATCTGCTTCCTTCCATCCCTTGTGCATTGTCTTTCCTTGGTGCTCTGTGCAGTGTTAGGGTTACATCTGTGTTTGGGACATACCTTTCTTGCTTTTTAACTTGGGGGACCTTGCTGCCCTTGGGCAACATTTCTTGAGTCACCTATACATTCTTGGGGCATCTTTGGCCACACCTTAGATTCAGCCAGCTTATGGGGCGCCTAATATGGTGCCTTGGGGGTTGTCATCCTTTTGTCATGCCCTCTGGGGCACATTATGACCCGCCTTGGCTGACGTGGTGGTTTATGATGTGTCTTCTGGTGCGCCCTAAAAGGTGCATTAGGTTATGGCACTGGGGTGTGGGTATTTTTAGCTGGCAGCACAAATTGTTGGAATGTTTCTGACTGTTACAAGCAGGAAAAGGAATTGTCTTGGCCACCCTTATTCATTAGGCCCACTGGGGGATTGAACTCATGAACCCGGTCTCAGCAGTCATTACACTAACCAGTGTGCTGTTGCTGTGAGTGTACGTCAGCGCGCGAAGTTAAGGTGGACGCGCGGTAATGTGCATGGCTCCCTCTATTGCGTGATAACTGACACAGTGCACTTTATCGCGCGATAATCCGCAATTGCTACCTTAAGACCAGAACGCCCACTACCTTATATGGCATTCCTCACAGTAACGCTGAAACTAGCGCCAGTAACATTAAGACGGTTTAGTAAACATACCCCATAGTTGCCATATCTTCAACCATTTTTCCAATTTTTTTAAAATGATCTTTTATCTTATTTGTTTCCTCTCTCATATGTAATTTTGTCATTTGCAGATACATAGTTCTTCTAGCCATCCCCCAGGGCCACTTCTAAAGTCATTGAAGAGAACTGAATCTAGCAACTACTATTTATCATTTGTATAGTGCTACAAGGTATAAGTAGCACTGTTTACATACATGTAAGAGACAGCCTCTGTAACAGACAGCCCCTGTAAGAGACAGCCTCTATAGAGCTCACAATCTATCCAAAACAGACAAACAGGAGAAGGGTAGAAGTAAAGCGAAATGGTTTATTTATTTATTTAATTGGTTTTATATACTGCCATATCAAAGGTGTCAATGCCAGTTTACATGGAACAGTTAGAATCTAACATTACATAGGACAGTATAGAATTAACAGGTAAATTTAACTGAAGTAAACAACTTAACTGAAGTGAAGTAAGGTTAAGGCACACATGGATGGTAAACATGATCCAAGACAGACTAATCTGATCTAATATGTTCTTTTATACCTCTACGGTCCCAAAACTGATGTGGTTCAGTGCAATTTACAATAAAAGATAAGATTGCAGAAGAGGATTAGAAAGGATTATGAATCAAAAAGCCAAAACTTCAAAGATTTCTGGAAAAGAGAAGTAGAGGAGAGCCCCTTAATCTTTAGAGGCAATTTAGCTCAAAGCTCAGCTGCTTTATATGAAATAGTGTATGCAACACTTGAGCTAACACTTCTACTAGACGGGAATAAAAGAACGCATTAAGACTTAACAGCTAGAAAAAGAAGTAATAACAAATAAAAACCACATGGGAACAGCATCATAAAAGAAATATAACAAGCAGGGGAGAAGGGTAGAACTAGGGGGGAAATGGTTAATGCCACACATGGAGTATAAAGGGCTCAGGATCCAAAAGCAGTCTTGAAGAGGTGGGTTTTTAGCATGGATTTGAATATAAACAAAGATGGAGTCTGGTGTACTGACTCAGGTAGTCCATTCCAGGTGTACAGTGCAGCAAGGTAGAAGGAACGAAGTCTGGAATTGGCAGTGCAAGACAAGAGCACAGATAATAGGGATTTGCCTGATGAGTGGAGTTCCTGAGGAGGAATGTAGGGAGAGATAAGAGAGGAGAGGTAATGAGGAGCCATAGAAAGCACTTGTAGGTCAGTAGGAGAAGTTTGAACTGGATGCGAAAATGGATAGAGAGCCAGTGAAGTGACTTGAGAAGAGGAGTTACATGAGAACAGCGATACTGGCAGAAGATTAGCTGTGTGGCTGAATTTTGAAGAGATTGAAGATGATTCAGGGGAGACCAGTAAGGAGAAGATTGCAATAGTCTAAACAGGAGGTAACTATAGAATGGATAAGGGTTTTGATAGTATGTTTAGAATGAAAGGAACAAATTTTGCTGATGTTATTATATAGAAAGAAACGACAGGTTTTAGCTATCTGTTGGATGTGTGCAGAGAAAGAGAGAAATGAATCAAAGATGACCACAAGATTGCAAACTAAGGACACCGGGAAAATAATAGTGCTATCCACAGAAAAGGAGAGAAGAAGAATGGGAGAGGTGAGTTTAGGGGGAAAATAAGGAGCTGTGCCTTGGTCATGTTCAATTTCAGGTGGCAGCGGGACATCCAGGCAGCAATGTCAGACAAGCAGACTGAGATATGGGCCTGGATTCCTGGAGACATTTCAGGTACAGAGAGATAATTCTGAGAGTTATCAACATAAAGATAGCACTGAAAACATGGGAGGAGATCAGGGCACTAGAGGAATGTGTATAGAGAGATAAAAGAAGAGATCCCAAGACAGAGCCCTGAAATATACTGACTGAAAGTGGGAGAGCAATGGAGGACAATCTGCCAGAATATACACTAAAGGTGCAATGGGAGAGATAAGAAGAAAACCAAGACAGAACAGGGCCCCTAAATACAATAGAGAATCAGATGTTGAGAAGGTAATGGTGGTGGTGGTCAACAGAGTCAAAAGCAGATAGGTTAAGAAGGATGACGATCGAGTAAAAGCCCTTGGATTTGGCCAGGAACAAGTCACTGGAGACTTTGTTCAGTGGTGTTTCTGTAGAGTATAAAGGACAAAAGCCATATTACAGGGGGTCCAGAATGGCTTGCCAGGAAAGAAAGTTGAGACAGGGGTGATGAACCACAGGTTCAAGTAGTTTGCATGCAAAAGTGAGAAGGGAGACTGGCCAGTAATTGATAGGGCAGGTAAGTTCTAGTGAAGGTATTTTGAGGAAAAGTATAACTATAGCATGTTTGAAGGTGGCAGAAAAAGTGGCAGTAGAATGTGATAGGTTGAGGATATAACAGAGGAGATGGTGCCATTTTGTTCACTTTCCTTTGTCCTAAATGGACTTCACTGACTATCATGCTGAGTCATGTTGCGTAACCAATTTTTGGCCAGTTTACCTTCTCAAGGCTAGGTAGCTTGCTCACCAGTCTTCTAAGTAGAACAGTATCAAAAGATGACTGAAAATCCAGATTCATCCTATTGATTATACCCCCCTCTCTTCCTCTGGTCTTTTCTTTTTTCTAGAGTTAGTTGATGCATTTTCAGTAGCAGCTCAAGGTGAGTTACATTCAGGTACCATAGGTAATTCCCTGGGCCTGGAGGGCTTACATGTTTGTACCTGAGACAATAGAGGGTTAAGGGACTCGCCCAAGGCAACAAAGAGCATTACTGAAATTTGATCCCTGGTTCATAGCCCACTGCTCATAAGTCAAATTTGTTTGGCAGGATTGCCCACCTTTGTAGCACATTTCTGTGGCAAAGTGCTAAGCCTTCAGTGGAGTAATGATGATCAAAAGTATAAAATAAATTTGAAAAGATGAAATGTGAAATGTTTAGAAGAAATCCAGGATCAAATGTGCTAAAGGATTTTCTTCATTTTTGCAATGATGGGTAAAATGCTTAATATAGTTGAACCTTACTCAGGGATTGTCTTCATCCTAATGTTTCAAAATGTTATACTGTAAAGAAAAAGTAACACAAATTCACTCCCTTAAGGCAAGAAAGTTTGAGACAAACAAGTTAAAATATATGCACAGTCTACAGGTACACATAAAATATTTGCATCATTTTAAAATTGTCACACGTTATTGTGGTATTTAAACATTCTGCATTAAAATTCATTCAAAAACTATATTTTAATAACAGCAAGTGGCTATGAAGATATTTTAAAGATCATTATACCCCATTAACCTTTGAAATATCAAGGGCTGATAAGAAAAACACATCAGAGGAACCACATTTACGTTGAACTGAGCAAAAATGATCTTTCCCAGCAGAGCTAGATTCCTAATAATATAAATAGAATTTGAAGTTGATTTGATTAGAGGCCACACAATGCAACATGTTATCAGCTAGTGGCCATGCATCAGATAGAATTACTTTATTGCTTTTGTTTATCGCTGCCTCTTCGTGAGCACAGACAGACATTTTATAGCTTTGCCCTGAAGATGACAGCTACAGTATCAATGAGAATTAGAAAAGTAACGGTAATGTGAGGCTGTGCGGGGGGAATATACAGTATGCTAGAGCGTAAGCACACAGAAGAAAAATGTTTCTGAAAAAGTTAGCTTTAAAGTTCTCAAAGAGCATGCATTTAGGACATGACTCATTAAGCTATTTTCCCATAGACAAGGAATAGGAGAAAAGTCTTCAGTAAATCAAACCCTTAAGTCAATAATCAATAGCTTCCTTAATGATAAACATCATTATCTTGTTTTTATTGCTATTATTTATTAACATCGTTTTACTATCCATGGAAGAAATTTGCCCAAGCCCGTGCACAGCAAGAGTAATTAAAGGCAATTTACAATTATAGTGACAGTACGAACTTAATAAAATTCTCAAATATCAGCATAATACGTAATTCAAAATTTAAAAATTTGCCAATAAACTAAATCATAGGAATAACAATAATATGATATATTGTCAGCACAGTGCACATTAAAACACTGCAATAACATAACCATACAACAGTGTACATTAAATCATAGTAAAACATTCATATAATTAGAGACATGCTGCTTACAGCATCAACACAATACACATGAAAACGCTTTAATAGAGAATGTAGAGCAGTGTTTTTCAAACCATTCCTGCAGCATTCCCTAGCCAGTCTTGTTTTAAGGATACCCACAATGAATTCACATGAGATAGATTTGCATGTACTGCCTCCATTGCAGCGAAATCATAAAAACATAAGATTTGCCATACTGGGCCAGATCAATGGTCCATCAAGCCTGGTCTCTTGGTTCCACCAGTGGCCAATCCAGGTTACAAGTACATGGCAGGATCCCAAAAGGGAGGTAGATTCCATGCATCTTATTCCTTGGATAAGCAAAGGATTTCCACCAGTGCACTTTGGTTTATGGATATTTCCTCCAGGCACTTGTCCAAACCTCTCTTAAACCCAGCTACGCTAGCAGTTTATTTCTTTTTATTTTATTTAACATCTTTTTATAACGTCTTTCTGCAAATCAAGGCAATTTACATGGAACTCAGTGCAATTTAACTAAATAACCTTAATAGTAGTGTGTGTTACATTTAACATCATGAGAAACGTGAAGTAGAACTTAGTTTTAACTTAAATACAAAAGCATAGGGTTAGCAGTCATGTAAGTAGGGAGGAGGTAGGTCTTTGTAGTGGTTGGGGTAGAGGTAGAAGCAGAATATTAACTTATTTACATTGCATGGTGAGTTTGTGGTCATTCAGGGCCAAAAGATATAAGTAATGTCACTGAGATTAGGGCTGTTTGAGGTGCTTGGGTCAGTACTGTGGACCTCATGGTATAAGTGAGTTTTTAGTTTCTTTTGGAAGTCTCCAGTGGCATTGATGGATCTTATTTGGGGTGGTAGGGCTTTCTGTAATGTAGGTGCATAGATGGAGAAAGCCCTATTGCAAGTACATTGGTTGCTTTTAAGTTTTATAGTGGGTATCTCCACTAGGTTGTGGGTGTTGCTTCTTTGTTGTCTGGAATTGTTGGGTTTGTGAATGAGATGTTGTAGGGAGTCTGCAGATTGCTCATGCATTATTTTATGAGTGTTAAATAGAACTTTGTATTTGATTCGAATTGAGAAGTGAAGCCAGCGTAGCTGCTAGAGGATTGGTGTGATGTGTGTCTGTCGAGAGATTCTATGAATGATTATGGTGGCTGTGTTCTGCGCTAATTGTAAAGGGTATAGTGTGTGTTAAGGCATGCCATGGTAGATTGAATTACAGTAGTCAAGGATGGGAGTTATCATTGCCTGGCAGACTGAGCGAAAATCACCTAGGTTTAGGAGGGGGTGTAGATTTTTGAGGATTCTTAGTTTGTGATAAACAGATCTGGTGGTGTGTTCGATTTGGGACTGTAGCTGCAGGCCTTGGTCTAGAATAATTCCTAGATATTTTACTTCAGTCTAGATCCAAACTTAATCATAGGTGGGGGTTTAAAGTTGTTGTTCCGTATAATGTGTAAGATTTCAGTTTTGTTTATGTTAATGTTCTGGAGCCACTGTGACATTGCCATGAAAGTTTATCATTAAGGAGTAGTCTGAGGAGGTGAGTGAGAATGGAGTAAAGATCATGATATCATCTGCATATATTTGGTATTTGATGTTGAAACTACAGATAACATGCAGAGTGGCTAGATGCACATGTTGAATAATACTGATGAGAGTGATAAGCCTTGTGGGATGCCTTGCTTGGAGGAGAACGGGTGAGATCGCAAATATCCAATCTTTATTTGTTATGTGTGATCAGTGAGGTATGACTGGAACCATTTGATGGTGGTGCCTTTGAAGACATATATCCTGAAGCTTTTTAATTAGAAGCTGGTGAGGGACGGAGTCGAAGGCTGCCGATATATCAAGAAAAAGGAGTATGAATCCTTGGGAGGGATTTTGTGTACCCTTGATGAGTATGTCAAGTAGTGAGGTGAGGAGAATTTCCACTCCATGGAATGGTCAAAATCCATGTTGATGTTGGTCTAAAATTGTATGACTGTTAATGTGGTCTTGTAGCTGATGTTGGATGGCTTTTTCAATGATCTTGGCTATGAATGGGAAGCTAGATAGTGGTCTATAAGAGGTTGGAGAGGTAGGGTCAAGGTCGGTATTCTTTAGTATGGGCCTGATGTAGGATTGCTTGAGTAAGGGAGGTAGGAAGCCTTGTGAGAGAGAGATGTTAATCATTTGTGCAATATGTGATATCAGTTGTGATTTGGAGGTTTTGATCCCAAAACTGAGCATGGATCTAAAGGGGAGGTGGTGATGGTGTTTATCTTGTTGATTATGGATTCAAGTTGCTTATGGCTGATGGTGTGGAAGGCTTTCGATATGGATATGGAGCTGGCCTGATGGTTGTGGTCAGGGACAATATTCCCTCTAATTTTCTGTAGGCTGTGTGCGCATAAAATATCAGCTGTGCAGCTTTTGAAGGAAGGTTAAATTTTTGTGTGCCACATAACGACACTCGGAGTTATATACTTTAAAATTTGACTACACGTCAGAATACAGTATGTACACCACATTGATTTGAATCAAATTAAATGAAAATAGATGAGTACTAAATGAAGCGGAAAATTTCTAGTAATTACAATCACTTTAAAATTTTAAGACGTCTGTGGTGTTTTCTATCAGAATCAGAACCGTAATTTTTGTGCGCTCTATTGTAAAGTATGTGCGCTCGCTCGGCGAGGTGTGTGCGCGCGCACATGCGCACATGCGCACAGCTTAGCGGGAACAGTGGTCAGGGACAAAGAACTTTGACTGGTTGTTAATTTTTTGTGAGAGTTCTAGGTGTAGAGCCATTTGTTGAGGTTTGAGCTAGTTGTTGTGGCATGTGCATGTGGGGTCTTTTGATAGAGATTTGGATATATCAAATAGTTCTTTGGGTTTGTTAATGGCCTTTATGATCAGGTTAGTGTGATACTCACGTTTGAAGTTGGTAGTTGCTATTTATTTTTTTTTTATAAACTTTATTTAACTTTTCTAAATCATACACAAAATAAACAAAATCAAAAACAAACCATCCAAGAGAAAACCTCACACAAAAACAAAACTAATCAAACCCCCCTCCCACCCTAGCCACCCACCACCCCCCCCCACCCCCCACTGGAATCTAAATATATAGGCAATCTCAAAGAGACAGAAAGAAAATAACAATCTGGGTCATGCGCGAACTAATAACAGCAGGCAGAAAGAAAAAAGAGAAAAAGAGAAATAGAGAGAGAACTCTAAGACTTCCCCTTCGGCATTAAACAGTGTTACAGTGCACCGAATCTACAAACTCTCGTAGAACGGTCCATTTCTGAAAGCTAAGGGGGCCATGGATAACACCTTTGTGGGGCATTTGCTCATATTTACTGAAAGCACACACTTGCTGCCACCAGCCTGAAAAATGGGACACTGCCATATTTTTCCAATTACGCACCAGTGCCAGGATAGCAACCCCTAGCATAAAATCTAGGAGGAAACGTTGCTCCTTTTTCAAGCTAGGGATGGGTATTGCTGACCTAAAGGCAATCACCCCCCAGGTAAGAGATACATCAAGGTCCAATATAACTCGTATTCTTGCCCACACCTGTGACCAAAACATCTGTACCCCCGAGCATTCATACATCATGTGCTTTAAAGTGCCCGTATGTGCCCTACACGTCCAGCACAACGGGGAGTGTGAGCTATCCCATTTGCTCAGCTTGACAGGAGTAACATAGGCCCTATGAGCAAATAGGAAAAGGGTCTGCGTGATGGAGGCCGCTTTAGCTACACGGACTTGCCGTGTCCAAAACCTCTGCCACTGCCGCGGAGCCAGACAGACCCCAGTATCATGCTCCCACACTCTCTGCAACCCCAACAACTGTGAGGATGTCCCAGCTTGGAGCTCTTTATAAAAAAAAGAGGCTGCCTTGCCAGCCTGCTGCCCCTGCTGGAGCCGGAGATCTACCTCCCATGCCTCCTGCGGCTTCCCCCCTCCAACAAAGGCTTTACTCAAGCAGTGCCGTAATTGGAGCCACTGAAAGTACAGACACTGAGGGAGCTGAAATTCCTGCTGTAACTTGACAAAACTTTTCCATGCCCCATCATCCCATAACTGCCCAACAGTCCAAATGCCCCTATCATACCATTGTTTCCACGCAAACGATTTTTGTTGGATTTTAAAATGTGTGTTGTACCAAAGGGGCAGACTAAAAGAGTAGCACCCATCAATCCCCAACAAATGGGCAAACGCTCCAAACGCCCTCTGGGTATCAGTAATCATCCGGGATCTCCCCCGCCTCCTCCCTAAACACCATTCCAGGGAGGAGATGTAAAGGAAAAGGAGAGGCAAGATTCTTTTCCAAGCCCAACCATACAGGGCTCAATTCAGATATCGGCTCCCTCCACCGGACCCCCTGCCGTAGTAGAAAAGCATGATGGTATGCTATAAAATCCGGAAAACCCTACACCCCCACCTTCCTTATGTGCTTTCAACTTTTTAAGAGCAATTCTAGGTGGTTTGTTCTGCCAGAGGAAAAGCGCAAGTTTTCGCTCAATCTGACAATAAACCTGTGAAGGGAAATAGAAAGGCACCATTTCCAAAATATAGTTTACTTTAGGCACGATGGTCATTTTGATTGTCTCAAGTCTACCCCACCAGGATAATAGTAGCGGAGACCATTTAGTAATCAGAGTCTGGACGTTGGCTAAGAGGAGCTCAGAATTGTGTGCCAATGTTTCATCTAATGAATGACAGTAGTATACCCCTAAATATTTTATCTTCCCGGGCTCCCAAACAAAGGGGAAACTGGCCATATCTGACTTGTGAATTCGCTCATTAAGGGGAAAAGCTACGGACTTAGCCCAATTAATTTTATAACCAGATAATGTGGAATATTCCTCTATCTGCTCCAGAATGCATGCAACAGATCCAGGATCAGTGAAAAGCAGGAGATCATCTGCGTACGCAGAAGCTTTGAACTCCCCACCGGCAAGCCTAATGCCTCGGATATTCCTATTTTGCCTCAAGAGAAGGATCAGCGGTTCGAGAGCTAAATTAAACAAAAGGGGAGATAGCGGGCAACCTTGACGGGTACCCCTACCTAACTCCAAATCCCCCGAGAACACATCATTAACACAAATGTGTGCAGATGGGTGTACATACATAACCCGAAGCAGTTTGAGAAATCCGTTCCCAAAACCAAACCACTCTAAAGCAGAATATAAAAATGACCATTCTAACCGATCGAAAGCCTTTTCGGCATCTAAGGACAGACCAACCAATGGTTCTCTAAGGTTCTCTGCCCCCGCTAAGATATGACACAATAACCGAGCATTGTCTGCAGTTGATCGCCCTTCTACGAACCCGCATTGAGCCGGGTGGATTAGACCAGGAACCACTGCAGCCAACCGCCGTGCCAAAACTGTGGCATATATTTTATAATCCACATTTAAAAGAGAAATCGGGCGGTAATTACTGACTAACAGTGGATCTCTGCCGGGCTTTTCCAGGACTATGATCCTTGCAGCTGCAAACGCACCTACGGAGGGGCTTTCTCCCACTAGGGTATGAAAATATTCTTGCAGGAACCTACCCACGTCTTTGGCAAATACCTTAAAAAACTCAGCTGGCAGCCCATCTGGGCCTACGGCCTTGCCCGATTTCAAAGAACTAATGGCCAATTCAATCTCCTCCAGCGCAATGGGACAATCTAGGTCTCTCACACAATCCTCACTCAACTTAGGCCTTTCCACTTGATCCACTAAACAAGCAAATGCCTCCCGGGAACACTGCTTTTCAGAGGAATACAAATCAACAAAGAAAGACCGAAAGGCCTCCGCTATATCGTTATCATCTACCACTGGCGCAGGAGTCCCTGCGACCTTAATAGCCGCAATACGCCCAGCGTCTTTTCGCGCCTTCAGCGCATTGGCCAACAGTCGCCCCGCTTTATTATGTTCCCAATAATAGGCCCCTTCCTGAGCTTTAATATTTTGGGATACCTCATCAGTGAGTAGCCGGTTATAGTGCAGCCGTAAACGCTGCAACCTCAGCAGGATGCAGGGGTCCTGTCTCTTAATCAATAGCCGCTCGCCCGCTTTGATTTGCTTATCCAGTTCTGCAAGCTGCCCCTTACAATGCCTAGCCCGATAGATACTAAAGCTCGTGATAACAGCTCGAATGGAAGCTTTAAACCCTTCCCATCTCGCCCAACCCGGACGTCAAGTGAGGCGCATTAACCTGGAAGTATTCTTTAATAGCTGATCGTATGGTGGCCTTGAAATCCCCATTCTCCAATAAAGTTCTATCAAAGGACCAAGGCTTCGAAACATGCTTTAGCCCCTTGTCCTCTAACAGGAGAGAGACGGCCGCATGATCCGAAATGTGCATTGCATGAATCTCCGCAGCAGTAACATTTGCTGTCAGCGCTTTAGAGAGCAATAGAAAATCAATTCTGGATAGAGATTTATGTGGGGGAGAGTAAAATGTAAACTCCTGATCAACCGGATGTAGCAGGCGCCAAATATCCACCAAACCCGCCTCATGGAGGAACGAAGCCAATACCGAATGAGCTCTAGGGGGCTTACAAGACCTAGGGGGCTTCCTATCTACTAAGGAGTCTAAAACTAAATTAAAATCGCCCCCCACAAGAAAAGGAATCCCAGCCTCCTTATTCACTTCCAGCGCTATGGTCCTGAAAAAATCGGGATTATCATTGTTGGGAGCATAAAGATTTAAGATGTTGAGGTACAAAAGACCAAACCTGCAGATGCACCTTAACCCATCTGCCATTTCGGTCTGCTGCTGCCCGTACCACTCGTGGAGATAGGGCCCTCCTCACTAAAATCACTACCCCATTATGTTTCTGAACCGCGGCTGAAAATGCTACCACCAAATAAGGCCTAATATTCAATTTCAATGACTCTGTGGTGTTCAGGTGGGTCTCCTGTAGCAGCATTATGTCCGCCCTCACCTGCTGGCCATATTGAATGATTTTTTGCGCTTTACAGGGCTGTTAATACCTTTGACATTCAGAGACAGGATCTTAATTGGTGCCATTACACGTGTTTTTGAACTGTACTCCTATGCTTACATCATTAGCGCTTTCCCAATAGACAGAACAATCACACCGTAGCCTACTGGACCCTGATGGATCCCCCCAACCCGAAAAGATTCCGCACCCAGGAAATAGCAGACCTAAAACATCTCCAAGAAACAGACCCATGACCCCGATTCCAGTGGAAATTATGGGGGACTGAAACCCAAAACCCGAAATAGGTGAGCCTTAAGAGGCAGAGAAAAGCCTGAGGATCAGCATATAGTAATAATCGTGTTTGCGCTTACCACAAAGACACATCAAACTGATTAAGTTGACTATACATCATCACTACTATCATACATCTCACTCATGATCAGTCCACTTATAAGAGCTTGTGATCCACCACTTCCTCCACTCTATTGCAAAACCAAATAAGAGCCCCTCCCGGGGTGTCCCAGAATCGCATTCAAGACATCAATTCAGCCTCTTTAGAATCCAAGAAGGCCCGGAGAGTTTCTGGATCGTCAAAATTCCGTGTATGATTGTGGAGAGTCACTCTCATTTTAGCAGGATACATTAGGCCATATCTGGCTTGAAGATGCTGAAGCCTGGGCCGCAACGCCAGAAAGGCTTTCCTTCTGTCCACCGTCGCCTTTGCAAAGTCCGGGAAAAACAGCAGCTTGTGGCCTTCATAGTCTAGCGGCGAGCGCACCCGTGCAGCCTCCAGGATTTTTGTCGCATGCTGAAATCGCAGTGTCTTAAAAATGATAGGCCTAACATTCTTGTGGTTTAAGGCCGGCTGAGACGGGACCCGGTGAGCCCTTTCAATTTCGAGGGGCTGCTCGAAAGAGATCTTCAAAACTGCTGGTATCAGCCGCTGCAGAAACGCTCCCATGTCTTTTCCTTCCGCGCCCTCAGGCACACCAATGATCCGCACATTGTTTCTCCTGGATCTGTTATTATTATCCTCTAAGTCTCGTTGCAGAGCGCGTATCTGCTTGGCATGTTTCCCCACCTCGTGTAGCTTCTCCTCATGCGCCGCCAGCGTCATTTCTACCGTAGTTTGCCTTACAGCCAGGGCTTCCATCTGCTGCTTAACCGCATGAATGTCCCCTTGCATGGCGACTAACGAGTCACTGTTGAGAGTAACGATTTCCTTAACTGCTCTGATTTCGGCCAGGAGCTCTTGCATCGCTTCCGCTCCTTCTCGTCCCGCCGCCATTTTCTGGGGGGACGGAGGCTCCGTCTTTGAGCGCTTGACACTGGAAACTTGGCCTCCAGCGAAATCCACACGAGTTGGTTTTTTTCCAGCCATGCTCCCGACTCAGAAGAGGCCAATACTGCGAGCAGTGGTCCACAATTAACGGCGCAAACACCGGATTCAGACAGCGATTCCTCAGAGCTCGATCCTAGGCGTCCATTCCGCCAGCTATCAGGCTCCGCCTCTTTCCGGTAGTTGCTATTTAATATTTCCTTAGTTCCTGTAGGTGTGGAGCTCAATTCAGGTAGTGGCACATCTGGGCCGTCCGGAAAGCCCCAAGCAAGACGGGCCCATTTGGACCTGATTCAGGACCACAAGATCAAAACATTCCTGTGGTAACCAGAATCAGGCCTGAGGATGGTCCAGTGTGCCCCTGCCGCTTGTAGGGACATCCTCCCTGCAGGTGCCCCAACTCCTGTGGCTTCGGCCCCCCTTTTCTCCACTGCCCAACCTATGGCTGGCCTGCGGTGGCCTGGATAGGGCAGCAGGGACTTCCCCACACCCGGCCCTGGGGGGGATCCCCTGGCCCAAACACCAGTTTTGTGCTGCTTATTCCACCTTTGGGTGGAATGAGTAGCATGTCCCCACAGACCGAACAGGACATACAGAGCTGTGACCTGAATTGTGGCACTGTACATCCTGATGGGCTGGCCTGCCCTCACTCTGCCCATTCCTGCCCCCCCTGAAGCACCACAACCCGTGTCCCAGAATTGGTTCCATAGTGTTTGATATTGCTGATTATTGGTTTTCCTCCATTTATGCTCAAGGCGGTGTAGGTAGCATTTCTGTGCCTTTAGTGTAGAGGAGTATCAGGGGGTGAGGTGTTGATGCTTGCTGTTGTAGGTGTTGGTGGGAGCATGGGCTTTCAAGGACAGGGCAGAGTTCCATTTGTTGATGAGTTCTTTGAGGTGGGATGTGTAGAGTTGATGGCTAGAAGAGGAAGAACTTGCTGCTTGATGGCCTTGTTGTTAAATGGAGAGAATCTTGTGCTCGTTGGGGTAGAGTCATGCTTTAGGTTGCTTTTGTTGGCATCTGGTAGTTGAAGGTTATGATACTGTGATCTGACCATGGAATTGTTTTGATTTGGAAGATATCAAGCATAGACATATTTGTCATGTGGAGAGGTATAAAAATGAGGTTGAGCGTTCCTCCTCTGTTGTGGGTAGGTTCGCTGTGATTTGTGTGTATTGTAAGTAGTGCAAAACCGGTAAAGGCTGAGATGTGTTTATGTGGAGCTGATGCTAAGTTGAAGTTACCAAGGAGGATGAGATTTGGTTGCTTCATGAAGTGAATGCACACTGCTTCTATTATTGCTGACAGTTCTTCTGTGGTTCAAGCAGATGCTATGTAGATGAGGCAGAGTGAAAGGTTTTTATTTCCAATGGTAATCATCACCAGGTTATGTGTGGAGGAAGTTTCTATAGTGGTGAAGTTGAGGATTTTATTTGTTAAGATACAGACATTGCCTCCTCTTCTGCCAGGTCAGGGGTGGTTGTATATGTTATGGGTGGATGTATTTAGTTGGTTTAGTAACTTGTTGTCTTCCTCAGAGAACCAAGTTTCAGTGATGCATATGATACCAATGTTTTGGTCAGTTATGTAGTCATGACTTTGAGTTTACTAGTGCGCAATTATGACCGTGAGTTTACTAGTGCACAGTTAAACGATGTGTTGATTTGTATTTGGGCATTGTTAAGCTCTGAGGGTGAGCAATGTTGCAATTGGATGAGGTTCTCAAGTTTTCTGGACCTTTGTGATTGGAAGTACTGCCATTGGCTTAGTGGCTTTGGTTGTCTAGGATGGTAGATTATTGGGATGGAGTTGTGATTATGAGAGTAGGCTGTTCTTCCTAAGTGTAGTAAAATGGGCATTCCCAGAATAATTAATTATAACAGCTTTGGGTTCATGATGGTAGCTTTCGTGATGGGGGAATGTGCAAGGTTCTGCGCTTGTTTTGTTAAGGCTGTTCAGCAGGTGGTAGTAAAGGCAAGTTGTCAAGCAATGGATGTATATGCCTGAGTTGTGGATTGGAGAGACCCAATCATTGTTCCAATCAGAGGCCCATGCCTAAGGTCCCCACTGGGGAAGTCCCCAGGTGAGTGCAGGTGACGCCCTTTCATCTGTGGAGGTCTGGGGGTGATGCGAGCATGTATGGAGGAGTTTACCTCCTTGCAAGAGCAGGTTGATTTGTGGTTCCCTGTAGGTCTGGTAGTGTTGGCGATGGAGGGCCGCACAGGTTGTGTTCCTCTTTAGTACCCAAGGACAGTACAATGAGAGTGAATTTGTCAGTGGCACTATGAGTGCCTGGGCCCCTCTGATGAATCCTCATCTGTTTAATTTTCCTGGATCCCTCCAAAGAGCCACGCCAAAAGGCCCTTTGGCTTGGCCCTTAGGTGAGGGCTCGCCCAGTAAGGGCCCACTCAGCGAGGGCCTGCCTGGATGGAGGTGGGGTAAAATAGGACATTGGCAAGTGATGATGCCTTGGTAGGTGGAGCTTACTGGCATTTCCCCTTGCCTGCTAAAGCTGCTCCTGGTTCTTGCTGTGCATTCCATAACTTAATATCTAAGGATATTAGAGTACAATCTTCTCTTAACACTCCCCCCTTCCTCCCCCCCCAAGATGTTGCACTAGCAAAATAATCACTTTTCGGATGCTTATTAACACCCTGGAGCAGGTATAGACTTGTATGAGGGTGGAAATGCACTGGCCATATCTGAAATTGGGCATGGACGTCTACGATCTCTGGAAAACCCCAGGCATGTCCCCACAATGCCCATGTGCTAGATAAACATCCCCACGCCTGAGATATCTCCAGAAACAATTTATTAAATGGCTCCAGAGACGTCTCTGTGCTTTGGATGTCTGCGTACCCATTTTCAGACATCCAAAGAATGAATAGCACTTCTATTCTATGATTAGTCGTAAATATGCAACTTTATAGCTTCATTGCATATCCCTTTATACTTTTTGAAGGAGTAAACAACCGATTCATGTTTACTCATTCCACTCCATTCATTAATTTGTAGACAACTATCATATCTCCCCTCAGCTGTCTATTTCCATGTGGAAGAGCCCTAACATTTTAGTCTTTCCTCAAAGGGGTATTCTTCCATTCTCTTTATCATTTTGGTTGCCTTTCTGTGTATCTTTTCTAATTCCGCTATATCTTTTCTTAGATGTGGTGACCAGAACTGCACAGAATACTCAAGGTGTGGTCCATACCATGGAGTGATACATGGACTTCCAGTACACTTCAAGCAAGCCTCCACAGCAGGTTCCTGTACTTTTCAGTGCTGACATTCAGAAACACCAGGCAGAAAGGAGCTCTCCCGCATGGAAACTTTCTGCCAAGGGGAGGCTGAATTGCTGCTGAGAGAAGTGCTGAAGCATCAGTGTATTCTCTTAAGCCATGTTGGAATACGTGTCAGTGCTTACCAAATGCAAAAGATACATGCAAAAGATACATGTTCCCTGTAAAATAGTTATCTCCAAATTATAATGCCCTGTTCAATGTAATTTCAGTTTGTTCAATGTAAACCACACTGATGCAGAATAGCGTGGTATATAAGAGAATGTAAATAAATAAATAAAATGGCTTGGCAATATGCTAAAGAGTCAATGACATCTACTATTGCAGTAGAACATAGAAGACCTGAAAAGAAAATGGTAGGAGTTCAGGAGGAAAACCAAGCAAAAGGCTAGTGAAATGAGTCCTGATGACCAGCCAAGGACCCTGACTAGGTACTGGACACAGTGGAATCTGTGAGGGGAGAGGATGAGCTGGAAATCTTCAGAGCCCCACGTGACAGCCATAGGAATCTCTAGCACACTTTGCATTCCATTCCTATTTTTTCCTGCATGCTCTCCCACTAAATGTTGAGATTTCCTCGGCACACAGGCCTGATGTAGGGCATACAGTCACTATCACCCTACCATCGCTGCCTTCATTCATGGTAGAAGTGAAAGCACCATGCCTTTTCAGTGATGTGTGAAGCAGGAGAGAGGTGTGTACCAGTCACCAAAGGTGTTGTAATGCCATGCTGTGGTGTGATTTCACCTCCTAGCACATATAATGCTGCGGTGGTGTAATAGCTAGCCTGTCAAAGCCCCCTCCATATGGCACTGTGTATGTAAATGTAGAGAACCACATTGATGCTCCTAAGAGATCAGGTGTTTTCCCTAGGTAGCATCCTACAACCAGTAAGGGCGAGTAACTGAATTGGAATGGGGCTCAGTGGGACTCAAAGGGTACTCACCAATGGGGGGTGGAGAGCACTATTGATGTTGGACAGAAATTTTTGCTCTATGTGCCTGTGCTCTGTACCAAGCATATCACCTCCCTCTTGTCAAACAGCAGCTTTCCCACTTGAGTGTCCCCAAGCATCTTACCTTGTCCAACAGCAGTTTCCCCATTTGAATGTCCTTCTGCAGAGTACCTCATCAGCTCAGAGGTGTGTCCAGTACTCATATCTAGCCAGCCCAATTTTCACTGCATGTGATGAGATCCATAAGCAGCATTTAGATATATGGACGTGCTGCCTCCCCCCCCCCCCCCCCCCCCCCCCCCCGGCTCACCTGCACCCAGGGCTGGCACTACTATCAGGCAAACTAGATGGTTGCCTAGTGCACTGGCCTTTTGGAGACACCCCTTGCCACTGCTGCCACCTCTCTCTGGGGTCAGCAGTGACAGCAATGGCAAGGGAACCACGATGCAATGCAATCTTGGAATGATTTTACAAGGGCTGCTGAGCAGAGATGATGTCCACTTATCCAGGAAGGGTCAGTGTCTTCCACAGCAGTGTCTTCCAAAGACAACTCTAAACTAGATTTGTTGGGGATGGATGAAGAAAAGCCCCCAGATAAGTGAAAGCCCTCAGGTAAGTAAAACATTAATGGGGTCATTTTAGAAGCCCTATTCATGCTTTGGATGTCTGAAAATAGGCTTAGAGACATCCAAAGCACAGAGATGTCTCCAGAACCATTTTAGAAATGGATGTCCAAGTCTGAATGGGGGCATGGAGGATGTGTGGCCACGGTTTTCCCAGGATCCTGGATGTCCCTGCTTGATCTCAGAAAGTCATGGATGTCTGGCATTGTGTCTAATGTTTGACCTGCTCCAGGCACTTGAAAAGTACTTGTTTTAGCTGAAACAAGCTAATGTTAATGACAGCAACAGGAGACTTATGAACCCTGGCTGCTTTGTTCCTAACCCACTACTCTAATCATTAGGCTACCCTAGAAATCCTAATGCTGAAATATGGTTCTGAGGATGTCTATTTAAACGCCCCTATGTCAACGTTTGTGAAATCACATCTACAACTGGATGTGCTTGCTTTTTTTCAGACATTCTGGCTTAGGCATCCCAGATTGCACTGGATGTCTCTTCTAAAATTCCTCTCCATATGCCTCTGTAGACATGAGTAAAAAGGGCAATATCTGGAAAGTGGTGTGTAATAATGTCTGTAGTATCGGAAATAAGATTCTGGATTTTGAGCCTTTACTGGAAGAGGCTGACTTGGATTTAGTGATGGTTATGGAGACATGATTCATGAACAACCATGACAGATGTAATTATACCAGGCTATAATTTATTCAGGAAGGACAGGGTAAGAAAGGGAGGAGAAATGACACTATATATAAAAAAATAATATTAAAACCAGAATTTCAGGACTTATGAAAGAAGGGGGAAACACTGTGGGTTAAACTGGAAAGAGGAAGGAGTGTCTATTTGGAGTGGTGTTGTATATAGACCTCCTTCACAGGCACAAGTGGACAGAACTTTAATTGAAGATATGAAAGGAGAAGTACTACTGGTAGGTGATTTCAATATGCCAGCTATTGATTGGGACATCTCTGCTGCAAGTGCTGCAGTGTCATCTAGAAATAAGGAAATCCTGAATTTTCTATTAATATTTAGCATGCACATTTTTAGGAAAAGATCAAGGTGAGTTACATTGATGGGCAGTATGCATTTTCCTGGTCCCACAGTCTAAGTTTATACCTGAGGCAAAGGAACACTAAGTGAAAAGGCCATGCTGGTTCTAGGCTACTGCCTTAACCACTTGGCCACTCCTCCTGTGTTAGGGTTGCAGCTTTTACAGGGAGAACTGTTTCAGCAACTAGTAGCAACCCACATGTGAGGGAGCCATATTGGACCTGGTGCTTACGAATGGGGAGAGTGTTTTCTGATGTTATAGTAGGTGATCATCTCACATCCAGTGATCATCAGAGGGTGTGATTCAGTATTTGGGCAAGAGCAGATAGTCCATTCAAAAATGAGGGTCCTAGACTTTATGAAAGCTAATTTTGTCAAGATGTGACAATACCTCAAAGAGTTGTTAGCGGGATGTGGTACCTTTACACTAAAATGGAAATAAGAATAGGTTGGGAACTCTAGGCTGGTTAGTCTGAACTCTGTGGTGAAAAAACTAATGGAAATACTGCTAAAACAGAGGACAGTGAGGTTTCTGGAATACAATGGATTGCAGGATCTGAGACAGCATGGTTTTACAAGAGGCAAGTCTTGTCAGACAAATCTTATTAATTTCTTTGAGTGGGTGACCAGAGAGTTGGACCGAGGAAGAGCTCTAGATGTAGTGTACCTAGATTTCAGTAAAGCCTTTGACACTGTTCCACACAGGCGAGTGCCTTAGTGATGGATCTTAAAGTCTGGGTTAGACTGGGTTAGAAATTGGTTGATTGGGAGGTGACAAAGGGTACAGGTAAATGGAGCTCACTCTGAAGAGAAGGAAGTTACCAGTGGTGTGCCGCATTGATCTGTCTTTGGTCTGATTCTTCATAACATTTGTGTAAGTGATATTGTGGAAGGGCCATCGGGTAAGGTTTGCCTCTTTGCAGATGATACCAAAATCTGCAATAGAGTAGACATCTAGAAAGGTGTTGATGTTTATGTTTATGGGCTCTTGATATACCGCCCTTTGTTACATCAGGGTGGTTTACAATATAAAAACTAACATTCATGGTAGGCTCTAGGCCGGAAGGAAAAGAAAAAGAACTACAATATAACAGGAAAGTGATGAATCAAGCAATCATACAGGACGGAGAGAAGTGGTTGACAAACACAAATAAGGAAACCAGGTCATGGGGGTGGGTCTGGGAGATTATGAGCTGAGGCGAAGAGGTATGTTTTCAAGGATGCTTTAAAGGTGGAGTAATTCTGTTCCAGGCGGAGGGACGTGGGTACGGAGTTCCAAAGGGCAGGACCAAGGAAGAAGAAAGCTGAGTGACGAGTGGATTGCAGGTGTGCACATGATGGGGAGGGAAGGTGAAGGCGGTTTATGTGGAGTGAACGAAGGTTATGTGTGGGGGTGTAGAAATGGAGGAGGTCAGCTAAGTACTGCAGCGTGTGGGTGTTAGTAATGTGATGCACCAAAGTGAGGATCTTGTAGCACGAGGAGGAATCTAGCAAAGCTTAAAGAATAGTCAAGAATTTGGCAGCTGAGATTTAACATTAAAAAATATAGGGCCATGCATTTGGGCTGCAAAAATCCAAGGGAATGGTATTTATTTAATTATTATTTTATTTAACTGGTTTTCTATACCATCTTATCATTCAATCAAAGCGATTACATTGTAACTTTGAACAGTTTAGATAGCAACATTGTGACAGGGAAGGGGAAACAGCATGTGGGAATTGTAGAACAACATAACCTATATACATTGGGGGGTCATTCTGTGCCATGAATAGTGAGGATGTACGTCCTGCCTAGATATACATCCCTGCTATTCGTCCCCCTTCCACTCCCGTAGCAAAATTTATTTATTTATTTATTTATTTATTGAACGGTTTTATATACCGCCTTTCAGAAAAATCAAAGCGGTTTACATAGAACAAAACTTGAACATTACATTGAAACTTATTCAGACAATTGAAATTACAATAAAAATGGTAATTTGAGGGTTGCAATGCTGAGTAAATGCTGATTAGGTATATAGATAGTTTAAACATATATACAGATTTAAATATTTACAAATTTCAAAAATGTATCAGGAAAAATGTATTGTAGTTCACTAGAATTAGTGTAAAGAGTAAATGTGATAATGTGGAGACTGGGTATTGCAAGATAGAGTAAGAAAAAGGAAAAAGTAAGTTGTGAATTAATGAATATGAGTTTAAGTGGGAAATGAATATGAGTTTAAGTGGGAAATATTTCATCTATTGGGAATGAGTCTCCAAAGTACTCTATAAATAGGTGAGTTTTAAGATCTTTTCGAAATGCTGAAAGATCTGTGATATCTCTGAGTTTGTCTGGCAGAGCGTTCCATATTAAAGGAGCATTGAAGCTGAATGCCCCATTTGTTGTAGTTTTATTGAGTTTTGAAAAGTTGTTTGGAACAAGTAGTGTGTTCAGGTTCCTTTGTCTCACTGTTCTGGTCCTTGAATGAATTGTCAATAGATCAGTTAGATATGATGGGGCTATATCTCTTATCAGTTTGAACGTTGTTATGATAACTTTATATTTTATCCTACTTTGTATAGGTAACCAGTGAAGTTTGTACAGTATAGGGGTTATGTGTTCAGTTGGACCTGCATTTATAAGCATTCTTGCAGCAACATGTTGTGCTACTTTTAGTTGGTGTAAAGCATGTTTTGGAATACCTTGAAGAATTATGTTACTAAAATCTAAGTGAGGCAGGATCAGGGCTTGAAGGACTGATCTGAAGTCCAGATTTGATAATAATGGTTTTAGATTTTTAAGATATCTTAATTTATTATATATTGTGTTTGTTGTATTCCTGATGTGTGTTGTTAGACTTAACATTCTGTCTATGATAACGCCAAGGTATCTTATTTCATCTTTTATGGGGATGCTTATGTTTTCAATTTTTATTTCTGTTGGGGGGGAGGTAAATTTTTGATTTCTAGAAACAAATAATGTTTCTGTTTTCTTGAAGTTAATGTGTAGATTGTGTTCATTTAGCCATTGCGTCATTTTAGTGAAGCATGATTTGATATTGGAGAAGTCCAGGGAGTCTATGGGGTATGTTTACTAAAACCCCGGTAAAGTGCGTGCCGCGGTAGTGTGCGTGTGCCATATAAGGAGTGGGCGTTCTGTCCTGAAAAAGAAAAGCCGGAATCTACATATGCGCTAAGGTGCGCTGCGCCCATGTGCGCCCCGCACTTTAGCGCATGAGATAGCTGCGCGGGAGGCATAAGTGGCGCGCTGAAGTGCAAGAAGAAGAGCAGAGCCACAGCACAATGATTAAGACACTGACCAATGGTGCAGAGATCAGGGGTTCAATCCCCCACAGTGCCTAATGGAGACAGCTGGCTGAGGCATTATTTTAGGAGCCATTTAAATAACGGGCGGCATAAGGCGGCGCGCTAATGTTTCAGGAGGCCTTTTAATATTGGGCGGCATAAGGCAGCGTGCTGATGTACAATCACAGGAACAGAACCACAGCACAATGGTTAAGACACTGGTGCAGGGATCAGGGGTTCATTCCCCCAAAGTGCCCAATGAACAAGGCTGGCTGAGGCATAACATATTATGGGGAAGATTGCTTTAGGAGGCATTTTATTCATATTTTAATTATCACTACTAGCAAACGCACTTTCAAAGCGTGTTAACATAAGGCGCCCTATAAGGCACATTTTAAAGTGCACTGTCAGCCAAGGCACCCTAGAATGTTGCTTATAGGGCGCTGTAGAGGGTGCCGTATGAGGTACCGCAAGGTCAGTGTACTGTTTTTTATGGCAGCACTGTGCAGTTTTAAGGAATGAAAAGCATAAGTAGGTGCGCTGACAGGCAAGGAGGAGCAGCAGTGGAGCACAATGGTTAAGGCACTGACTGCTGATACAGGGGTCATGAGTTTGCTCCCCATGTGCCTAATACGTAAGGCTGGCTGTGGCATCAACTTTGCATTGTACATATTTTGTCCTGCAGCACTTTATTTTTATGTTATTCATTGCTGCCAGCAAACACGCCCTCACGTGCCGTAATTGAAGGTGCCGTATAAGGCACCCTATAAGGCACTCCATAGGGCACATTATAAATTGCACTGTCCGCCACAGCACCCTAAAATGTCCCCTATAGGGCACCTGATAGGTTGCATCACAGGATAATGTATAGTGCACCTTATATGGATGGAAACCATAAGGTGCCCTATAGGGCGCCCTATAAAGCACCCTCAGAGGCACCTTATGGGTACAGTACGCTCAGGGTGTTTTTGCTGGCATCAAAATATGTACATTAAAAAAAGATAATGCGTTGGACAACCCTATCAAATAACCCCACTGTGGGTTTGAACCCATGACCTCTGGCTTCAGAGGCAGTGAAGTAACCATTGGGCTACAGCTCTATAGCTGCTAGCAAGTACCTGGCTGGCTGCAGAGAGCATGCACGTCACCACACAGACAGTCTGCTGTGGTCACTAGGATAGGGTTAGCCCACCCATACCCATGATTGCACTGCACATGCAAATCAGCTGTCCACAGATTAACACAGGATGGGCAATGCAAACCCCACAGCACCTCGGCCTGGTAGAGGGAAGTGACCATGTGCACCCACACACCACCTCGGCCTGGTAGGGGGTACTGACCGTGTGTTTTACTGGCACAGAGTAGCTACACACCGTCACATTGTGCGGGTACTGTGCTCACCCTGAGGGTGCGGTGAGGCGCCCAGGACCAGGTCCACAACACCTTCCATAGCTGAAAGAGGCCATGCCGGAGGTCCAAAGTAGTGTTAATGTGTGAGATAGGTAGTTTCTGCACAAACACCTTGGCTATCTCTGTCTGTTTCAGTCAGGTGTAGCCCCCATGGACCCCTAGGTGGGCTATGTACCACCACCACCCCCCCCCCCCCGAGCTGAGGGTGGCAAACAGGGTCTCCCATCAATAGAGCCACATTCTACCTCCCTGCAAAGGTGGCAGTAGAGGGGACCATCAACCCCGGTCTTGCTGAGGAACAGACACCCCACAGGGCAGTCAATGCAGCTCTGTACACATCCATAACATAATAGCAGACAGACATTAGGCCTGGATATGGTGCGCTGCACCCCACCACTATCTGATATTCTCCTGCAGCAAGTCATCAGCTGCTGCACCCTGCAAGCCACATGCCAGCTGCAAACAGTGTGCTAGTTAGTCCATAGTGCATGTTTCCAGTGGAGATGCATGCACCCAGAACCGAGATGTAACATACACAGCAAGCAGCTAAATCAGTGACTGTGCCCCAAAAAGAATCCCATATCTATCACATGAGAGAAATACTATATAGCACTATGGGGGTGCCTAGCCATGCTGTGGTCACTGCACAGTCAGGGTGAGAGTGATCTCTCAGCAGGACATACTGAGGTCACCCTGTCTGTGTAGGTGGTGGCCGGGCACTAAAATGTCCCAGTCAGTGCCCTATGCCCTGTGCAGATGCACCCTGGCCAGGCCACCCTGTCCGGCCTATACCCATGGTACCTTGCTCCTCATTATGCACATTGGCAGCCCAATACTGGCAACATTGCTGGCAGTTGTGGGCTGTGGAAGGTGTTTGCAGCCACCACACACTGGATAGACAGACAGCCACCCCCACACCTATGCCAGCATTGTGCTACTATAGAGGAGTCCAGCAGCTATACCCACCACACCATTCCTGGGCACAGTACAGGCATGGATATGGTACGCAATACTGTTGGGGGTCACTCCCCAGGGTGGTAAACACTGTCAGAGACCAGACCTGCAGCGCACACCGCAGACATCACAATGATTGTTATGGTGGATATCAATGAGCAAAATGTGCTTAACATAGGAATTGATATCTGCCAGTTATCATGGGCAACGTTTGATAGCTGTGTACCATATACCCAGGTGTAGGGTGGCATTGCTAAGGTATGCAACTGCTAGTATTGGGAGATACAGGCAGGGCCCAATGTCCTGCCTCTCCATGAGGCATTGGCCAATGGGGCCTGTGGGGGTGTGTCTGGCCCTGTTGGCTGCTGCTTTACGGCAGAGTGTCCCAACTCCAGTCCTGGTGTTCCAACCACTGTTCGGGTTTTCATGCTGTCCCTCATAAATATGCATGAGCTACATCAGCATACCATGGGGGTGGTGCATAAGATATGCAGCACAGGCATCTTTATTAGTGGCAGCATGGATCCTGAATGGTGTGGGGGCCCTCCAGGACTGCATTTGGGAGACTCTGCTCTAGGTAATGCGGCTGTTTAATGGTGTCCTGTGGTTTGGTGTGGTAAAATATAGGCGTATGAAACCATGCGTATGTTCTCAGCAATAAAGGTTTGCCCTTACTATCATGGTTTAGTTTGTAGGAAACATATGTGGACTAGATTGGCAGTAGCCCCAGCTGGGCTTTTGAACCTGTGACCTTCTGTTTCTGCACATACTGTCTGTGTGCACTGCACCACCATGTTTGCCACAGATATGCTGCGTTCCCTGGGGAGTCCATGACTGTACATCTGACAGAGCCTGTCTGTTGTGGTGGACGGTGCCAGCCTGCACAGGCCTAGGCCATTGTCTGCTGTGGTTTGCAGCCACTGCCCCCTCCACCACCTGTACCCTTCTGCCAACATGCAGACATGTCCCTATCTGGGAAAAAGCATATGACCTGATTGAGTTGTGGCACTCCAGGACTGAATTTGGGGGACTCGGCTGTAGGTAATGCCCATTGTTATGGTTTGTGTGTGGTGTAGGGTAAAATATAGGTGTTGGAACTATGCTTATGTTCTCTGCAATAAAGGAGTGTCTGTACTATCACTGTTTAGTGGTGGGTAAAACTATGGGGACTGGGTTGGCAGGAGCCCCAGCTGGGATTTGAACCTGTGACCCTCTGGTCTTACAGGCACTGGCTGTGTCCCACTGCACCTCACTGTGGCCACAGAGACAGTGCAGTCTCTGGAGATAGGAAACCTGGCCGCACGAGTCAGACACCCTGCTCTGCACAATTTTACTGTGGGCTTGTTTACCTTGTATGGGGACAAAGGTGCAAATAAACCTCAAATATGACCTCCAAAAAAGGGGAACCAAACCAAAACCAAGCTGGGCAACAGTAATATCAATGGGCAACCTGAAAAACACTCCCAGGAAAGCTCCATTAAAATGCAGTGCTTTTGAAAGAGTCTACGGAGCGTAGACCCTTCCAAAAATCATTTCTTTTTTTTTGGAGCTTTCCTGGGAGTGTTTTTTTTAAGGTTGTCCTTAATATCACTGTTGCCCAGCTGGATTATAATTTATTTGGAATTTGTTGTGGTCATTTTCAATTTTATATTTGCTATTTTGTTCTGTGCACATGTATCACACTGCTCACGTTTTTGCAGGTTTCCCCGTTTTGCTGTACATTGCTGACGGAAATGGTTTTTCTCTTTCCCTTTAAATCGGCTCTAACGTGAGGTTTTCACTCGCGGTATTTCTTTTGCCGAAATTCAGCCCCGCACTTGTGCGGGGAGCCTCTCCCCTCCCACTCTCCACCCATTGACCCCGTCCCTCCGCCCCTCGGGGGCCTTCCTCTGCCCTCCGTACGCCTTTCCTTCCCCGCCTCTATCGCACATCAGCGCACCGCACACTTGCGCTCCGGGGCCCGTTAGTGTGAGGTGCACATGTGTGGGGCACCTAAGAGCACTTAATGCATCATTAGCGTACACTACTGTGCGCCACGCACGTGTGCGCGGTTTTAGTAAACATACCCCTATGTCCATAGGGAGATAAATCATAACATCATCAGCATAAATTGCATTTTTTAATGTGCACTGTTGAATGATGTGGCATCTAGGCTGTAAATATATGTTAGAGGAGAGCTGACCATGCAGACCCTTGTGGGAGTCCTTGTTTTTGCGTCTAGGTTTTAGATGTATGGTTTCCTATTTTTACCTGTTGCGATCGATCATTAGATATGATTGGAACCATGCAAGAATAGTGCCATGTATACCAATCTGTTTTGAGTCTTTCAAAAAGGATACAATGGTTAATTGAATCAAAGGCTGCCAAGATATCCAAAAATATAAGTAATACTGCTTGTTTTGATTTGTCAATGTATTTTAGAATATCATCAAAGTGTTTCTACACTATGGTATGGTCTAAAGCCGTATTGGTGTGAATCTAAGGGGGCATGAAGTTCAATGTGATCCTGAAGTTGATTATATACTACTTTTTTCTATAATCTTTGCCATAAATGGAAGGCTAGAGATAGGTCTATATGAAGAGGGATCAAGATTGTCTAGTTTTTTGTTTTTCAGAATAGGTCTAATCGAGGCTCTCTTTAGGATTGTTGGCATAGTACCATGTATGAGAGAAAAATTTGCTATATTTAGAATGTAGGGGGGCGCTAGGAGTTGGTTTAGTATTTTTGATCCAGCTAACTGGGCAGGGATCAAGACTAGAAGTGGTTGTGGTAATATCTGAGATCACCTTATCCAGTTCTTTTTAGTGTTACAGTATGACATTTATCCCATATGTGTTCAGGCGTTGGGTTGGAGTAAATTAGTGGACTTGGAGGGTCTGATAGTGGAGAGAGCTTAGTTATGTAATAGTCAGCAAGAGTTTGGGGGTTAATAGGGGTGACATCTATATTAGGAGGTTTTGATACTTTTTTAACTATTTTCAAATAATTCTCTGGGACGATTGAGGGAATTTGTTAGTAATTATTGTTTTTCTGTAGTAGTCTAGTTTCTCATTGTATAAATTTCTGTCATTATTTGAATTCGTTTTCCCCCGCCATCTTTTTTCAATCTTTCTAAGTTTCCTCTTTATTTGTCTAATTTCTTGCGAGATCTCCCTGTATGAACAGTGCTGTTGTACGGGGAGCCTTAGATGGGGCGGGAGGGGGCGGTCTGGAGGTGGAACGAGGATGGGGCACGGGTGAGCTGGGACCATAGATGTACATGGCTGATTCTGAGATTGGCCCTGCACATTGTGGGCTTGCCACGTAGATGGGGGACCGCAGTGCTGGGGGTTGCAACAAGGTGAGGGGGTGCAGGGGGAACCCTGCAGCTCGATCCTGGCTATGGGAGGCTTGATCAGGAAATGAGCAATCTGGGTTGGTGGCCAGGGGAGCCGTGGTGCCATGGCAATGAGATGCCATGGCAACTGTGACTCCATTACGGAGCCTGGCTGAGTTAGCCGGGATCTGCTGGGCATGCAACCCATCAGAATCGGGGCCTGGCCCTGCACATCCAGGCCAGCAGACCTGATTATGATCCTGTGGGCACGTCTAGTCCCTGTGGGATCAGAATCGGATGCTATCGCTGTACGCCCTGATTCTGAGGTACCGCACAGGTGCTGGTGATGGCCAGAATAGAATTGGCCTCTAAAGGTACACTGTGGTAGTGAAAGATTGTGGGAGATTAGTTAGTGTGGCTTAGGATCATCCTGGGGCCAGAGGCGTCCACTAGGAGGAGGTTACTACATGCTAGGTGATGCTACTGAAGTGCTCCATGTATAGGAGAGTTTTCAATTTTTTTCTGAAGTCCTTGATATTTATGGTGGCTCTTAAATCATCCAGTAGGGAGTTTCATAGGGCTGGAGCAATGAGGGGAAATGCCCATCTGGATGTGGACTGCTTAGACTTTATGGTAGGCACTGGCAGTAAGGTTTTGACTTCTTGTGCCTTCTAGGTCGGTTGTCTGGTCTTTTTTTGATTAGTTCGTCAGGATGTCTGCTGATGTGTTCTGTAGGACTTTGAAAATGTTGAACACCATTTTAAACTCGGTGTGGGAGTGAACTGGGAGCCAGTGTAGCTGGTTCAGAATAGGAGTAATATGACTGTGTCTTTCTGATTTGGTGATGATGCATGCAGCAGTGTTCTGTGCCCATCTGGAAAGGATGGAGAGTTTTGCTTCGGGGCCATGGTATAGGGAGTTGCAGTCATTCCAAAAGAGGTGTAATAACAGCTTGGCATACCATACAGAAATGATCCTTGCTGAAGAGTGACTTTGAGCCTCCTGATTATTTTCATCTTTTGTTAAGCATTCCTGGTAGTCCTTGTTGATGTGGGATTGTAGGTTCAGGTTGCAGTCCAGTGTGACTCCTAAGTATCTGATTTCTTCCTTTATTGATATGCTCTTATTGGGGTAATTCAATTGAATGTGGAGATGTTAAATGATGTATTCCTCATGATAAATAGGACTTCATTCTTATTGTAATTTATGTTTAAGTTGTTTGTTGGCGAGCCAATTGGTCATATTCCTCCAGGCATCCTATATCATTGAGTATTTTGTGGCTTGTCTAGGTTGACTTGGTGTAAATCATGATGCCGTCAGCATATACCTCGTATTGCATATTGTGCTTTTTGATGACCTTCATTACTCTGCATCACATTATTATTATTCATAATAACATTAAATGTCATGTAAGAATCAGTTGCTTCCAGATTTAGCTTATAGGGGAGGGGTGCAATATTCAAAGGCATTTAGGCAGTTTGTAAACTGCCTAAATGTTACTTACTGAGGGACTAATGCGATTAGTGGTGCTGAATGTGCTCAGTTTGAGCCACTAAATGCCCCAATGCTAGCCGGCTAGTGTTGGGGCAGAGTGGGGATAGCACCTGAGGATAACTGGTTAGTGGCAATATTCAGTCGCTAACCAGTTATCCTAAACCAACAAAGGTTAGGCACTTTAGCTGGTTTAGCTAACCTGTCAATGGCTGAATATTGTCGCTGACCAGTTAGCTGCATCGCTATTTGACCAATCCAGATATCAAATGCTGGTGGCTGGATATGACCCTAGCACTAAATACCCTGTTTTAATTTAAAGCAGCAATAGCCTGCCATTTTAACTGTGTTGGCCACCACCACTGAATATACCACCTCAAAAATACCTCACTGGTTTTGATCCAATTTTCCTGCAGGCTACTTTAGTGGACTTTCTGCAGCCATTGTTTTCTTTATTTTCTGGAAGATCCAGCATGACATGTAATATAAAAACAGAATAAAATAAAATATATGAAAATAAAACCACATAGCATCATATGTGGGGGATAATTACATAAGAAGGTGCCTATGTGAAAGGCCCAAAGAAGCTCCTATTTTATAAAGGCAACATAGACACGTATGTGCCTCATATGATGAAGCCTGACGTACAGACTCAAGAAGTTTGTTCCAGACATGAGGAGCAACAAGGTGATAGCCTCTAAAGCAAAAAAATCCTCCCATAAAGATAACTTTCATCCTAGGGAGGTGGCGATGCTGATCAGGGAGGTTCTAGCAAAATATCATGTTCTGTTTGGTCCTGCAAGTGTTCATTACAAGCACCGTCTATGGCACTCCATCTGTGTAAAGATCAAGGCCATATATCACAGAAACTGGGACACTGAGGATATGAAACACAAGAGGAGAGACATGAGATGATGGGCAAAGCACAAGGCAGCAACAACAACTGCAGACATAGCTTGTGTATAGTTGACTTATCAAACCTGAATTGGGTCAGACATTGTTTCATCTGGGAGGTCCAGATATTGGACTCTGACCTAGTACACTCTCTGGTAGGGTGTCCTCTTCTGTTCCTCCTGTGCTCCCTGTAGGCCCTCCTTCTCCTGCAGGATTAGTATAAACCAGGCTAACACAGCATCCATGGTTTATACCTACCACCAACATCCTTGTGCCACCACTACCAATATGCAGTGTGACTCAAACACAAAAAGACAGATAGCGACAAATACTCACTGAAACTCTGAGTCACATCATGAGCCACTCATACACCTCCTCTCCAACACATCAACACACACTGGCACATGACACAGTATCATGGCATGGGGACATGGGCTGTAAGGGATGCACTGGGGGAAATAGAGTGGCAGGGAAGGGGGGGCTGTGGGGTCCAAGAGAGTGGTTGAAGGCTGGGAGTTAGTTAGTGGGCAGCTACAGGATATGGTGAGCACTGCTGGGGGGATGCACAGTGGAGACATAGGGGAATTGCTACATGGATGACAAGCAAACCAGTCACTCTCCAGAACAAGCTCCTCCAGTCACAATTGCAAACCATAGTTAGCATGGACAGCAAAGTCCTATACCTATTTATGATTTATAGCAGGTGTAGAGTGGGACATTTGGATACCCTAAACACTGTGTGAAATACATCTTGGACGTGCAGCTGCTTTGCAATGCCCTAGCCCCACCCAGAAACGCCTCACCCCAGAACGTCCAGACTTGGATGTAGCTGCTGCTAGAACATGCAGGTCTGCCCAGTTCTGAATCACCTTCAGCATATCCCTGTGGTTGTGATGTCCATGTCAACGTTTTGAACATAAGATGCATACTGGATCAGATCAAGGTCTATCAAGCCCAGTATCCTGTTTCTAACAGTGTCCAGTCCAGGTCACAAGTACCTGTCAAGTTCCCAAAAAGGTATACAGATTCCGCATTGTTTATCCTGGGGTAAGCAGTGGATTTCCTTGGTCCTCTTTAAGACTATAATGTAATGTACTATAATGTAAGAGGATGCATTGCGCCACTGCTTTCAGACTCAGCTGTCAAACACTGTATTTTCACTTTGGCCATTGCAGGGTGCATACAATTTCACATTCCAGTCTTTCTTGGGCTAAGCCAGATGCTCATGTAGGCCCATGAATAGTTTGGGTCCACCAAGAAAAGCACTATGCCACGTTGTTAGAAGAAACCCAGTCTAAAATACGTGGTTTGAGGGAAGGAGTTCTTTATTTAATATTAATTGATTCCTTGCGCCAGATAGCCCAACACAGGCCATTTCGAATTCACTTCATCAGAGGAATTCAGGCGTACTACATTTATAAACACATAAACAAGACCCAATTACGTAAACATATCATTCAATCCTCATATAAACTACTGGACTAAAAATTATTTAAACATGTATATAAAATATTAATAATAAAACTTATGTGTTGTTGTTGTTGTTGTTGTTGTTAAGTGCCATTGAGTCAGAGTCGACTCATGGCGACCCTATGGATAGCTATCCTAAATTGTGTTCGGTCTTCAGTCAGGCGGCTCATTGTTGACAGACTGTTACCCTTAGCTGCTGTTATTGTATCGATCCATCTCATTGCTGGCCTTCCTCTTTTGCGTTGACCTTCTATCTTGCCAAGCATGATGTCTTTCTCTAATGATCTCTCTCTTCGCATGATGTGTCCAAAGTATGAAAGTCAAAGTCTTGTCATCTGAGCTTCTAAAGAAAGCTTAGGTTTGATCTCCTCTAGTACCGACTGATTTGTTCTTCGGGCAGTCAATGGTATACACATATTTGCCGCCAGCACCATAATTCAAAGGCATCAATTTTCTTCCTGTCTGTCTTTTTCACTGTCCAGCTTTCACATCCATATGATGTTATTGAAAATACCATGGCTTGAACAAGTCGAATCTTTGTATGGAGAGAGACATCTCTGCTCTTGAGAATCTTATCTAGGTCTTTCATAGCATTTCTGCCAAGAGCAATGCGTCCTTTGATTTCTTGACTGCTTGTTGCTTGCTTCTTTATTGATAGTTGATCCAAGTAGTTAAAGTTGTTCACAATTTCAATTTCTTCTCCTTCAACGATGAACCTGTTGATTATGCCAGTTGTCATGATCTTTGTCTTCTTTACATTAAGGTGCAGGCCCATTTTGAGACTATGCTCTTTGATTGTGAGAAGCAAATGTTTCAGATCATCTTCACTTTCAGCCAGTAATGTAGTATCATCAGCATAGCGAAGGTTGTTGATGAGTCTTCCACCAATCTTCACACCTCTATTGTCTTCATACATCCTGCTTCTCTGATGATTTGTTCTGCATATAAATTAAACAGGTAGGGGAAAGTATTCCGCCTTGTCTTACACCTTTGCTTATTTTAAACCATTCTGTTTCTACTTGTTCCGTTCGAACTGTTGCTTCTTGATCATGTACAGATTGCGCAAGAGAACGATCAGGTGTTCTGGTATCCCCATGTTTCTTAATGTGGCCCAGATTTTCTCATGGTTTACACAGTCAAAAGCCTTGCTATAGTCGATAAAGCACAAATAGATATCCTTTTGGTATTCTTTAGTCTTTTCAAGGATCCATCTCACATCCGCAATGATGTCTCTTGTTCCTCGCCCTTTCCTGAACCCTGCTTGCACTTCAGGTAGTTCTTGTTCCAGGTATGGTTGTAGTCTCTTTTGAATAATCTTCAGTAGAATCTTGCTGGCATGTGGGATCAGAGCGATTGTTCAATAATTTCCACAGTCAGTTGGATCACCTTTCTTTAGTATTGGTATAAACACAGATCTTTTCCAGTCAGTTGGCAATGATGTTGTCTTCCATATTTCTTGGCAGAGCCTTGTAAGTATGGTAACAGCTGCATCAGATTGCTGCAATACTTCTATAGGAATGCCATCAATGCCTGGTGCTTTGTTCTTTGATAAGGCTTTCAATGCTGCTTCAACTTCTTCTTTCATAACCAATGGTTCCCGATCATAAGGTACAGGTTGAAACGGCTGTTGGTCCTCTTGATCTTTATCATATAAAAACTCTGTATATTCCTTCCACCTTTCTTGATCTTCTCAGCATCATTCAACATAGAATCTTGAGCATCTTGTAACATTCCAAATCGAGGCTGGAACTTTTTCTTTAACTCTCATAGCTTTAGGAAAGCTGATCTTGTTCTTCCTCTAATAGTTTCTGCTTCTATTTCCTTGCATGCGTAATTGTAGTACTTTTTCCTTGTCCTTGTCTTGCTGCACGTTGGAAATCTCTGTTAAGTTCTGCGATTGTCTTCCTTTCTCCTCTGGCTTTAGCTTCTCTGCGTTTCTGGGCAATTTTCAGAGTTTCTTCCTTCTTTTCCGTCATCCATTTTGGCCGTTTTTGCTTTTTCACCTTTTGTAGAGACTCCTCGCTTTCTTCAACACAACCTTCTTGATGTCATTCCATAACTCTTCCGGAGCTCTGTCATTTGGTATCTAAAGCAGCAAATTGATTTTGCAGGCAGTCTTTAAATTCCAGTTGTATATTCTCAAGGTCATATTTTGCTGCATTCATGAGTGGTTTGCTCTTTTTCAACTTTAGCTTGAGTTTGCATACTAGTAGTTGATGATCTGTACCACAGTCAGCTCTAGGTTTTCTCTTTGTTGATGTTATAGAGCGTTTCCATCATTGACTTCCAAAGATTTAGTCAATTTGATTTTTATACAATCCATTGGGTGAAGTCCATGTGTACAGTCGCCGCTTGTGTTGCTGGAAGAAAGTGTTTGAGATGAATAGATCATTGGTCTTGCAGAATTCTATCAGTCTTTCTCCAGCTTCATTTCTGTTGCCAAGTCCATATTTTCAATCTACTTTGCCTTCTTTCTTTGTTGCCACTTTTGCATTCCAGTCACCCATGACTATCAGGATATCCTGTTTGCATGTTCTGTCAATTTCAGCTTGTACTTGTTCATAAGAACTCTTCAATTTCATTCTCTTCTGCAGCTGTTGTTGGGGCATATACTTGAATTATAGTTGTGTTGATAGGCAATCCTCGTAGACGAATAGAGATTAAGCGTTCGCTGACTGCATTGTATTTTCATTACAGTTCTTGCAAGTTTCTTCTTTATTATAATGCAACACCGTTTTCTTCTTTGTCTTTCATTTCCAGCATAGTAGACCATGTGATCATCTGATGCAAGTGCCTGATGCCAGTCCATTTCAGTTCGCTGGCACCCAACAGATCAAGTTGTACCCGTTCCATTTCATTCTTGATCACCTCCAACTTCCCTTGGTTCATGCTTCTTTACGTTCCATGTTCCAATGTGTAAGACATCTTTACAGCTTCTGACTCTCATTTCATGCACAGCTACATCAGCATCAGACTTCCTGATGGCTTTGATCCAACCACATCATAAATGCTGGCTTTACTTTGAAAAGCCTTCCAGCTCTTCCCCAGTAGCTAGCTGAGTGCCTTCTGACCTGGGTGTCTCATCTTTCCAGCACCATAGCACAATTTGTTTTGTTTGTAACTATCCATTGGGTTTTCATGGCAAGATACAGAAGTAGATTGCCAGCCTTTCTTCCGTGCAGTTTAACGTTTGGTGTTGTTGCCGTTGTCACAAAAATGTGCTCCTCTGCCGTCAACACTATCCCATTCTGCTGCTGCCCAGATGGGTGGTTTGTCTTGGACAACATCAGACTCAATTATAAGCATTAAAAAGGAGCAAAATGTGGCTTACCTAAGATGGCAGCGTGAGCGTTTCTGTGTTGAATATGCCTAAGCGAAAAGGCCGGCCCAAGGCTCCTCCCACGGAGTCTGAAGCCTGCCAAATCCGCTGGTCCGATGGATCGGTATGTGCACTTGACGGAGCAGAAGAGAGGGGAGATTCGAGCGGGCGCTGTAGCACCGGTTGAGGTGGATCCGGAACTACTTGCCCTGGAAGTGTCTCTCTCCCAGGATGAGCGTGTGCCACCTCCTCATGTCAGCACTCCCAAGACCCCCCTGTGAGAGGAGAGGAGGACCTACCAGGAAGTGGTGGATCAGCCTCTCGTGTGCGGGCTCCACTCGAGGAGAGTCCGGGAGTCCAGCCCTCAGTTGTGAGGCCTGTTAAGGAGGATGAAGATGCAGCAAGTCACAGAGCTGTGGGAGCAGACGTGCAGAAATTCCCTTTGTTGGCAGAATTTTCTAAAGGTACTCTTTTGAAATGCCCGAAGGTGATCTCACTATAGTCGATTTGGGAGGCAATTTTGCAGTTATCTTCTGTGGTGTGTCAACATGTGGATTTGGAAACTTCGCGTTTGGAAAAGTTGGAGACTCTGTCTGGTGGAATGCAGGCTGAACTCGCTGACCTTCGTGGGAAGTTTCTGGCTGGAGAACAGAAAGTGACTCAGGTTTCTGTAGTGTCTGAAACTATTATTAAAGATAATACAGCTATGAGAATGAAGTTGGAAAATTTGGAAAATGTTTGTGAGGGCGTCTAACATCCGATTGTTAAATTTTCCTGTGGTTGTGGGGTTTCTCCGGTTTGAATTGTTTAAACATATAGGCATGAAACCTTAGGCGTACCATCTGATTTAACTCCTCCGGTTGTGAAAGCCTATTTTCTGCCTTCGAGTAAGAAAGAGGGTAAGAAAATTGAAGGTTAAAGAAAAAAAAAAAAGAGCAAAAAATAATCCACATTAGCAAAATTCAAAAAAATCATATAAACTACAAAAATATCCATTCCAAAGTATTATTTATTAATACATAGCAAAAAGATAAACAAACTCCTTCTAACTGACAAACACCATCAGTTATATAGTATCATACTGATAGTCTCCAACAATCTCAAGAATGGATTCACAATCTCAGAATACTCTACAACATTCAGAGCATATTCCAATCCTACTCCAAAAAGATTCATAATCTTACAACATATATCCTAGTATTCATATTAAACACACTAAGGGGGATGTTTACTAAACCATCTTAACGTAGCAGCGGCGACGTTATTGCGTGATACGTCACGTATTGTGTGATAACGTCGGCAGCGGCGTTAAGGCACACTAATGCTGTGAAATCCAGCTCTGAAGGGTGGAGTAGGGCCTCCCAGAGGGCAGAGATAGAGGTCAATGGGCGGAGAGTGGGCGGGGAGACGCTCCAGGCACACTAATGCTATGAAATCCGGGTCTGAACACTAACGCCAGTGAAACCCTCGCATTAGAGGCACATTTGCAGGAGAGAGAAACCATTTCAGTCAGCAATGTACAGCAAAGGCAGGGAAACCTAGAAAATGATAGTAGTGATACATGTGCAGAAACCAAAAAGGCAAATAAACATATAAAATGACCAGAACCAAATATGAAATCCAAATATACTAGCTGGCCAATAGTTATATTTATGATAAACATAAAGCAACACTACTGACAAAGTGTAAAAAGGAAGATATCATGTTTGGAAGGGTCTATGCTCTGTCCCCCTACAAAGTGAATGATCCCACATTGAAATAGCGGTGATCAAGGTTTTTGTCATTTATATTGGACAGGTTTTGTTAGGGCGTGCACATGTGCAGCAACAGCAGAGTGGGCACGTAGGAAAGGGCAACTGTACTGATGCTGTAAATGGGATACAGGGGGCTGCAGGCGGCACATGCTGTGGTCCAGCTGGGGCACAGTGGGGACTAGACAGATGCCTAGGTGGCACACAGGAATGCTGAAACTGTAAAGCAGTAAGACAGCAACTGACAAGGGACCAACATGGGCATGAGTGTGTGTCCCACAGTGTCACAGGGGATATTACCCAGCAGATACTCCCAAGGGCACAGAACATTGGGAGGTGGTGCGGGGAGGCACCCCTACCCGAGAACCCACACCATAGGCAGCTGCCTACCGGCACACTTGATGGCCTGGGACTGCGCACCACCAGCACCAACGGCATAAGGGCATGTCAGCATGGTGGCAGAGGGGTGCTGGTGGCGGAGGGGGGCAGTGGCATCTGCCCACAGCAGACCACAGCCAAGCCCCATTTACGTGGGTGCCATGCACTGCAACAGACTGATGAACAGACATGGTATCCGCAGGGAATGATCTGCCTCTGTGGCAACAGTATGGTGCAGTACACACAGCCAGTGTATTCAGGGGCAGAAGGTCAGAAGTTCAAGTCCCAGCTGTGGCTCCTGCCAACCTTGTCCCCATATTTTACCCAGTACTAAACCGTGGTAATAAAGATGGAACCTTTATTGCAGATAAATTAAACATGGCCTGAAACGCCTATATTTTACCCTACAGAGCACAGACACCATAAACATGTGCAAATCCCTAGAGCAGAGTTTCCCAACTGCAGTCCTGGAGGGCCAAACACCATTCAGGTTTCATGCTGTCCCTAATTAATATGCCTGTGCTGCATTTGTATGCATCGCCCCCATTGGTATGCAAATGTATCTCATGCATATTCATTAGGGACAGCATGAAAACCTGAACAGTGTTTGGCCCACCAGAACCGGAGTTGGGAACCTCTGCCTAGAGCAGTGGCCAACAGGGGCAGTGGCCAACAGGGGCACAAATACCCACACCCACAGGCTCCACTATCCAAAGCCTCATGGAGAGTCAGGCTGTTGGGCCCTGCGCGGAGTAGTATCTCCCAATACTGGCACCTGCAATGCCGTCCTAAACTTGGAAACACGTTCCACATATATCAAAAGGTTGCTATAATTAATGTCAGCTAACAAATTTTAAGTTAAATACGATTTGTTGATAGAGATTCATCATAGCAACCTTTTAAAATAGCCTTAAAAACATATTTTTATCAGCAAGCTTTTTGGCGCCTAGGGCACAAGCACATTGGGTCACTAAGAATGTCAGCTGGGACAGGTCTTATCTTCTTTCTCTCCTGTTGTGTTACTGTATTTCTAATTTGCTTCCCATTGATTATGTTGTAACCACACTAATGTGCTCACACAAGACGGTATAAAAAGTCTATAATAAATAAATCCTTCCAACTTTACATTCTGTTCCTAACTCTGTAATAGACTCCATAGACAATGTAGTTTTTTTTTTTTCCCAGGTGAAGAAAATCTTGATCACCTCAACTTAAAAAGAGTCAAAATCTGTATTCTCACTTAGGGGTATGTTTACTAAACTGCAGTATGTCACTTGCGTTAGGTTCCGCGGTAAAGGTACAGATGCCCATATAAAGGCGTGGGCGGTGCATCGTATCAGCTGCCGCGCGTTACAAGGCGCCTTGTAAGGTGCCCTGTAAGGTGCCTTGTAAGGCGCCCTGTAAGGTGCCTTGTAAGGCGCATTATAAGGTGCATTAAAAGGTGCCTTGTAAGGTACCTCATAAAGCGCTCTATAGGGCTCCTTAGGCTAAGTGCCATATTAGGCACCCCTGGACAAGGCACCGTAGAAGGCACCCTGGGCTATGGAGCCATAGGTTAAGGTGGCTTAACAAGATTACGGTGCCCTAGGTTAGTGTGCCCTAAGGGCTGCAAGGTGCCGCAGGATGACCATGCATGACCTGTGAGGAACAGAGACAGATGTAGCCCTAACACTAGATAGAGCACTCAGGAAAGGCAATCAACAGGTGAGTGAAGGACAGAGAGCTGGGAGCCGCTGGACCCGCCATATCTGTGGCATCCCATGTGGCTGCCAGAACTGATGACAAACATGGTGGGGCAACTGTACCACAGCACAGGGTGTTGGCAATGTAAAGTACTGGCAAGACAGTTGGTGGAAGAACGATGAGAATACGTGTCCCCTAGTGGGAGGCAGATGTGGCAGGATAGTTACAATGATGGGTGGACAGAGGAGTGGTGGTGCCATGCAGATCAGGCACAGGTGAGGCAAGCATGATGAGGCGCAATGCAGGAAAGGGTAGCAGTGCAGGACATGGGGTGGCAGCCTGCACAGGCAGACAGGACTCTACCACAGCTGACAGACGCAGATAGACGGACCGAGGGAATGTTGGCAATTGTGGCGAGGGTATTATGGGCTGGCAGCACATATCTGAAAAAATATGACTGTTACAGGCATGCACACTATTTGAGCAAGACAGGCAGGAGAGGAGGGAACAATGAGGAATTGAACCCATGAACACTGCCGAGAATGGCATTGTATTAACCAGTAGGCTATACCTCTGTGGTGTATGTCACAGCAATGACTGGGTACAGAAGGACTGCAGGTCACCGCACAAACTGTCTGCTCTGAGTTCCAGGATAGGGTAACCCCACCAGTACCCATGATGCAATGCACATGCTTGAATAGCTGTCTACAGCTAATCACCAAGATGGAGTCTGCACCTCTCCGGTACCCTCAACTTGGAAGACGAACTGACAGTGCGTGATACTGGCACAGTGTAGCTACAGACCATGCCATTGTGCAGGTTCTGTGTTCACCCTGAGGGATAGAATGGGTGCCCAGCACTAGGTCCGCAGTACATGCCATAACTCCAGGAGGGCCCAGACCAGATCACAGATGTTACTAGCTCATTTAGGTGTGGTGGGCCATGCTCCTGTTGCAGTCGCCCACAACTGCCCTATTCACAGGAGGCCTTAGTCGTGACCACAAAGGTATAGTAGAAAGCCTAGTGTCTGGTAGTGGTGCCTGGCAATGTGTGCAGAGCCTCCCACATCCTGCTCTATCTCAGAACACATCACCCATGTGTTCTAAGGATAGCATGGTGCCATGGCGGGTATGTTGGATGATGTGTGTAGGTCAGGCAAACACACAGGTGTGTGCCGAACCACACAGGGAGTTAGGGAACACCTCCCCTGGACCCCAGCATGGCCAAACCACACGTGGCATGGTGCTGCCATTTCATGCAAGGAGAGTGTAGGAGCAGGGTGTGGGGGGTCCGTGGGGCTACGCACAGTACACATAGGTGGCACCTCACACATGCCCAGACCCACAGCCACACATGCAGGGTGCCCTGGCAACAGGTAGTAGAGGACACACTGGCCAGAGCAGCAGAAGCAGCACGCTGCTGCTCACAGAGATGTGTGATATGCATTGGGCACCCACCAGAGATATCTGGCCCCTAATGCTCCCACCCATTGCTTTCCCCCCAGGTAGAGGATCTACGGAAAAAGGGTCGGGAGTTGCGTCTGCACTGCTCGGAGGTTCTTGCCCGCCTCCAAATGAGGGCACTGGAGCAAAGTGGTGGTGAGTGTTGCAGTCTCTGCAGCGCAGTACAGCATGTCACAGTGGCCCAACAGCCTGTGGAGGCCAAACTATGTACATGTGGTATGTGAATCACATGATGGTGTGCTAATGACTGTCTTCCCACCACAGAGGATGCTGCTGCTGGTGAGGGCCCATCTACATCGGGGCCCCCCAGAACACACCCCATAGCGCCAGTCCAGCCAGAGGAGGAGGAGGAGGAGGTGGCAGAGGGCGAAGAGGAAGAGGACAACATGGAGGGGGCAGAGGGTGGGGTGGGGCGGGAGATAGGGGAGGGGGAGGGTCAGTTCTATGCAGCAGGGGGTGAGGAGGGAAAGGGGGAGGTGGAGGAGGCGGCGGAGAAGGAGGAGAGCGGGGAGTGGTGCGAGAGGGTGGGTGGGGGGGTCAGGGGGAAGAGGGGGTGTGGAGGTGGTGGAGGGTGGCTCTGTGGTTGGGAGGGGACACAGGGCACTGTGAGTCCCTGTCAGCTGCCAGATATGTGCGGCAATGATATCCGCCTGGGAGAGTCCCCAACCATTGCCACAGACAGGACCCATGCTCATGCCACTACACAAACACCGGGCACCTGGCGTGGATGTGGTGGCAGGTGTGTGTGGGACCTGTATCTGGCAGTGGGTGGTGTGCTGCAAAGCCAGTGGACCCAGGACCACACCATCTGGTGGCTGGCAGGCACCATTCAGTGGTTGGCTGCCGAGATGCACATGCAGTGTGCAGCTGCTATAGGTGGTGCATCTCGACAGCAATCCCCTGATGGGCATCACTGGAGTGTTTAAGGGGTATAGGGGCGCCCACACACGTGCCCTGTGCTGTCTGGTCAACCGGGACAGAACATGGGGTGTTCTGTAAATATTAAGCAATGTACATTTGTAAATAAACAAGTTTGTACATACGGCACAATGGTCACGTGTCTCCCTTAAAGACAGACTGTGGACGTGAGCATGGGACATGTGTGTGTAGATCCCTATGTGTATGCGTGGTAGACATAGGTAACATATATGGACCATCTCCACATGCAGGTGTGGGGGCTGCCCATGTGCGTAGGCCATCTGTGTCCCCTGGTGCCCCTGTGATGTGCCGATGTGCAGTGTGTCCCAACAGCTATGGTCACATGCATGCTGCCTGTGATTTGTAGGCTGCATATCTGATACAAACATGCTCGTGGGGCAATAGGGTAAAAGACCAGCAGCAGGTATGTGGCAGGAAGGGTAAAAGGGACTGCTGTACCCAGGAGCTGCACAGGGGGATAGCTGGTGAGGGCGAGACAGGTCGATGCAGGTCCCGAGGATGAGCTGTGGGGAACTACAAGCGCTGGGGAAGAGTGACCAGCTGACTGTAGCGAGCTACCTTTGTCTGCCTGTGCCGCATGCAAGCCTATGTGGGTAGACAGCCATGTAGGCCCTGGTTTGGGCAGGGAGGATGGTCACACATGTGTGTATAATAATGGAGAGCATATGGGGTGGGAGAGGGTGACCGAGCCCTACAACAGAAATGTACACCATGAACATCTTGCTGGGCAACGGGTGAGGTTGGGTATAACCCCCACGCATAGGTAGGAGGGTGACCACCTGGTACTGTCCATGGCACCAAGGCATGGTACAATCAATGTGCGTTGATTGGTGGCAGTGCAGACACCACACCCCTGAGGGATATGGTTAGGCACATGTGGGCAGGGGTGAAAACATGGGGTTGCAGGGTACTCAGGAGATCACAGTGCCACACATTGGAAACAAACACATAGGTAGTAATAGGTTGTGATGTCTTTATTTACAATGTTCACATCCTCCGTGGCCCGGCCACGGCGACCACAGCCAAACCCACCCCTCTGTCCCGGAGACTGCTGGATGGTACCACCTCTGGCGCCGTTGCTGGTTGCTGTGTATGAGCAGCCATGCCTCCTGGGCATCCACAATATGAGTAGTGCCCCTGCCATTGTGCCCTCTGTGGCCTGCAGCTGGTGGATCTCCTGGTGAATGGCCAACAGAGCCCGATGAGTGCCTGTGGGTGGGACACAAGGTGATGTGTGAGACACCTGTTAGAACCCCCACTGTGACACATGCACATGTCAGACATATCCCACCAGACCAGTCTGCAGAAAAAGCATGCACGCGGCAACTAGCAATGCATGAGCATGTGTACATCTGTGTGTCCCATGAGCCATTCTCATGCCAGGAAAGGGTCCTGATGAGGGGTCGTCTGAATCACAGATTTCACACATGGTACAGTGTCGCAGTTCAATGTGTCAATGCTAGATCTGCGCATTGATCGTATGAGATAAGCCAGATGACGTGGGGAGTTGTGGCACACACATACATAGAACTGGGGGGCCCTGTTTTTTATAACGCTGGTGCACAGTATAGATTATGGTGACAAGCTATGCTAGGTACCAATACCCATGGTGAGGGATCAGTCAACTAAGTTGTCTAGGTGATCTGGGATAGGTGTGCGCTTCCTTGAGGTATATGGCCATGAACAGTGTGCGTATGTCTGAGCTCCTCAACATGCTGACACTTGACAAGCCAATTCTACAATAGGGGGGAACACACATGGCACAGACCCCCCCACAACATAATATATGATCTGCTATGTTGACAACATATTGTGGTGCACATGCAGTCTCATTGTGGATGCTACGTCAACCCCCATGGGGATTGTTGTGTATGCTGTTACCCACCTTCAGCATCATGCCTTGCTGAGCCACTGTGGGCCCACAGCTCTGCCAGGATCATAGCCATGCTGTTGGGAGGGGTGGCTGATGTCCCTGGTGCCTGCACGGTGTGGTGACTCCCCTCCATCTCTGGACCCTCTACAGCCTGTGAGTTGCTGCTAGTGGCCCCCACTTTAGCGTTGACAGCCGGTGGTGTGTCCTCTGCCTCAGGCAGCACATTGTTTCCTGTTGTGCCCTTGCCATTGCTGGTGGTGTCCCTGTACATTGCGGCCTCTGGCCCCTCAGCATCCTGATGCCCTGCCACATCTTCCTCCTCATGTGTCTCCATGGTCCGGTAGTCACCTGGGGGGTTGGAAAAGGGTACACAGCACAGATGAGTTTGCGCAGCGCACCTATGTACACCTGTGTAGTACATCCCTGCCAAATTCAATGGGGTGTCTGCCTGTGCCTGATTTGGTGTGCCTACAAAGGGGACAGCACATGTGCCTACAGTGTGCTGTGCCTGGCAGGGGGTGGGGGGGGGAGCAGGCTCATTCCCTGGTGTAGCTATGCCACATGGGATGTGGTTGTGTGGGGATGGTGTGCTGAGCGCCGCGGTATGGACTGGCCGCCTGTTCTTGGATGTGGCCTCAGCAATACATGTGGCCGTGGTGCATATGGGAGCCCTGAGTGGGATTGTGTGCCGTCATTCTGTGTGTGAGCGATGTGCTTGCATTGCCCTGAGTGGTATGCACGTTAGATGTTGCAGGATGTATCTGTGTCAGCCAGACGTGTGTGGGGGCCCTCTGCTTTGCAAGCCACTGTGCGGTGTGGTGGATAGCTATTCCATACTCTGTGGGTGTGGTGGGGTGTCCTCGGTGGATGGGTGGAGCACTGCTGGGCATGGGGTTGCACCGTGTGTGGGGGTATGGGAAATGTGTGTGTGGCACTGCGGGACATGTATAAGGGCTGATCCCAGGTCGTGTGGGGTTTGTGCTATGTGCAGTTGGTACGGGTGTGGCAATGTGCACACCAATGTCTGGTGAGGGTGGGTGGGGGATCCATGTGTGCTCGGACACCACGCTTAATGTCATTGAATCTCTTTCTCAGGCTGTCCAGGTCCCTGGTTGGTCCCCCTGCCTGGGCTATGGCCTCCTGCACCTCCTCCCACATGTGTATATGTGTGGCAACAGTGGTGCTGTTGCTCAGCCAGCCATAGAGCACCTCATACCACTCCAACACACTGGCCAACTGGATGTGGTTTTCTTGCTGACTGAATCTCACAGCCCTCCTCTGTTTCCTCAAGCTGGCACCGGTATAACGCCTCCGTTGGCACTGGGTGGGCTGTGACACACCCAATGCACCTGCAGCCACCACCACCACAGGCTCAGCACTCCCTGCTGGCTCTGGGTCCTGCTGAACAGGTGCCCCCTCCTCCCTTCCTGTCATGTCCTGTTGCTCCATCTCCCTGCCCTCTGTGCCCTCTCCCTCCCTGTCACACATCCCTGTCCCTCGGCTCCTCTGCTCCACCTCCTGCCTGCTCCTCGCCTCCCCTCCTCTCCCTGCTGCCTGCTCCTCAACTCCGCTCCTGTCTCTCTCTCCTGCTCCTCGCCTCCCCTCCTCTGTCTCTAGTCTGCTTTGCAACACACCTGTCCACACCAAACCTGCCTTTGACATTCTCCACCACCACTCACCAACACAGCCACTCTCCACACCAAACCTGCTTCTGACACTCTCCTTGCTTCTCCAACAACCAGGTGGCTGGGTTGGTGAGTAGTGGTGGGTTGTTGTGTGGCTTGGGTTGGTGTGTGGTGGGGGTGGTGACGGGCTGGGTTGGTGCGGGGGGGGGGAGGTGTGTGGCTAGGTTGGTGAGGTGAGTGTCTGAGTTTGAGTGAGTTAGAGGAGTTGTGGGAGTGGAGTTTATGGCGGGTTTTGTGGTTGCTGCATGTGCAGTGGGAGGTGAGCAGGGGTTGCGGTTGTCTGAAGGGGGAGATGGTGTCCAATGGGGCTGAGGCACAGGGCATGGGTTTATCCTGCTGCAAAGCAGACCTGCAGCTGTGGGGGCAGGCCAGGCAGAGGCTGTGCCAGAACAGGGCAGGAGGCGTGCGTAGTTGCAGGCTCACCAGCCTCGCCTCTACAGGCCCAGGGCCCAGCTCCAGAGCATGCATGAGGACCAGGTCATCTCCATTTACCGCCTGAGCTTGGGGACTATTAGAGAGCTCTATGAGGATCTAACGACCTGGACTCGAGAGCCCCTGACTGGTCGGTCACATGCCATACTGGGTTTAGTCAAGCTCCTTGGTGCCCTACATTTCTTTGCCTCTGGCTGTTTCCAGTCATCTGTGGCCACAGTGGGTGGCATGAGCAGCCCCACCGTCTCACGCGGTCTCTAACCAGGTACTGCGTGCCATGATTAGCCGGGTGGGGAATTACATTGCCATTCCCAACACTAGGCAACCGTAGGGGACCCTTAACCAGGCCTTTGAGGCATTTGCCGGGATACCACATGTGATGGGAGCTATTTATTGCACACATGTTGCCCTGGGGTCCCACCCAGAGACAGGAAGGTAGTGTTCTGCAACCGCAAATGCTACCATTCCCTGAATGTTCAGGTTGTATGTGATGCCAATATGCATATTCTGAATGTGGTACATAGGTTTGCAGGGTCCACCCATGACTCCAATATCCTGCATCAATCGGCACTATTCAGACAAGTTGAGGCAGGCCCAGTATGAAGACTGTATACTGCTGGGTGTTTATTTCTCATCTCTGACATGCACATGGTGATCCCCTGACTAACTGTAGGTGCACCTGTCTATCTTTGAGGTGTATCCCTAGTTGTGTGTGTGTCTCATCTGTCTGTGTGTGATCTAACGTTGGGGGGGGGGGAGTACCCTCCAGCTCTATCTTGCTACGGTGCTGTGTTTTGATGGGAGAATGGAAGCTAGCATTTGTGTCGTGGTTACAGATTATGTTGATTGCAATCCTTACACCTACCCCTTGTTTTGCGTGTCATAACTTCACATCTGATGCATAGTTGTGGTGTCCCATCATGTGATGTCATATGTTTGTGTCAGGATGTTTTGTGCGTTTGGTTTGCACGTACATACTTGTGTCCAGGTGGGTGGACATGAGCTCCTGATTTAATTTTCAACATTTCTTTCTGCAGGTAATTTAGGATATGGGTGTCGCCTCTGGTTGCTGACCCCTGTGCATCAACAACTGTCACGTGCTGAGAGGAGTTACATTGTGGCCCATTCCTCCAGCCACTCCGTCATTGAGCTCACCTCTGGTGTTTTTAAGAGTCGCTTCATGTGTCTGGATAGGACAGGCGGGGACTTACAATACAAAGCACGACTGTGGCAGAGATCATTATAGCCTGTTGCATCCTGCACGACATTGCTCTCAAGCACTATATCCCTGTGAAAATTAATGAGGATCTGGAGGATGATCCTACTTGCCCTCCTGTATGTAGCCATGGTGACACACATGAGGGCACAGCAGTCAGGTGATTGAGGAGGGTCTTCTCATGTAAGTACTGCATATGTTGCCACATACATTTTTTTAGATATGTGTGTACTACTACTAGTGAACATTTGTATCCCAATAGCAGTAAGATGCAACACTGCACTGACAATATAACATGCAACTGCCTTGCCATCCGAGCTTACAATCTAGTCATAACTGAAACATCGGAAGATGGTGAGCAGGACACAACAGCGGGTGGAGGTCGGTTATGTGTGTCAGGATTAGTAGGCTTGGGGGAGGTGGTAAGCTGTCACACATGATTTGTGGCTGATTGGGACAGGGGCTGCTGTACAGCCACGCTCTTTAGTTTGAGGCTTTGGGTGCAGCAATGTGAAAGACGTGTAGTCTGGGGTCAAACAGGAGGAGAGCAGCCCATAGATGGGACCAGTTGCCTAGACGTGTGTGCTTCACATTTTGGAATATTAGTTGATTGATTGGCTTGTATGCTCTTATGAGCAGGGACTGTGTGTTTACCTGTTTCTGTATAGCCGCTAACATATGACAAGTACCACTATATACATGCTCAGTAGTAGTTGTATTAGTGGTAGTTGAGATCAGTAAGGGATGTTACTGCAACAGCCCAGTGTGCCTGCATGTATAGGTTAGCAGGAGAGCCATGACATGGATGCGGAGATGGATAGGGAACCTGTGAGGTGTCCTGACAGGGGGAGTATTATTACCATTATGTGTGTGGCTTGTAGATTGGCCATGCAGTGCAGTGTTGCATATTTCGAGGCAGACAGAGATGCTTCAAAGGCAGATCAGCAAGGTGTAGGTTACAGTAGGTAAGCCGGGAGCTGATTCGGGGGTGGATTGGGGTTTTAGTTGTGGTGTTTCAGGGAGGACTGGGGAAATATAGCTGATGTCATCTAGAAAGAAAACTACAAACCTCAGCTACAAGCTGGGTATGTGTGTAGAGGAGGAGAGTGGAGTCCAGGACAACACCTACATTGAGGAGCCGGGAGAAAGGAAGGTATGGCCACACACACACAGATGCTCTGATGTGATTGGTAGGGGTTTATGTGCACATATGGGATATCCATGCTTTGCCATTGTCCCAGTTTCACAAACAGTGGGATGACATACAGCCATCAAGGCAGGTGGCAAGCAGACATTGTGGTGTGTTTTTGTGTGGCAGACATAGCTCAGGCGTGGAGAGATAATATTTGCAACTCATCAGACACACAGCTGGGTAAGGGTAAGTCAAGGGTTGCAAAGACCACACCAAGGAAATGGATGATTGACAGAGGGATAAGTACGAATCCCCTGGATATTTCCCTGTGGTACAGTGACCTGAACAGTGGGGTAGCAGAGGACGTTGAGACACCAAAAACACACACTGAAGGGGCAAGTGGGAGCGATATGGGGGGGAGATGCCGGATAGTAACTGTCAGCCTTAGAGCCAAGCAGGGACACGGTAGCAAGGATACAATTCTGTTCAACAGTTTTTGAGGGCAGCATAGAGGGAGGGAAGGTGACGGACAGAGTAAGGGCCTTTTGTATTTTGCCACCCACAACATCAGGTGATAACTTTAGCATGAAGAAAGTCTCTACAGTGTGATGGGAACAGTCAATACATTGTTTATCCTCTTCTGACACAGGGCCAGAGGCACAACAACACAGCACAAGCTACTACAGTGCATACCGGCTTCACCAATCACCCACCTGTTAGAGGACACCACAACACCATGGAACTATCCCTGGGAAATGGTGCCAATATAGGATGTTTGACACTCTGCGAAAAGTGGGACCATGCCTAGGAATAAGTAACATCAAAATTAATGTTTGGACTGCTAACTTTGAGCATGACAGGCCTGTCCAACACACCGTTTGCTGAACAACAAGTGCTGTGGCTGGGTGTCGTGTTCATCGCGGGAGACACACCATGACCATTTCCTAGTGACTGTGGCATATGGAGTATGTTCACACTTGACTATGCCTGCCCAGGTTTTCAAGGACAGTCTTAACGAGACTTTGTTGGGTTTGCAGACCACCCTTGTGCACTGTGGACAACGGTGTAACTGGTCCCTTACGTGGTTTCAGCAGGGACTGACATTTTTCGCTGTATGTTAATCAATGCTTTGACCCAGTACAAGCGTTGCGGCAACCTGTGTCGTTTTGAGGAAACTGTCTAGGAACATATGACCTAGAATTTGTGCCGCTGTTGGAAACAGGATACTGCTGGGCTTGATGTACCTTGTTCTGACCCAGTATGGAATATCTTATGTTCTTATGTTCTTATGTTTGTACATCCTTCGTACATTGTGTTGTTTATCTTTGCCCATGTTGTGACCTGGAACGCAGGATACGCTCATCTGTTTTAGTTTCACCAAACAACCCTGAGCATACAGTCATGCGTGTGGCACAGGGGGAACATTGGAGAGGTCCTCTTGTCCATGTCCACCTACCCTCAACTTGGACATGACACAGTAATTTGCCACCACCAAAACCCCCTTTACTGCAACAGGGCCCAACATCTTGGATTGATGTTTGCACTCATCAAGGGTGTTTTCACAGTGCATGTTTGGCATCACGTGTATCATGTTTCACTGTCCACAGTGCATGTGTATGTGACTGCCTGGTGTTTGGTGCAACACAGCATGTGGAAATATGGCTTCTGTGGTTTTGTTACTGTAACATGTTTTGAACCTTTTCTTTGTCCATCTCTATATACAGGTTATTGTGTTTGTTTACTGTACAGACTTGACGCTGCTACATTGATTTACAAACCTAGCCATTGCATGTCTGCCACAGTCCTATTTATCCCCTGATGTTCCGGCACTCACATTGCCCCATTATATTTGGAGTGTGGCAGTGTGGGTGTCCATTTTCTTCCTTCATTTGTCTGTTCTATGTCCATGTACCGTGATATTGTGTACAGACACTGTATCCACACCAACCAGTGCAGGGACCTTCTGCCTAATGTTATCTCTGCAATGTTTTCTGCGGTTTGTTTCATTTGAATTCTCTGTGTTCATGGGCCTCTTCTAAAACTGTTAGCATAGCCTATTTTTGCATTTGAACGATTGGTTTTTGTGTTAACATTGGTGCTACTACTTTTTTTTGATTCCTGTTTCAGGCATTATGTGACAGCTGTAACATATATTTCGATAGCTGTGTTTTACACTTTCTTACGTTTAACAACATAATGCGTTTTTCGTTTTTTGTTCCTCCTGTTGTGGCAGACAGATCTATTTTTTTTATGATTCGATCATGAATGATGTGTGTTGGGCCCCCTCATCCTGCACTGCCTACTGTCTACATGCACACATATGTAACTAACATCATTTGGGGCGTGCAGCAGCATTTGTGGTGGGTGGGGGGCTAATGCATACTGCACACCATGCACCTAATGCACAGTATCTCTCCTGGCCCATCATCTGTTGATGGTTCAGTGCTTTTTCTGGAACATGTGGGTTGCTGCCCTGCAAAATGTTTTTTCGATTTTTTCCCCTGTTAGCCAAGTCACCTTGATATTATGAAAGTCGGTTTTCTATGCTATCTCTGATGATCAACCAAAATAAAAAGATGTGTTTGACAAATTTGTCTCTGCTGCTGCTTGACCACACTGACACGCGTATTTAGTGATTTCCGTGTCATATACCAGGCCCACCTGTGCTCACATCCTTGTATGGTGTCCAGCTGTCCTATCTGCCAGCCGGCTGCCACATCACTGGGTGTTAACGGGTTTCCCTAAACCCATTTCTCTTTGAGGTACTACCTTTGCATTGGTGCTTGTTGTGGTTGCTTGGTATAGTGGTTACTGACATGTGTTGGACACACTGTAGGTTTTGCCAGGTTTGATTCCCACATGGGGGTTTGCCTATTTTAATGTGTTTGTGCTAACCTGACCATAGGGCTGCCTTCAGGTTCATCACCTATCCCCACACCCTTCCATCTCTTCACTGTACACCAAAGTGTGCCCTCTGTGCCTGCCTATACCTCCCTTATTAGCGGGTACATATGTCCACTTTCTTTGTAGTGTTCACATAGGCAATCTGCTTGGGGGATTGGCATTGCTGTGGTTCAGGCTAGTCTGTACCACACTTGTTTACAGGTTCATTCTTCACATGCTCCTTTTTCTGTTCTTTTCCCTAATTTTGCCATGCTCCACAGAGCATCCCCTGCTGCCCTTTGCGTTTTAGGTTCTTTCCTCTTTTGTATGCTGTAATCCACTGCATGGCATTTCAGTGTGTGTGTGCATTTAGTTATAATGTGGCTCTGGGCCCAATTACAGATTGTGATCTGAGCTGTACACACCAGAGCTGCATGTGGCATTCCATCATTGTTACTGTTCGCGTTTGCCTATCCTGGCAGACAGCAGGCTCCTTGTGTGAATGCCCTGCAGTATTCTTGGTATGCAGCCTTTGCTAATGACCTCACGCTGGTGTTGTAGCTATAACCGGGTTTTTGCATTGATATTTGTGCTGATTGGTCCATAGGTTTGATTCCTCTCTGTTCTCTTTCATTTGTAGGCCTGTTCCGCACAGCTACTTTTCCTTCCTGTAACAGTCATATCTGTGCAGTATCTGAGCTGTTGGCACATTGTACCCTTATCACAGTTGCCAACCATCCTTCTGTCCGTCTAGGTGTGTCTGCCAGCTGTGCGTTCCCTTCCTGCCCTGATGTGCAGGCTGCGACCCCATGTCCTGCACTGTTACACATTTCTGCATTGCAGCTGTTCCTGTTTGCCTCTCCTGCTTTGTGCTCTGCATTGCACTGCTACTCCTCTGTCCTGCTGTCCATTGCACCTATCCGGCCACCTCTACCTCCGTCTGCTGAATACCTCTTCCCATCCGCTGCCCCACCCTGTCATTGTCGCATGATACCTTGCCATCACCCTGTGCAATTGCTACAGAGGTCCCCGATATGTTTGTCCATTTTTCCCAGCTGCCACAGCGTCGGGACGCAGATTTGTCCTGGTCCATCAGCTCTGATCTACTTCCCTGCCATCAATTGTGCATTTTCTTTCCTTGATGTTCGGTGCAGTGTAAGGTTTACATCTGTGTTTTGTTGGGGGCCTTTCCTTTCTTGCTTTTCAATTTGGGGACCTTACTGGCCCTTGGGCAACCTTTCTTGAGTCACCTATACATCCTTGGGACATCTTTAGCCACACCTTAGATGTTCAGCCCGCTTATTGGGTGCCTAAGATGGTGCCTTGGGGGTGCCCAACCTTTTTTCGTCACGCCCTCTGGGTCACATAATGACCCGCCTTTGGCTGACGTCAGTGGTTTATGAAATGTGCCTTCTGGTAGCGCCCTATAATGTACATTAGGTTATGGTAATGGGGTGCGGTTCTTTTTAGCTGGCAGCACAGATTGTTGGAGATGTTTCTGACTGTTACAGGCCCGGACAAGTAATTGCCTTGGGGCCACCCTTATTCATTATGCCCACTGGGGGATCAAGCTCATGCACCCTGTCTTAGCAGTCATTGTATTAACCAGTGTGGCTACACCTCTGTTGCTGTGATTGCAGGGTCAAGTGCGCACAGTTAAGGTTTACCGCGCGGTAACGTTCACGGCTCCCTCTATCGTGTTATAATAGACACTGTGCACTTTATCGGCGCGATAACCCGCGATTGCTACCTTAATACCATAAACGCTCACTACCCTATATGGCATTCCTCACAGTAATGCTGCCACTAGCGCCAGTAACATTAATACAGTATAGTAAACATACCCCTAAATTGTTACTGAATCAATTTACAAACAAGGGAAGAAAAAGCCCTCAGTCTAGCCGATACTCCATCTATGCGGCGAACTCACTCATCCTAGTGGAATTGTTATCCCTCACATCACCCAGTACTAAACACCTCCCTCTATGTATTATATTAATAATCTCATTTTTAGTTTTTATTTATAAGTTTAGAAAAATCTATATATATTTTTCCTTGCAAATTGGCTATTTATTAGACCAAAATACTCAATCTCAAAAATTTTCCACTAAGCTCACCAGCCTCCGCGTCTCCGACGCCCTGTAACAGGGTAGTCATCGACAAAAGGTGCCTTTCAAGCTTCAGCAAATATTACTGCACTTATCTGCTCAATCCCATAGGTTCCATGTCGATACAGCTGTGTGGGTTAGGTCTCAGGGGTAGGTGTTAAGTGCACCAGCACTACTGGCAGGCAGTTACTGTCAAACCCTGATCCCCCCCAATCATAATCTCAACCCCCATCTCATCCTCCCCTAATCACCATCTGGAATCATCCCCAAAAGAGGTACCTGACTCTTTACCCCCCACCCACCAGATCAGCATCACCTCCCACTCACCCCTACCCCCATTTGAGACCATTGCCCTCCCCATCCCCTGATTCCACACAATACAGACGAGGGGTGTCCACTGATGGATTTCGTGGCAGGGCAGGAGCAATTCTCAGACACTACTGCCCGCACTGCCTATTTTATAAAGACACTTAGGGGGTATGTTTACTAAACTGCGTTAGTGCAATTCGCGTTAGGAGGCCGCGGTAGTGACAGAAACCCCAAATAAGGACATGGGCGGTACAATCGTTACCACTAACGCGCGTTCCAAAAACTAACGAGCGTTACAGGGCCGCCGTGGTGCGTTACTGCACGTTAATCGTAAGAAGGCTTAGAGACACAAAGCAAGGAAACAGAGCTGTAGGCCCAATGGTTACTGTACTGACCCGCTGTTACAGGCAGCATGGGTTTCGAGTCCCCCCAGTGTGCCTAACGCAGAAGAAGGCTGGCCCAGGCATCAACCCTGTACATTAACATAGGGAATGAGTAGTCATGTTTTCTTTACGTGGAGTAGTGGTGTCAGAAACCACACCCTCGGAGTGTGCCTATCCACGTACGTTGGTGCGTGCGAAGGCTGCGCACGTTTGTATGGGCGTAGCCCCTTGCGTATCTGCGTGCTTTTGGTGCGTGCGTACAATCCGTTGCGGTGCGGTACGTGTGTTTTTACCAGCCGTGCGGCACCTTATATTACAGACTCTTTAGGCACAGTGTCTTGCACTCTATGCATTATGCTAACAGATGTACGTGTGATAGGCCTATGGTTGTTTATCAGAGCCTGTTAGCAGGTGCTGGATCTGTCCCAGGTTTGCGATTGTTGCCAGTCACACCCATGGATGCACTGCACATGCAAGATCAGCTGTTCCACAGATGCCACACCATGACGGGACATGCCACCCCCACTGCACCTCCGTGCCTTGGTAGGGGCGAGAGAAGTGACCATGTGCCTTATACCCCCACAGCACCTCGGACCTTGTAGGGACGGCGGGTACTGACCGTGTGTTTGCTACTGGCCATCAGAGTAGCTACCACAACACCATCACATTGTGCGGAGTACTGTGCTCACGATGAGGGTGCAGTGAGGGTGAACGCCCCAGCCACCAGGTCCACAGCACCGTCCATGGTATTTTTTTGTTAATTCCCTTTTTTTTTTTTTTTTTTTTTTTTGTCGCTGAAAGAGGCCATGGCGCAGGTCCAAAGCAGTGTTATGGTGTGAGTTGAAGATAGGTAGTTTCTGCAGAAACACCCTTGGATATCTCTGTCTGTTTCAGTCAGGTGATAGACCCCCATGGCACTCTAGGTGGCACATGTACCACCACCCACCCCCCCCCACCCCCACTCCCCACCACGAGGGGGGCAAACAGGGTGCTCCTAACAATAGGCTCCACATTCCTATCCCAGTCCCTGCAAAGAGTGGCAGTAGAGGGGAACATCAACCCCTGTCCTGCCTGAGGAACAGGACACCCCACAGCAACCGCAACCCGCCGTCAATGCAGCCTCTGTACACATCCATAACACAATAGCAGACAGACATTAGAAGCCTGGATATGACTAAGCTGCAACCACCACCACTATCTGACTATGCCCTCCTGCTGAAAGCCATCAGCCGCTGCACCCTGCAAAGCCACGCCATCAAGACACATACCAGCTAGCCACGCAAACAGCCTGGCCCTAGATTAGTCCATAGTGCATGTGCCCCAATGGAGATGCATACACACAGCAAGCAGATATAAATCACGTGACTGGGGCCGCCCCCAAAAGGAAACCCATAATCTATCAATGAGTGAAAATGCTCATATAGACATATTGGGGGGCTGCCATAGCAATGCTGTGGTCACTGCACAGTCAGGGTGCGAGGTGCATCTCTCAGCCAGGACATACTGAGGTCACCCTGGTCTGTGTAGGGTGGTGGTCCAGGGCGACTAAAATGTCCTCAGATCCAGTGCCCTAATGCCCTGTGCAGATGCCACCCTGGCCAGGCCACCCTGTCCAGCCTATACCCATGGTACCTTGCTGCATCATTATGCCCCCAGCATTGGCCAGCCCCAATACTGGGCCAACATTGCTGGACCAGACCCTGTGGGCTGTGGAAGGTGGTTTGAAGCCACCACACACCTGGATATGACAGTCAGCCACCCCACACACCTTATTGCCAGAAGCATTGGATGCTACTATAGAGGTGATTCAGCAGCGCCATACCCACCACACCAGTCCTGGGCACAGTACAGGCCCAGGGCCGGCCCGTCCATTGAGAGGCAGAGAATGTTTTTTGTTTGCACAGGGCCCCGCGTTTCAGAGGGGACAGCGGGTCCCCCTGAAGTAAGAGCGCCACAAGAACATTCTGCATTTTTTTTAAATGCCTTAACAAAAAAAAAAACCTGTCTCATGGATCGGCTGCGCTGCCGCTGCCGCTAACACCGCGGCAGCGGCAGAATGGAGTGTCCGCGGAGGCCTCCTCTCTCGCTAGTTGAGCCCCCCCTCTGCCAAAGAGACTTTCAGATTCACTAAGGGAGAGCGTCTTCCCTCGCGTTCTCTGTTAAGCCCGCAGGAGCCTAAGGGGAAATTTCCCATCCTGCCCCTTTAGACGCCGAGGGGCTGATGGGAACATTTCCCATTAGCCCCTGCCGGGACCTTAACAGAGACGCGAGGGAGACGCTCTCCCTTCGCCGAATCTGAAAGCCTTTGCCAAGGGCGCCCTCAACGCGAAGGAGGATGCCCTGCCGGACACTCCATTCTGCCGCTGCCGGCTGGGTCTGGTAGCAGCAGCAGGGCAGCAGCCAGAGACAGTTTGGTTTGTTTTTTTAATTTTGCAATAGTGGAGGTGTTAAGACTAGGCAAGGGGGGGTTGGTATAGATTTAAGACTGGCAAGGGGCGGGTGTTAAGACTGCGCAAGTGGCAGGGGGGTGTTTAAGACTAGCAAGGGGGGGGTGTTAAGACTGGCAAAGGGGGGGTAAAGACTGGCAAAGGGAGGGGGTGAGGTCCTGGAAATGGGGCGATGTGGGGGGTTAGGACCTGCGTTAATGTGCTATGGGGGGGGGGTTTAGGACTGAATAATGGGCTATGGGGGGCTAGGACAGGAAAATGGGCTGATGTGTTTCGCTGTCTTTCTTTCTTTTGGTTTTTTAGGGAGGGGTTAGGACTTGAGGTGGGCATGATGTGGTTAGGACTGGTAATGGGCTCGTGGGCTGATGGGGGGGGGGGGTTAGGACTGGCAATGAGCTATGGGAGGGATACTCCTGACTGGAAATGGGACTGATGGGTTTAGGGTTATGACTGGAAGTGGGCTGATGGGGGGTATAGGACTGGCAAATGGGTTTATAGGGGGGCTTAAACGGAAAATGGGGTGCGTGATGGGGGGTTAGGACTGGAGAAGTGGGTTGATGGGGGCTAGGACTGGTAATGGGTTGGGGGGTTGCTATGACTGAGAAATGACGCTGAGTGGAAGGGGAGGCCCTTGAAACGGCAAATAGCTGATGGCGGAGAGCGAGCCTTGGAATGGAAATGGTCTGTGAGGAAGGGAGCTAGCGACTGAAAAATGGGCTGGATGGCGCAGCTAGGATAGGACATGCGAATATGGGCTGTTGGCGCGGGCGAGCTAAAGATTGGCAATGGGCTGTGGTGCGGGTTTGAATTGAAATGGGACCTCATGGCAGCGAGGCTTCGCACTAGGAAGTAGGCTCATGGGGGCTTGTACTGGAATTGGGCTGAAGTGGAGGGGAGCTATGGATTTGTTGTTTTAACATGGGCTGATGGTGGGGCTAGGAAATGACTAGAACATGCGGGGCTGAATGAGGGGCTAGGATTGGAAATGAGCTGATGGAGGAGACTCCAGACTGGAAAAAATGGATGGGGCGAGCGTAGAATAGCTGCAAATGGGTTGATGGGGAGGCTAGGACTGGAAATGGATTGATGCCGGGGGCTAGGACTGGAAATGGGCTGATTGCAGGCGACATAGCAAGGGACATGGAGATGCTGGAGTGAGACTGGAACTAGAATGCGAGCTGATGTTGGGGGAGGGATTAGAATGGGATGGGGCTGGAGAGAGTAAAATGGAGAGGGCGAAAAATATATTTTGTGTGGGAGCGAGTGAAAAATCTACAATTGGCGACGAGGTATTGGGAGAGTAAGTGGGGCGATTTGAGGATGTGTAGGGGTAAAAATTTGTCGTGGATGAAATAGGAATTGAGGAAAGAAGCTCAAAAGGAGAAGAAGATTAGTATGTTAAAGCCAGATGTAGAGATGAGAGAATGGAAAAAACACTAGACAGAGAGAAGAAAGCAGACAAATGAGACAGCCCAGACGATGCCGCCAGTTAGCATGAAAACATGAAGAAGAACCAGAAGAAAGTGGATGGCAGCAATTTGCAACTGAAAAAAATGCCACAAAAGGTTAGAACGATATCTCTTTATTTTGAATTTACTACAACTGGAATATTGAAGCTCTGCCGCGAAATTTTGCAATCATTAACGTCCTGCGCTTTTGCCGGTACAAGAGGAAAAAAAAAATTAATTTTATAGTTTTATTTCTACAGTGGCGTCGTTGTATAACATTCCAAGTTTGGCTTTTGGGGTTTTCCCAGTTTAATTATTGCCTTCCTTTTTTTCTAAATTGTAGATTCCTTGCATTATTGTGATGGTCTATGTTCTGCATGTGTAACTGAGCCTGAGGGTTATTCTATTTATGTAATTCCTATCTTTGACATTGCCACTTGGTTCTCTTTCCTCCCCATTATTCTCTGAAATGTATTGCGGTTTAATATTTGCAGTGCTTGCCTTTTGATAGGTAGGGTATGGTGCTTTTGGGTGAGTCCTGGTAATGCTGTCAGCGGAGGTACTGGACCGAGGTTCTTGCTAACGGCGTTCTAAATGGAGCAGCGTTTTGTAGTAGTATCCTAATGTGCCTGCTGCGGTTAAGGCACTGCGATTATAGTAATGTTAGAAAATCTTTTTAGTCTTTCTTTATCCATACACTCATTAAGAGACATGTTTTACTAAAAGTTAGTGAATATGGAAACATTATGACCAATATTTATGCCCAAATAAGCGCCACTTATGCCAAATGAGGTCCCCGACCACCCGATTCTCAGACTACATGGCCGCCCCACCCCCTCCCTTGGAGACCCTGAAGTACAGGCATGGATATGGTACGCAATACTGTTGGGGGTCATCCCCCAGCGCGTGAGTAAACACTATCAGAGACCAGACCTGCCAGCACACAAGCCAGACATCAGAATGCATTGTTTATGGTGTGCGGCTCAATGAGCCAAATGTGCTCTAACGTAGCGAATAAGTGAATATCTGTCAGTTATCATAGGCAAACGTTTGATAGCTGTGTACCATATACCCAGGGATAGACTAGCGGTGGCCTTGCTAAGCAGTATGCAACTGATTGTATTGGGAGATACAGGCAGGAGCCCAAGTTGTCCTGCCCTCTCCAGGAGGCATGGGCCAATGGGCCATGTGTGTCTGTGTGTAAGTGGTGTGTCTGCCCCTGATTGGCCTGCTGCTTTAAGGCACAGTTCTCCCAACATCCAGTCCTGGTGTTCCCAAACACTGTTTCGTGCTTTTGTTTTCATGCTGTCTCTCATAAATATGCATTAGCCTACATCTGCCCATACCATGGGGTGTGCGTGCATAGATATGCAGCACAGGCATCTTTATTAGAGGCAGCCATGAGAAACTGAATGAGTGTGTGGGCCCTCCAGGACTGCAGTTGCGGGACTCTGCTCTAGGTAATGCGCCTGTTTAAGGTGTCTGCTGTTTGGTGTGGTAAAATAATCAGGCCGTATTAACCATGCGTATGTTACTCTGACCAATAAAGGAGTGTGTTACTATCACTGTTTAGGGGTGGGTTTAAAAACTGGCGGGACTGGGGTTGGCAGGAGACCCAGCTGGGATTTGAACATGGGACCATCTGGTCTTACAGGTAATGGCTGTGTCCATTGCACACACAATGTGCGCAACAGAGACAGTTGCAGTCCCGGAGTCGAGATAGGTCAACTCGGCACTGACGAGGCAGAAACCCTGCTCATGCACAATTGCCACTGTGGCCTCATTTACCTTGTATAGAGACATAAAGTGCCACATAAACCTCAAAAAAGACCTCGAAAAAAAGGGGCCAAACACCCATAACACAAGCTGGGCACACAATGATATCACTGGGCAACATTAAAAAACACTCCCAGCCGGCAAGCTCCCATAAAATGCAATGATTTTTGAAAGGGCCCCGGCGCACGTTACGGAGCGTAGACCCTTCCAAACATTCATTTCTTTTTTTTTGGAGCCTTTCCTGGGATGTGTTTTTTATTGATTGCCCATTGCCTATCACTGTTGCCCAGCTGAAATTATACTTTTTACCCAATGTTTCTTGTGGTCATGTTAAAGTTTTATTTGACATTTTGTTCTTGTTGCCACATGTATCACACTGCTCACGTTTTGTTGCCGTTTCACTCGGAGTTTTGCCTGCTACATTGCTGACGGAAATGGTATATCTACTTCCCTTTAATATGCCTGGTAACGACGAGCGTTTTGCATTCGCGTTGGAATTGCAGCTCTGAAATTCAGCACGTTGGTGTGTAGGGGCAGCTCTCTCCCACGACCCCCACTTAGCCCATTGACCCTCTTCTCTACGCCCACTCTCCACCTTCTGCGGTGTTTTAACGTGCCGGGGGGGGGTTTACAAGCGCCTCACTGGCGGGTAACGCGCGCAACGCAACAATTAACGAATTTTATTTTTTTTTTTGTTGATAATTTGTTTTTTTTTGAATATTTTTTGGGATATGTTTTGGATCGTTTGCCACGTCAGAACGAACGTTCTGACGTTACAGGCGCCGAACAATCGTTAAGTGTAAGTTACGCGCTGTTATTCCACGTTTACCGCAGCTTAGGAAACATAACACATAGAGGACACATTTTACAAAAGGAAATCCCAGTGCTCTCCGCTACACATCCAAGCCAGAACATTTGCACAAAACAGGAAGTCAGAATCAAGTGTCAGAGGGGGGAGTGCGGAAAAACAATTTCAAGGCAAATGCTGAGGGAGCTGCTGCACCACTCCATGCCTCTACAGCGCCAAGAGGAGGGCACTGGAGGTAGCAATGGACACCCCTGAGAGAGCGCAGTGCTCTAGGCAAACAACTAGTTTGCCTCATGGAAGCTCTGGCCCAATGAATATAGCGCACTTTCAATCCTAACATATCAATTTGTCTGTGGTGATGAATGACCCGGTGTTGCACTCCTGCTTCAAATTGATGCATCATATTAGTGGTCTGCCACTGGTCCAGACCGTCAGACTCCACTTTTTTCTTTTTTACTTTTTTAATGCTGGCCTTGCTCCCTCCAATGCGAGCTAGAACTTCCATTAGGCGCTGTTCCTACTTGAGCCCCAGAATGGCCCCCAGAGGACTGTGTCCCTTGCTGACTCCCTACATACCTTGCTATGACAGATCTCACCTCCCTATGTAGGAACCATGCTGAAGGTATGAGAGGGCCTGCTTTCTTTGTGGGGGGGGGTTTTTTTCTTCTTTTTTTTTTTTGGCTACGACTACCGCATTTACTCACTGTAAATCCAGGGTCCAGCAGCTATTATTTAGACAAAGACTTCTCAAAACTGCTTGGGCTACACTACACCCAATTGGGCGTTTCAAAGATATCTACACTGAAATGTGCCATGAGTAGTTAAATTTGCATTAAGTCTTGAAACCCTGTTGGTGCTAATTTAGCTTATGCATCTTTCCCTGCAGACTTGTTAAGTTATTTTATTGGTAGGAATTTGATTACTTCTGAAGTTTGTTATGAGAAATGTTGATCAAAGTAATGTCACATCGATTAAATAATAAGAACATTGCACTACAGGTACAAATCATGTAGCATATATCATCATTGTTTTCTAGCTTATAACTACCTGTGCCAATAAAAATGATAGTTAAATTTTTAATATTTTCTAAGGGCACATTGCTTAACAGATGGAAAAAGAAATCTGCTAAATACAGAGGGCAGGAGGTGGCACTGAGCTGCTGATATACTGGTTTATTCTAGGCGTAACACTAGAACCAAATAAAACGAGACCATTCCAGTCAACATGTTAGGAAAAAAAAAATTTAAAATATTTTCTTGTAAACCAACATTTTCTTCACACATTATTACAAGTGCTAATATTTCTGAAAAAGAGCAGAGGTCTTGTCATGCTGGTTATTATAAACGCCAGGTTATTAATTTTGGCAGTATGAAAGATGTTCCCCTTCTGTAGGATGTATGCGGGAAAACACTGAATTAGGCCGCTAATACTAGAACACAGGTTTTGACAAAGATATAGGGGCAATAAAAGTAACTTCTAAGAAGCTGGTCTGCAACATAATTTTTTTAAACCATGTGCTAGGCCTATAAATGGAACTAAATGGGTAGACAAAGCATGGTTACCAGGTTAGTCCCACCTTGAAATGGGAAATAAAAGGAAATTGCTGTCTGATGATTGTCTTTATTTCCTCAGCCATATAACAAGATTAGGTACATACATCGGAGCGGATATGTAAAGCAACTCAAAGGTGTTTCAGCAGCCCTTGGAATATGAGACTGAAATTCATTTCTATCCTAGTTTAATATGGAGCAAAGCAGATGAGAAACAGTAATAGAGTGAGAGAGTAAGGAAATTCATTTACAATAAATTAAATTCAGACAGCTATTATAGGGCTACTTGAAAAGTACATGACTGTAAGTATTGCACCAAAGATGGTGTTTTTCCACTGGATGGGTGGGTTGTGTGGTTGTTGTTGTGGAGGTTATAAACATGGTAGTGGGGATGGACTATCGTAAGACTGAACGGATAAAGTGGGAGTAGATGATGAGGGCTTGAATTGAATTTATTTCATTTAACATGTTCTTAATCATACCACTTTCCTTTCTTCTTCTCTAATAGCAAAGGTGGTTTAACAAATTTAACATAGAAACGGGACCTAATACTCAAACTGACTTAAGGTTTACATTGAACATAGGGGGAAGCGGGAACCAGCAAAACAGGGAAGTGTGATGGTACAAGAATGAGTGACTGTGATTGTGGGTGAATGTGACGGATGTGACATGTGACGTGAGTGTGAAGTGATTGTGAGTGACGCTGTTAAAGTGAGCGAGTGATGTGAGTGGGGAATGAAGGTGAGCTGGGTGAGATGATTTGATGCTGAGTAGTCCCGGATTGACGTGGGAGTGAGTGAGTGAGTGAAGTGAGTGAATGAGTGCATGGGAGTGTGATTGAAGTGATTCCATGTGACGGTGAAGTGAATGAGTGAGTGAGGTGCCGATGAGTGAGTTGGCAGTGAATGAGGTGGAGTGATGAGTGAATGAGTTGTGAGTAGATTTGGTGAGTGAGGGGGGAGGTGCATAGGGAAATGAGTGAGGTGATGGAGGTGATGTGAGTGAATGACTGGGAATGAGTATCTCTTTTTCTTGAGTAGAGTGACGAGTGACGTGAGGGAGATGATGGATGATTGAATGCCTGTGACTGAGTGAGATGCATGAGTGAGATGTGAGAGTGTGTAGTCGATGCTGAGCTGACGTGAATGAAGTGAGTTGGGGATGAGTTGAGGTGATGTGATGAGTGACATGAGCTGAGGTGATGGTGATAATGTGAGGTGATGGGAGTGATTAGTGAGTGATGTGCGTGAATCGAAGGAGGCGTGAGGTGAGTGAGTGCTGTACGTCTGAGTGAATGAATGAGTGACCATCCTTTTGTGAGTAGACGTGAGTGACGTGAGTGAATGGATGTTGAATCCTAAGTGAGCTGGATGTGAGCTGATTCGTGATGTTGACTGGCGTGATGTGAATGAGAAGTGTGAGTCGTGGTGAGTGAGTGATTCCGTGACTGAGTGAATGAGGATGAGGGACGGTGTAGGTGAGTGGATTGACTGAAGCCTGCTGAGTATGGCAGTATGGAGAAGAAGCTGCAAAGGAGTGCTGCAGTGAAGAGTGACTGAATGTTAGGTAGGCTGTGTGGTGCCGGGGGGGGGTGACCTTATCAGATTGAACACGAAGATAATGATTGTACGTACTTGGTTGGAATTGTTTTGTGTGGAGCAGCGGCCGAGCCGGATTTACCTGATACGCCATGTAAGCCATCGTAGTAGGGACCCACAAGCCGGCAGGAGGCCCACAAAAAAGGAACCAGGTAATTTTTTTTTAAATTCAATTTTATAAAAAAAAACCTAGCGTGGCTTCGCGTTTGGTTTTTTTTTTACCGCCCGCGGCCGGCCACGTCTACAAGCTGAAACGCGCGTTTGCGAGTTGCGGTCGCGTGTCGGGTCTTCTCCTCTCACCCCTCCCTCCTATCGCTGCTTGCCAGGCATTACACAGACGCGAGGAGACAGTACTCCCTTCGCGTCTCTAGCAGCCTGCAGCCTGCCAGCCGAAGGGAGGGAGGAGGAGAGGGAGGAGTAGAACCGAACCCGATCCCGACCGTCGTCAGCTTGTAGACCGGGGCCCCCGCGGCAAGCAGCATGGGGGCCCCGCGACGGCCATGCCCCCAGGTTTTTTTTAAAAATTTAAATTTTTTAGCTTTGTAGAGCCGGGGGGGGGGGTCGGGGGGGGTAGCGGACTGGTATATCGCGGCTATGGCGGGGGGTAAGGACTGCGTCATCGACGGCGATTGGGGGGACTGACGGGCTGGAATATGGACCTTGGGGGGGTGGTCGGCTTGGTAATGGAGCTATTGAGGGGGTGAGGGCTGGGAAACTGGCCGGGCGTGCGGGGACTGGAGCTGGGCTGGGCTGGGACTCGGGTGGCGGGGTAAGGCTAGAGGTGGGCTGATGGGTTAAGGACCTGAAGTAATGGACTGTGGGAATCGGCTGTGGGGGGGCCTTAGAACTGGCAATGGGCTTTGGCGGGGGATTAAAGACCTGCGTAATGGGCTGTGGGCTCTGATGGGCGCTGTCGGGTAAGCGGCGCCTATGGGGGGGGCTTAGGACTCGAAAGCGGCACTGGGGCGGTTAAGACTGGAGGTGGATGATGGGGTTAGGACTGGTAAATGGCAATTGGCGTTGGGGGTTGAGAACTGGTAATGGGGGGGTTGTGGGGCTTTGGGGGTTTTAAGACCTAGGCGTAATGCAGGCTGTGGGTTGATGGGGTTGTTGCTGGTAATGGGCTTATGCGGGGAGTCTAGACTGGAAATGGCGCTGTAGGAGGGTTAAAACTAGGACTGTGGGATGATTGGGGTTAGGACTGCCCGATAAAATGGGCTGTGCGGACTGCATGGGGGGGGCTAGGACTGGCAATGGGCTTATGAGCAGGGGTGAACTGGAAATGGAGTTGAATGGGGTTTAGGACTGAACGTGGGCTGATGTGGGGGGTAAGGACTGAGACGTAAGATGGGTTTATAGGGGGGCCTTAAACTGAAAATGGGGTGATTTAATGACTGAAAATGGGGTGATGGGGGGTTAAGGACTGTAAGGGGGGTGATGGGTGTTGGGATAGGAACTGCGTATATGGGTTGGGGGGTTGTAAGGACTGGAAATGGGCTGCAATGGCGGGGCATGGCCTTAGGACTGCGAAATGCGGCTGATGTAGCAGCGACTAGAAGCGAAATGGATGCTGGCGTGAGGCTGGCAACTAGAAGGAGATGATGTTTGAGGAGGATGGAAATTAGAATGGGATTGGGGGATGGAAGGAGCTAAAATGGAGAATGCCGTGAAAATATTTATGTGTGGGGAGGGATAAAAATCTATCTACAATTTGGCCCGGTGTACTTGGGCAGCAGCGAAGTAAAGATGGGGATTTGGGCATGGAGGAGGTAAAATTTGATGTGCGATGAAATAGGAAGGAGGAAAGAGCACAAAGGGAGACAGATTAGTAATGTTAAAGGACATGATTGTAGATGAAGAGAATGAGAAAAAATCTAGAAGAGAGAAGAAAGGACAAATGGAACAGCAGACGATTGGTAGAGTTTAGCAGAAGACACGAAAGAAACCAGAAGAAAGTGGATCTGGAGCAATTGCAGCTGAAAAAAATGCACAAAAGGTAGAAAAATATCTCTTTAGTTTGGCAATTTATTAATTGGAATACTGTCAGCTCTGCTAAATGTGAATCATTAACATCTGCGCTTTGTTTAGTACAAGAGCAAATTAATGTTATAGTTTTTATTCTCTACAGTGTTGTACATTCCAAGTTTGGCTTTTGGGATTCCCAGTTTAATTATTGTCTTCCTATTTCTAAATTGTGATTACTTGTTTGGTGATGGTCTATGGCTGCATGTGTAACTGAGCTGAGGGGTTCTGTTTTATATAATTCCTCTTTGACATTGCCACTTGTTCTCTTTCCCCAGTAGGTCATGTATTGTTGTTCGCTGAAATGTATTGGTTTAATAGTGGCAGTGTTGCCTTTATTTGGTAGCGTATGGTGCTTTGTGAGTCATGGTAGTGCTGTCTAGGATACGGCGGGTTTCCTATGGGCAGTGTTTGTAGTCGTTCCTAATGTGTCTGGCAGTTGGGACTGGATTATAGTAATGTAGAAATCTTGTAGTATTTTCTTATCCATTACAACTCATTAAGAGGCACGTTTACTAAAAGTTAGTATATGGTAACATTATGCAAATATTTATGCAAATGAGGCCCCTTATGCAAATGAGGTCCGCACCCCCCTTGGGCCGCCCCTGCTGGGGGCCCACAATTTTTGTTGGCGGAGGGCCTCACTCAAGGTAAATCCGGCCCTGGTGTGGAGGACTTGCTGAAGAGAGACACGATGAAACATGATTTGGTAGGGGAATGGGGATGTATGAGTTTGGGGTTAAAAAGTAGGCGATGGGTGGTGTAGTGTGTAAATTTGTGGTTTATAGTGGGAGAATGTTTTTTGCACGAGTGTTTGGAAGGATGGTATGATTGCATGGATGGCTGTGGGGGTGGGTAAAGAGTGTGTTGTATGGAGTGACTAGGGCTGGATTTGGTGGTAAAGGGGTAGTTAATTATTATTCTTTATTTAATTTAAAACAGTTATTTATCTACCGCTCCTTTCCCTTGTTTCAAGTGCGGGTTACATGTAAACAGTAGGTTAAGTGGTATGAGATAGACCAGGACATTTTACATAGAAACAGATAATTATAATTTAACAAGGAAAAATTGTAACATTACAAGTATAACAGATTAGAACCTATATACGACATTGCTAGGTTTAAAATTATTAATCATCATGTAAATGAGTGTGTAGTCTGGTTAAATTAGTGTAATTAGTTCATTTAAAGTTTTTTGAAGAAAATAGGGGTATCATAATATAAAAATAAATGTTTAGCCTGTATCCCTTTGAGAATTCTTGTTTGGGAGTGTATTATCGTGTAAATGGTAAATAAGGGAGCTTTTTAATTTTTTTTTAAATTCTGTTAGTCGAGAACAGTAGGAGAATGTTGTCAGGTAAATTGTTCCAGAGTATTGGAGTCAGAGTGTGAGAAAGCTCTCTATTGGTTTTTTTTTTCTGGCTTTTGTAAAATCTATTTGGTAAGGTTAAAGGTATTTATGTTTCTGCGTCCTTTGGAGATCGTTTTATCAATGGAACTGATTAATCAGTCGTATTTAAGGCAGATGGTGCAAGTTTATTTCATAAAGTTTAAATGTAGTGGACAAGAATTTTATATTTGATTCGGGAGGTAAATTGGTATAGCCAATGAAGGTTCCCAGCTAAAAATTGGTGTGGCATATGTTCAAGTGGGCTTATATTCATAATCGGTTCTAGCAGCTAAGTTATGAGTTATCTGTATCTTTTACCTATTTGTTTCGAAATACCATTAAAGTATTGTATTTTGCCAAATCGACATTTGGGGGTAATAATAGCATGAATTTGTGTTTAAATCAAATCTTGTAGAAGCATCAAAGGTTCTTAGTTGTTTTAGTTGTTTTGAGTTTGTAATGTCTATTTTTAGTTAAATATTGTAGATGTGAATCCATATTTAGGATTATTGTCAAGTATTTGCACCCTAAATATTTTACTTCTTTTGGTTATTAATGTCATGAGTATCTAGTGTTAATCGTGTTTCGGGGGGTATATATGTTTGATTTTAGTGATAAGAAAATATCTGGTTTAGTAACGTTGATAAGTAGGATTTTGTGTCTTTTGAGCCATTCAGTTAGTTTCATTAAAACATTGTGTTTTTTTTGGGAGAGGTGGGTGTGGGATTTCAAATGGGGAGGTCGAACATTATATCATCGCAGTAAATATGATAAAAGACATTGTGGCGTTTTTGAAGATTGTTACAAACTGGTTGTAAGCACTAAATAATAGTGCAGATTAAAGCGAGGCTCCCTTGCGGAAAGGAACTTGAGTGTTGTTTGAGGTGTGAGATATTTGGGTGGCGATTCTTAATTTTGGGTTATGTTTGACTAGATAGGATTTGAACCAATTATAAATCAGTAGGATGTTGTGATACCCCATTTTTTGCAGTCTGTTTAACATTGTTAAGTGATCAACACTGTCAAAGGCAGCTGATATGTCAAGGGCAACACAAGCTAAAGGCTTGTTTAGTATTATCAATACCTCTTAATATTGTGTCATAAAGGATCGTTAGTAAGGTTTCTACCCCATGGGAGGGTCTCAAGCCATATTGATGGTCATCAAGAATGTTTAATGTGTCAATAAAACTTGTAGTTGAATGTTGTACAATTTTTTCAACAAGTGTAGACATAAAAGGAATAGTTGATATAGGTCTGTAAGAGTTGGGGGAAAGGGTATCTAATGTGTTATTTTTAAGTATAGGACGTATTGGAACATGTTTGAGAGATGGTGGTAAATAGCCTTTTTGCAAGGATAGATTCACTAAGGGTAGAAGGAAAGAAGAGGGTATTGGGAAAGTCTTCTTTATGAAGTATAGGGATGATGTGTAGGGGGCGCACTAATTCCCCCAACTAACATTCTCTCTCCATGTTAGTACCGCTGAATATTCCAGAAAAGGATAGACTGTATTAATCCCTTTGAATATATCAGGCCTATGGGATTCTTATATTTTCTCAGCAGTAACTATCTGACCGAACGGTCTGTTATAGGGAGGGGTAGGACTTTTCAATGACACGGGGTGTGGGCACTTTGAGTTTAAAAATGGGTTCTTTGCTCGGAAGAGGAAGGTTTTTCACCATTTGCAGATATTTTTTATTTCTTTGCGTACAGCTTTCTTGATGTCATCCATAACTCTTCTGGTGCTCTTTCATTTGTATTGAAAGTGAGTGAATCTATTTCACAGGTAGTCTGTAAAGGCACAGCTGTGTATATTTTCAGGAAAAAATTTTCACATTTTTCATTTTTTTTAAATACTGTGATAGGGTCTCTTAGACTGTTACCCATCCATCTCCCAAAGGTGGATCAATAGTCCCCTTTAAGAGAAAGCCTGCAGCGCCAGAGATCAGAGCTGGGAGAGCGTGGATGACAGGGTGAGGTTAAGAACACAGCAGGCTGCACGAAGGAGAGAGGCCAATGGAGCCAGAAGTCCTTCCAAGGCAAGCTGGGCAAAGGAGTTCTGGGTTGTACAACTTTAACTGGGGCTGGAGGAAGTGCCTGGAGAACAGCTTGTAGAGAAGTAAAGCTGATTTTTGGGTTCCATGAACTGCTGTCTGGTTCTGGGTTTTGGCTTTGTGGAGGTTTAACAAAACTGGGACAGATCAAAAACTGCTTTTATTTTCCCTGAACTGCTGCCTGGCCTGTGTTTTAAAGAAAACCCCCTTCCCACAAACAAGCCACAATACCACAGTACATTCATGATTGGTTTGCTCTTTTTCAGCTTTTGCATGTTCTGTCAATTTCGAGCTTGTACTTGTTCATACAACTGATCAGCTGCATCTTCTTCTGCATCTGTTTTTCATTCATCTACCTGAATACTAGTTCCATATCCTATTGGCATTTTGCTGTTTCCTCTTTTTAGTTTCTCTAGTGCTGCTCCTTTCTTTGGTGAGGGGGGATTACCAGAAACTGCACACAATGTGGAAGATATGGTTGCATCCATAGATTATAGATGTCCCTATGATAATCTCTGACATATTGGAGACCATTTTAGAAGCATCTAGAGAGATGCTTGCAAATGCCACAACTTACATGCATATAATACCATGAGATTTACCACTGCTGGTCAGCGACACCTTTTTAGAAAACCAAGCATGATGAGGATGAAACACGTGAGCATTCTTCTTGCTCCCATTAGCAATCAGGGACCCATGATAAAACCTGGAAAGGGGAGTGTTGGTGGAGCATGGTGCTAAGAAGAGGCCCTCAGTGAGGATGCAGTGTTCCCGGGGCTGGGGGGGGGGGGGAGTGGAGTGGTGGTGCTTTTAATGCTGGATGATGGCCTTGGATTCAGCGGAGTATTAGATGGATGAAATGGGAGTAGGGGGATCAGATGCCTGTGGGAGCGGCCATAGGTATTGTCTTGGGGGGAAGATCAAGGTGTGGGGGATAATCATGAAACAGCAAGGTCAGGGAGGAGGTCATCAGAAGGGACAACTGTTGGTGATTAACCCAGTGCAGATCAGGAGCAGCGATTTTAAGAAGCTGGTCCCAGGGCCGGGCCCGTCCATTGAGCAAGGGGAAAACAATGTTGTTTGCACAGGGCCCTGAGTTTCAGGGGGCCCGGCACAAACAACAATTCTGCATCAGCCCAGGTAGATTTTAAAAAAAAAAAAAAACAGGCTGCTGCTGCCGCTGCCACCATGGCAATGGCAGAATCAAGCGTCCTGCGGAGCCCCCCCAGCCCGGCAGAGCCATCCATGCAACATCAGCTCCCTCAGCATCGGATTTCAGATTACTTCTTACTGAGGATTCGTCTTCTCATCATAGTAGGATGTCTCCAGCAGAGGATATGTCACTTTCAGGATTTTTATCCGAGATGTGGCTCGGGGTAGGTCTTATATCACAGTGGGTTCCCTGAAAAAGAGGCCTAGGGCAAAGGAATTAGAGAAAGCCCTGCAATACCCTAAGGCTCCCAAGGAGGCAGCTACCCCTTACCTATTCATGAGGATCTTGCATGATCTCATGGTAAGGATGTTGGGAAACACCTCTAACCACATCTCCTCACTCTCGAAGACTCGACAAGTGATATCGGTTTCATACTTGGTTGTTTTTCCTGGGTTTCAGAAGAATCAATTGCCACACCCTTCCATGGTGGTGGAGTCAGCAATGAGAAGGATAAAGAGTGCAAAAAGGCATTGAATCTAATATCCAGGATGTGAGTGTAGGACTCTTGCCGCCTTTGGACAGTTCAACATTCCAGGGCATTCCATGCTTTCTGCTAAGATCAGTTCCTATATCTTATATATGGGAATGTTTCCTTAAGGAGGTCAAAGGAGATTTAGAGGATTAAAATTTGAGCCCTCTCCTTCCTGATGATAAGAGGCAAGATTACCTCGCCCTTGTCCAAAACATGCTCAGGATGTTTCCAAGTTTGTGAATCATGAAGCCTTTTGACTGCTTTTGAGTGCATAAAGCAGACACCTCCGCCATTGGCCATAGGTGCACCGTAGGATTGCCTGGCTCCAGGCATCTGACTTGGAAATTTGGGTACAGGATAAACTAGGGAATCTTCCTTGCACAGGAGAGAATCTGACTTTGGCAAGAATTGGCAGGAAAAAGGTAATGAGATAGGCTGCTGACAATAGCACTTTGGGATAGATTGTCTAAATCTACAGCTGATCCTGCAAGGAAAAAATCCTCTAAGAAACAATTCTTCAGGAAGAAGCGTTTTATCCCTCCTATACCCAACAGGGGCATTGTTTAGGTCAGTATGCCCAAGAGGGACAGCAGCCGCAACAACATAGGCCCCCCCCCCCCAGCAGCACAAAAGAAGCTAAGCCTCAACAGGTTCAGCAGACTCAGCCTCCACAGGGGCTTTGACTCATATCTAGAGAACTTTGCCTTCCTGGCCCTGAATGGCCCAGAACCCTCCCCCATCCCAGCAGGAAGGTTATGTCTTTGTTTTACCCCAGAAAGATGGGGTCAGATAACAGCAGAAAATTGAGAATCTGTCTATTGTAGAGAGAGGGCCAAGCTTCATTTCCTCAGCATGCCCCCTCCTACAATGGTAAGAACAGTTCAATTCTCAGATATCTCTCAACGAGCAGTTAGGTCAAGAGGTCACTTGTGCTTCTTGACAAAGGGGCAATAGAGGACGGTACCCATTCCCCAATGGGTTACAGGGTTTTACTCCCCCTATTTCCTTATTCCAAGAAAACAGGAGGACACAGACCCCATTTTAGACCTCAGAGAATTGAAACAAATTCCTGTTCAAAGATGAAGTTCAAAAAAATGCCATTTCTCTAGGAACTCTGGCTGCCATACCTTCAGAGTCAGGATTGGCTTTGTTCTCTAGGATCTCAAGGATGCGTACACTCATGTTCTCATCCATCCAACTCACCGAAAGTTCCTCAACTTTCTGTTTTAAGGGAAGCACCTACAATACAGGGTTCTTCCTTTTGGCCTGGCCTCTGCAACCACGGGTGTTCACAAAATGCATGGCTGTGTGTGGGCAACATTTCTCCGCACCCTGGGAATATTCATCTTCCCTTACTTAGACGACTGGCTCATTCGAGTCCCTTCAGAACCAGAGGCCAGGGTTGCTCTCTCTCGCACCTTATGCGCATCCTCAGTATTTGGGAGCTTGTCAGAAACTTCTCAAAATCCAAGAACCTTGCTCCCACTCAGTCCCTGGAGTTTATAGGAGCTCTGCTGGATACCAGACAGACAAGGCCTACCTTCCCACAACCCTGCTGCCTTCCGCATTGTGCAGTTAGATTCCCAAGCAGTGCCCCCCTAAAACCTCATACCTCACTGCTCGGGAAACTGTACCCACCGTTGCTAGGCCACATGGCATCCATACCGTTCATGTGGTTCCATTATGCTCACCGCCATATGAGGGCCAAGCCCAGTGGACCTTATCCACTCAGTGGACTCAGGGTGGTTCAGGGTTGCATGTCAGACAACATAGCAAACTCAGATCGCCTTATTTTGTCCCTCCAATGGTGGCAGTCACCCCAAAACCTTTTGGTGGGGTTCTCCTTATTCAGCAGCCCCCACCCCAAGCCAAGTTCTAACAACAGCTGCCTCACAGTTTGGGTTGGGGAGCCCAACTGCAAGGCGGCCTCCTCTACCCAGGGTACCTGGACTCCACAGGAGGCCTATCTACACATCCAGTCTCCCGGAAACTCAGAGCCAATCTTCTTGCTCTCTCGAGTATTTCCACACCCAGCTCAGCTACAAGACAGGCTAGTTTCAAATGGACAATCAAGTAGCCATGTTTCTATGTGAACAAGCAGGGCGGAGAAAAGGCTCTCTGTCGCTATGCAACGAAGGCTTTGCAACTATGGGCCCTCCGCCACAGGAGAGCAATCAGATTTGTCGTCTTGCGGTGTATCTTCCAGGCATTCTCAAAACTCTTGTGGCAGACAGACTCAGTCGAGTTCTGCTTCCACACGAATGGTCTTTTCCATGACAGACCATGTGGCCAAACTTTTTCAAGTTTGTGGGAACCCCGGACATGAGCCCTCTTTTGGCACGTCCGCTGAATGGCAAACTTCCCCGGTTCTGTTCCAGAATTCCAGCGCTCAGGGCTGTCAGGCCAGGGATGCTTTCCTCCTCCATTGGGGCCAGGACTTCCTGTAGGCCTTTCCACCTATTCCCATAATTTTCCCTAAAACCCTGTTCAAGCTTCAGAGAGACAGAAGGTCATATGATTCTCATAGCTCCACATTGGCCCACGGCAAATTGTTGTACCGCTCTGCTCCTACATCTCTCTCATGCTCCCGCCTCTGGAGTTAGGATCTGCTCGCACAATTCCTTTTCTCAGGAGGACAGGATGCATGTGGCATCCCAATCCCCAGTCTCTGTATCTCAGGGCTCTGGTTTGCTGAAAGCCTAGAAACTTCACAGTCTTAACCTTTCTCAGCAGGTAAAGGATATCATGTCTATAATTTAGCTCACCATGGAATCAACATCACCTTACCACTCACACGCACTCACTGCTCACTGCATGTGCACACTAAACACAAGACTTTGTGATCATTTGCTGTGTAGACCGCCTTGATTGAAGGAGAAGGCGGTATAGAAATCTGTTTAAATAAAATAAATAAATAAATAAATAAATAAATATCCTTTATGCTTCCAGGAAGCCTTCCACAAGACGCTCTTATGCATTTAAGTGGAAAAGGTTTACCATATGGTGCTCGCAGAAGGGTCATTACTGGAGTATCTCCTTTATTTATCAAATGCAGGGCTTAATGACTAATTCAGTGAGAGTTCCTTTTGAGTGCTATTGCCAGTCTTCTTTCTTTCAAAGCCTCTAAATTAACATGGACAAATCTATTTCCCTTCTCATCCTCTCATAGTAGAGAGTTATGAGAGGCCTTCTTTTAACTAAGCCTCGCCATTTAAGCCACCACCGGTGGCATGGGACTTAAATCTGGTTCTTTGGGCAGCTCATGAAGCCGCCTTTTGAACCATTAGCTACGTACCATCTTTGAAATTCCTTTTCCTGAAAGGTCATCTTTCTTATTGCACAATCAGATCAGCCTGTCGCTATCAGTGAATTGCAAGCGTTGCGTGGCTGATCCTCCTTATACAAGGTTCCATCATGATAAGGTAGTCCTTAGGGACTCATCCACACTTTATGCCAAAGGTTGGTATACACGTTTTTTCATTTAAAACCAGTGGTTTACCTTCCCTGTATTCTTTCCCAAGGCCTCTCGCCTCAAATGCAGAAAGGGAATTCTTTCATACTTTGGACTGTCTAAAAAGGGCTTTGGCTTTTGTACATTGCAAAGGACACAGGCAAACATAAAAGTTCCTCTCAAATCTTTGTTGCTTTTGATCATAGTCATTTGGGACTTTCCCAGTCTCCAAAAGAACACTGTCCCAAACTGGATTGCACAGTTGTATATCTGTTTGCCTATGGAGAGTAAGAACCTTCCTTCTTGAAGGCCATGTCATCAGCTCACAATGTGAGCAGCCATGGCAGCCTCTATGGATCATCTTCACTCTCGTCGTCCTATCAAACGACATCTGTCGAGCAGCTACTTGGGCTTTGGTTCATACCTTCACAGCCCATTACTGCTTAGACAGAACGAACTCCCGCCGGGATGCCTTGTTTGGACAGACTGTTCTTCAACACCCTGTTCCATACTTTAATCAACTCCTACCCCACCATCCCTGGTAGGGATGCCAGAGATCCATGGGGAAAGGGAGCCCTTTCACCAGGGGCACACAAACCTTCTGGGGCCTTCCTCCCTGGCATCTGACAGCTATGGAGTTCCCCATATTTTTGTGAAGACTACATTCCTGCTGTTTTCCTGGAGATAGGCATAGTTACTCACCTGTAACAGGTGATCATCTGGAACAGCAGGAATTTTTTAACTCTTTCACGACAACCCACCCACCTCCCCTAGGAGTTGTATCCTCTCTCATCTCGCTTCTTTTCTCTCTTTTCCCCTCTCTCTTGGTCTGCAGCCTTAAACTCAACTGGGAGGAGGTGAGGACAGTTGGGAAAGGTAGAAAGGCAGCACGCAGGCGCTGTTGGGATGCTCCCAAAAGCTTTCCTATTGGATGCTGGGGATGCGTTCCCGCGCAGGCTCCGTCGGTACTGAAGATACCCATATGTGAAGACTAAATTCCTGCTGTTCCCGGAGATCACCTGTTAACAGGTGAGTAAACTATGCTTTCTGAACTTGCGGTATATATGTAATTGGACATTTACAGTATGTAAAAACCATTGAAAGCTTTCTAAAATGACCTCTTAGGGGGTATGTTTTAGGCTAAACCATGTTAACAGAGCCAGCGGGCGATGTTAAACATGCGTTAGTGTAACGGTTACACGAGCATTAAGGGCACCTAAACGCACGTTAACGTCCCACCGTCTGCAGTAAGTCCCACAGGGGGCGAGAGAGAGGGCGGAGAGAAGGGGTCAATGGGCGGGGGAGGAAAGCTCCCGCAAACACTAACACACGGGGTACTGAAGGGCTGAACATTACCGGGATCTGAAAAACCTGTCGTTAAGATGGACAGATATGAAAGGAGGGTGCAACCAATGTGCAGCATCATCAATGTACAACAACATCAGGGCAGGGAAGCCCAAACAAAACAGTGATAGTAGAAATTATAAAAAAACCATATGCAAGCAATAGCATAGTGCCCCAAATATGAAAGGCCACTATGGCAATGGTGCAACATTGGGGCCCCCCCCCATAGGGGGCCTTGAAGGAGGCAGGACATGCTAAGTAGGGGCAGCTGGGGCCACAAGGGTGGGACTAGGCTGTCGGCCTAGGTGGCACAATAGGAACATAGAAACCAGAAATCAGGCAAGATCAGCAGCTGACCAAGGCCCAAACCACAATCCACCTACATCTACCTGGTGCTACCCTAGACAATAGTTTGGGCCTTGTAGGGCACTGAACCTTACCATTCCCCCCAGCCATCCCTCCCCCATGTGGAACGGAACCATAATATTGGTAGGCCAGTGATGGGGGGGTGGGGTTGTGGGATGGATGTCCATGTATGCCTTTTCCCCACCACAGACCTCGCTCCCTAGGTGTTCCAACTACACTACACAGTGGATGGCCTGGGACTGGCGCACTACCAGAAATGAGCAGGCATATGGCCCAGGCAGTGTATGGCGGGGGGGGGGGGGGGCGTGTGTTGGTGCTGGAGGGGGCAGTGGCACCTGCCTGCAGTGCACCCAAGTCATGCCCTGTACCAGTAGGTGGTGTGCAGGGCAACAGAAAAGGTCTGGCTGAGGTGAAGTAAAGGTAGCCCCAGGGACTACTGTGTTTCTGTGGCAACAGTGTGATGCAGTACACACAGCCAGTGAATCTTGGAGCAGAGGGCACAGGTTCAGGTCCCAGCTGTGGATCCTACAGAGCTTGTGCTTATATTTTACCCTACAATGCAGATACAACATCAACATGTGCAATCCCCAAAGCAGTGGCCAAAAGGGTTGCAAACACCCACTCACACAGGCTCCAGATCCAAAGCTCCATGCAGAGTCAGGCTGTTGGCCCCAGCATGGAGCCGCAGTCACCACCATAGCACTACCACTACCACTACCTCCTGCACAGTCTGGCAATTTCGGCACTGTGATCAGGACCAGTGTGGCGGGCAGGGTTGCCAACCACCTCTAACTTTGCACAATGCTGCAATTGGGGTGTGTGTGTGTGTGTGTGTGTGTGTCTGTGTGTGTGTGTGTGTGTGTGTCTATCCAGTGTGTTGTGGCTGCCTACACCTCACTGGGCCCACAATGTCCCACTATTACCAGCGTTAGCCTGCGAATGTGCATAATGAGGAGCACGGTACATGTATTGTGGGACTGGCCCGGGCAGGGCGGACTGGGCAGGATGCATCTGCAGAGGGTGTAGGGCAATGGCTGGGGCATTGTAGTGCCGAACCACCACCTGCATGGACAAGGTGGCCACAGCACGTCTTGCTGTTAGGGCACTCTCACACTGACCAAACAGTGACCATGGCACGGCTATGTTCCCATATAGTGCTATATAGTATTTGTCTCAGGTAATATACATATGCCCTCTGTTCTGGGGTCCAGTCACTGGAGCACCTGCCAGGTTCCTGTTCCATACAACCCAGGTTTGGGTGTGCATAGTTCCACTGTGAACATGCAGGATAGACTGGCTAGCGGAGTATCCCCTGTTAGTTTGTGCATGGCTGGGACACCTGGCGTGGTGCAGCGGGTACAGTCTGACTGTGCCTGCTGCTGGTGAATGTCAGACCATGGTTGGGGGCTGGGATTCAGCTGTAGTCCTAGAACTGGTGGGAGCACAGAGGAAGGGCAATGGACAGGTAGTCTACTGTAGTGCAGCATATGCATGTTGCATCTTAAGTGCGTTACAGTGAACGTGCGTTGCAGCGCTTACAATAACATGCGTGATGTCCTCTTTGGGATGTGCATCGTTACGCGCCATAGTCTACCCACATATGCTAAGGCGCCTAGACATATCTCATAAGTCATGTAGAAAAGCTCTGTAATGTCATGTGTGTTATTGTACGCGCTGCGCAACAAACTCCTGCTACGTGCGTTCTCTGCAACACGAGTACAACGCAATGCATATAGGATGCACTACTGTGTGATAATCTAGCAGACACCATGGCCACTTGGTGGAACATATTTGCATTGTGCTTCTTGTGGTTGTTTGGGATAGTGGTTGCAAAAGTGCGTGGAGCTAACATCGGTTGTGGGTTTGAATCCCACAGGTTCCTTTTCCTTTCTTTTTGTTTGTTCTGCTCTCCTTACCATACAATCTCTGGCTTTGTCCCTTCTCCACACACACTTCCTGCTCTTCACTGTACACTGCAGTGTCCCTTTTATGCAGCCTATCCGTCACATGCTAGCTGTTACATATGCTCCCTTTCTTTGGGTTGTCTTGGTAGGTAGGTGGCTCAGGGTTTTGGTATTGGTGTCAGTGAACTGTGTTTGGGCTCTTCAGTGTACTGGTTCAATTCTCTCTTACTCCATTTTGGATTCCCTGCCCATTTTGCCCTTATACAAAGACCATCCACACAGCTGGCCCTTCAGACCGACCCCTGACGCCCTTTCTATTTAATTTGTTTACTCTTCTGCATGTTGTTTTCACTGCACACCATTTCATGGTGTGTGTGTATGTGTTTATCTGTGGCTCACGTCCCCATTACAGACTGCGATATCAACTACCTATGGTCTATGGCCTTACACCTACAGCTCCGTTTCTCATGTGGCACCATGTCTGCACATCCCTCAGCGCATCTTCTACTGTCAGCGTGCCTTAGATTGCAACCCCTTCGGATGCGCTGCTGCTTCCCGTCACCTGTAATGTTCACGAGCGGTGGGTCCATGGCGCACTGTACCGTGCACTGTACCGCACATTAAGTGCCTTGTAACGCGCATTACCTGACACGGCTTGCTTTACCAATGCACCACCCACTCCTTTAAATGGGCATCCGTAACATTACCGGGGAACTTAACACGGGTAACATTACCAGAGTTTAGTAAACATACCCCTTAATGTATCAGGCAAGTTTCAGTTAGTAATGATGTACAACAATGAGCGGTGCTTTATAGTGTGCTGCCACAGCTGGGATGTGCTGTGACAGAGAAGATGAAGCCGAGAGATTGTGAGAAGTTAGGAATTAAAGATATTTCTTTCACACTAACTGAAAAAAATTAATTAAATTGTGTGCCATTGACTCAATGCTGACTCCTGGCAAACCAACAGCCCATGGGTTTCTTGGCAAGCTGTGACTGGAATTAGTTTGCCAGGCCTTTCTTCTGTGGCAATGGAGGGTAAAGTGATTTACTCAAGGCCACAAGGAGTGCCAGTTTCTTGGTCACCAGGCCACTGCTCTAACCACTAGGCTACTTCTCCACTCCTACCTGAAAAGGGTTTGTATTTGATTGTTTCACAGATTTGTTTTTCAAGTTTTGTCTGCAAAATCCTGAAATCTTAATGAGCACAATGGTTGGGGATTGTATGCATAACTGTATAGATGACATATGTTACAGCTTCGACTTTTAGATTTAGCGGTATATAGTTTTAGTGGTGTTTAAAAGAAGATAGAGATCTGTCGAACACAGGAGTCTGTCAGTTCCTGTAAAGTTATTCTGTAAGTCACCAAGCATCAAACACAAGGAAATAAATCCACTAATTTGTTTAACGCTGTATACAGTATTTAACTTTGTTTAATACTGAATCTAACAAGGCAAGTTCAGAATGACGCATGAATCAAAGGTTTACATACAACAAATACCAGTGCAGCAGGGACATAAAGAAGGAGTCTGTGTTTAGGTTACTCTACCTGATGAAATCAAGAGGCAGACTGAAGAAACATCACATGATGCCATTTCTTTTCACAGAAACTGAAATGGAATTTTTAAAGCCCATAAGTCATAATGTCTAATTATAATGATTTTCTGAAAGCTAGAGTAACCAGTCTTGCCTGTGGAAATTTTAATGCCTCTTAAGAAATTCAAAATGACAATTCTAGTTCAACTTCAGTAGACAGTATTTCGCAGAAATAATCAAAGCTTAACACTTCTCCTTTTTCTGGTTTTTGACTGTGCTTTAAGTGTAATGCATTATTAAAAGATTACAAAGATGTCTTGGAACATAGGGTCAGAAATAACAAGTTGTGAGCAAAATAATTTTTTGAAGCTTCTTGGACACAAAGGGTGTTATTTTAAAAGCGCTATTTGTGGGGGCCCAATGTGCTGGGGACACAGTAGGAGTGCTGCTGGAATGTGAATGCATAGAAGGGTCTCGATTGTCGCAACTGGTGTAACTTTTCGTTAGTTTGTGTGGTAGTATGGGACGAGCTGAGTTGGGTGTGGGGGGGGAACATTTGTTCTATACTGAGTCTAGGTGATCTGGTTACGGGACAGGGAGTGGAGGGGAAGGCATCCTGGGAATACCCAAGGTCCTCCCACTTAGTGATTGCTCTGTAGGTTGGCTTACCTATTAGTAGAAGCTTTAACTTCTACTGGTTTGGTTGGGTTCCCTGGTTCCCTGGATATGAGTATTATTTTGTGTCTATACTAGTATAAGAACATAAGATATGCTATAATGGGTCAGACCAAGGTCCATCAAGCCCAGTATCCTGTTTCCAACAGTGGCCAATCTAGGTCATACGTACCTAGCAGTTCCCCAAAAGACACAGGTTCCACAATGCTTGTACTGGGTCAAGCATTGATATCCTGGGTCCTTTCTTAATAATGGTTTATGGACCCTTCCTCCAGGAACTTGTCCAAACCTTTTTTAAACCCAGCTACACTAACAGCCTTTACTACATCCTCCGGTAACAAATTCCAGAGTGTGATTACATGTTGAGTGAAAAAATATTTTCTTTTATTAGTCTTAAATAGTTTACCCTGTAACTTCATTGCATGTCCCCTAGTCTTTCTATATTCTGATAACATAAACAATCGATCTACGTTTACCCGTTGCACTTCTATCATATCTCCCCTCAGCCGTCTCTTTTCTAGGTTAAAGATCCCTAACCTTTTTAGCCTTTCTTCATAGGGGTATCCTTCCATCCCCTTTACCATTTTGGTGGCTCTTCTCTGAACCTTTTCTAATAACGCTATATCCTTTTTAAGATACGGCGACCAGAATTGCACACAATATTCAAGGTGCGGTCGCACCATGGAACAATACAGAGGCATTATAATATCCTTTGTTTTATTTTCCATTCCTTTCCTTATGATACCTAGCATTCTATTTGCTCTCTTGGCCGCCGCTGCACACTGGGCTGAGGGTTTTAACATGTTATCCACAATGACCCTTAAATCTTTTTCCTGGGTGGTGGTTCCTAATGTGGAATCTTGCATCGTGTAACCATAGTGTGGGTTGTTCTTCCCTAGGTGCATAACTTTGCACTTGTCCACATTGAATTTCATCTGCCATTTGGATGCTCAGTCTTCCAATTTATCAAGATCCTCTTGCAATTTTCCACAATCCTCTTGGGTTTTAACAACTTTAAATAGTTTTGTGTCATCTGCAAATTTGATAACCTCCCTTGTTATTCCCTTTTCCAGGTCATTTATGAATATGTCAAAAAGCAGCGGACCCAGTACAGATCCCTGGGGTACACCACTATTCACCTTTCTCCATTGGGAAAATTGGCCATTTAGCCCTACCCTCTGCTTTCTATCTTTTAACCAGTTCCTGATCCACAATAGTACACTGCCTCCTATCCCATGACTCTTTAGTTTTGCTAAAAGTCTCTGATGAGGGACCTTGTCAAAGGCTTTATCAAAGTCCAAATACACTATATCAACCGACTCACCTTTGTCTACCTGTTTATTCACACCTTCAAAAAAACATAACAGATCAGTAAGACAAGATCTTCCTTCTCTAAAGCCATGTTAGCTGTTTCCCATTAAGCCATGACTATCTGCATGTTCAGCAATTTTGTTCTTTATAATGGATTCTACCATTTTTCCCGGTACTGACGTCAGGCTCACCAGTCTGTAGTTTCCCGGATCACCCCTGGAACCCTTTTTAAAAATTGGGTGGCTCTGCTCACCTGTTTTTCCATTCCCAAGAGAGATGCGCCTTATTTACACATCTATTCCTCATCTTTGATTTTCTAATCATAATGCATGTCTTACAGTACTTTCTTGGGGAGTGAGTCCCCCAAAGACTGTCAATAAGATTAATATGTTGATGTATCGATATCTATCCCTCTTAAAGTACTATCTCTCAATGTAAAAGGAATAAATAATCCAATCAAAAGAAAGAAGATACTACTATATTGTCAACGAGAAAACGCTGATATGGTGTACCTGCAAGAGACACATCTAAATTTGGCCAAATCGAAAAAACTGGGCATGGGATATTACAACGTGATCGCATGTTACCCAGCTATACCAAAAAAGAAACGGGGTCACCATCCTTGATTTGAAGGCACTTGCTCCGTCGGCCCTCCACACGAGAGCAGACTTAGAGGGAACATGGACCAAGGTGACACTCCAGATAGGAAACACAAAATTAGTATTTTTTACCATTTATGCCCCAAACACAGATAGCCCAGGTTTTTTCCACATCATTACAAAAGAAGTTAATGGCAGAGACTCAATTCCGGTATTTCTTGGAGAAGATTTCAATTTGGTATTAGATTTGCTCCTTGACCATCAATCTCAATGTACTGATAGATCCCTAAAGGCCACTCAAATTCTCTGTGCCATGATGAAGAATAGTGGTTTAGTAGACTCTTGGAGAATCCAACACCCCCTTCTTTTCTTTACCTCACCATACCCATTCTAGGATTCATTTTTTCTTGACTTCTAAAAAGTTGCTCCTGTGGTTAGTCACCTCGTATATCCATGGGATTAGCATCTCTGACTATGTGGCAATCTCATTCTCACTACAGCTCACCCAAGGGAACCCCACTGGCAGGTTAAATCCCATGATAACTGCTTAGCGCACTTTCTCCAGGACCAAGCAGGAAGTCAGTCCTCACATATGGGTGACGTCGGCGCCGACGGAGCCCCCATGCGGAGCATTTCCCCAGCTCTCACAGAAAGCCTTTGGGACTGCCAGCACTCATGCACGGTCCCCTTCCCGCCCAAGGGTGCCATCTTCCTCAGTCTTCTTTTTTCTGCAGAGCCCGATGGACGTGGTTCGTGTTCACCCATGAAAAAAGTTGATTTTTTGTGTTTTTACTCGGTTCGACTCCGGTTTCCCCTTCCCGCCTCAGGCCGGTACACCGGTATCGAGCCCGGATTTCTTTTTTCGGTGTTTGTCCTTCGTGACTAGCGTTCATGCCATTTTTCTATTTTTCACTGACAGCCCTGTCTTTTGACCTCGCAGGGGCCCTTTTTCCCCCAATGGCTGCTAGCGGGTTTAAAAAGTGTGATCGGTGTAAGAAACTTATGTCTCTCACCAACACACATGACTGCTGCCTCCGCTGCCTCGGACCCGATCATGACCCGATGATCTGTGGTCCATGTGGGAAAATGTCCTCGAAAGCGTTGAGGAGTCGGCAGCACCAGAAGGAAAGAATCTTCTCTGACTCCGCGTCCGGCTGGGCCCGGACTTCATCAGAGGCCTCGACGTCTTGGGATTCTGATCCCGAGCATCACCGGGGATCCTCTGAGAGTGGGAGCATCACAGGAAGCATCGCAGGAAGAAGAAACCCACGATGGACGCACTTGGCTCCTCGAGGGCCAGGTCGCATAGCCCCGACCGCCATCCCGGGTCTTCGGAGTCAGAGAGGCCTGCAAAACAACCTCGTGTGGAGCCGGAGTCTTCGAGTCACGTGAGTGCTGTAGTCCTCGTGGACTCTCCTCCGGGGGAGCCGACATTGGGCCCGACGCCGTCGGGGGCTGCTGAGTCTCCTGAGCTCGGACTCAGGTTGACAGCCTTGGAGAGCAGCTTGGCTGCCTTTATGGAACAGCAGCGGGCACTGATCGCCGGTCTCACCGGTGCATCTGCCCCGACCACCGGGACATCGATGTCCAAGTCGACCCCGGAAGCCGAGCCGATCCTCGAGTCCATGCGCTCTCAAGTCGATCCTCAGCCAAGGTCTCCCTCGGCCTCCCGTTCGGGACCGAGGTCGTCGACGCCGGTACCCTCGGCGTCGGGGCGGATGGCATCAGTGCCTGTCCAACCGGAGCCACTCGATTCCTCCTCCGAGGAGTCGGGCTGGGAAATGGAGGATGAGGAGTCCCCAGACACCTTTCGGACCCGGTGTGTCCCTTCGGACTCATTGGAGTTCGAGCCTCGGAGACGGTCCCCCCCGGAGGACACCCGGTTCTCGGATTTCGTGCAGGACATGGCCAAGGCCTTGGCCTTCCCCGCGGATCCCGAGGAGGAGCCTCGAGCCGAGGAGCTCGAGGCCCTGCAGTATGACTCTCCTCCCAAGGAGGCCTTTACTGTACCGGTTCCCCCGATGCTGGAATGGTTGCTCTTCTGCATGTGGGAGGAACCGGCCTCAATGCCGGTTCTGAGCAAGCGGGTCGATTCCATCTATCGAGTCCGCAAGAGCCCTGGGTTCCAAAAGGCACAGCTACCACACCACTCCATGGTTGTGGAATCGGCCATACATCGTCTGAAGAGTCAGAAGATGCACTCCTTGGTGCATCCCGGCCGGGAGGCCCAGAACCTGGATGCCCTCGGTAGAAAGTGCTTCCAGGGCTCTATGCTTGCTTGCCGTGTCCAGACCTACCAGCTGTACATGGGCATGTATCTTCGAGACCTGGCAAAGGAGATTGCCGGGTTCTCTGATGGTCTCTCCAAGGAACCTTTGCAGAGGTTCAAGGCCCTGTCATCGGGGATCCGAGAGTGCTCGAAGTTTATCTCTCGAGCAGCCTATGATGGCTTTGAGGCTTCGGCCCGTATATCCGCAGCCGGCATCGGTGCACGCCGTCAGGCTTGGCTACAGTCATTGGACCTCGAGCCATGGGTGGAGGACAAGTTGGTCGATGTCCCCTACCGAGGTGAAAACCTCTTTGGCAAGCCCATGGCTGAAAAGGCTGTGGAACTCGAGTCCGAGACGTTTACCCGGACAAGGCTGTCCAGGAAAACCTCTGCCCCTTCTCAGAAGAAGAAGGGCTCGGGAAAAAAGACCTTTTACCCGAGGAAGTCATCTGCCTACAAATCATACCCTCATTTTCAGGCCTCCACAGCTCCCCAGCAAGGTCAGCAGGCCAAGGGGCAGGGACATGGGTCCCGTAGGTAGAAAACCCCCAAGCCACCAGCTCCGGCTCCTGCACAGCAGGGTGCGGGGTTTTGACTCCAGTGGCATAGCCTCTCCTCCTCAGCTGGCCCCTCCCAGCACAGGAGGCCGGCTGACCCTGTATGCCCACAGGTGGTCAGCCGTAACAAGGGATACCTGGGTTCTAAGCATAGTCCAGAGGGGCTATCTCCTCCACTTCCACCAGGTACCTCCCTCCTACTTTCCAGGGGAGCCTCCAAGACTCCCTCTGCACAGGGACTTACTCCTGCAGGAGTTAGCAAGTCTTCTAAAGCAGGGGTCACCAACCTCCAGAGGGCCGCGGGCCGCACAGCCGACTACCGGCAGACTCAAGGGCCGCACACTCCCCCCCCCCCCCCGCGCGAAAAAAAAACCTGCTCATACCTGTACTTTTATTCCATGTCAGCTCCCTCCCTTCTTCTGCAGCCGCGGCTCCCTGCCTCTTAGGGAACCGCGGCTGTGCTTGTAAAATCATCGCGGAGCCCTTCCTGTCTTGACGGGCTCCGTGCAGCATTGTCCCGCCTCTAAAGGAAGTTGTTTACCACTTCCTTTGGAGGCGGGACAATGCTGCATGGAGCCCGTCAAGACAGGAAGGGCTCCGCGATGATTTTACAAGCACAGCCGCGGTTCCCTAAGAGGCAGGGAGCCGCGGCTGCAGAAGAAGGAGTCGATGAATTTGCCGGTACTTTCAGCAGCATCCTTGGCGGGCCGCACCGGGGTAGAGCCTCGCGGGCCGCACCAAGGGACCTCGCGGGCCGCATGCGGCCCACGGGCCGCAGGTTGGTGACCCCTGTTCTAAAGGAACAGGCGGTGGAACCAGTGCCTCACCACCTGAGAGGTCAAGGCTTCTATTTGCGGTACTTTCTAGTACCAAAAAGAATAGGAGGCCTCAGGACCATCCTAGACTTGCGGAATCTCAACAAGTTCCTGGAGAAGGAAAAGTTCAAGATGCTTACCCTTGGAATCCTGCTGCCCTACCTCCAGCAGGGAGATTGGCTATGCTCCTTAGACCTAAAGGATGCTTATACTCACATCCTTATTCATCCAGACCACAGACAATATCTCTGATTTGTAGTGGGAGGAAACCATTACCAATACAGGGTACTCCCTTTTGGCCTAACTTCCGCCCCCAGGGTTTTCACCAAATGCCTGTCGGTGGTGGCGGCCTATCTCAGGGTTCAAGGACTCTTTGCCTTTCCATACCTGGATGACTGGCTCATCAGGGGTCAGTCTCCACAGGAGACCAATCAAGCCACCCTCCGCACTGTCGCTCTTCTCCAGCATCTGGGGTTTGTCATAAACTTTGCAAAGTCCGCTTTGCACCCCTCACAGAACATGGAGTTCATAGGAGCAAGACTGGACATCCTTCAAGCAAAGGCTTTTTTGCCAGTGGACAGGGCCCACAGACTGATGGACTTGGCCAGCCAATTCCACAGCAATTCTCTGGTCTCCGCCAGACAATTCCTGAGGCTCTTAGGCCACATGGCATCCATGGTCCATGTAACTCCAAATGCCCGTCTACACATGAGGCCAGCTCAGTGGGGCCTCAGAACTCAGTGGCTGCAGGCCACGGGGAACCTGATGGACAAAGTGAGGGTGTCCAAGCTACTAGCTTCTTCTCTACAGTGGTGGCTTCATCTTCCAAATCTGCTAAAAGGGGTGCCTGTTCAAGCACCTCAACATTCTCAAGTGCTGACAACCGATGCTTCTCTCCAAGGTTGGGGTGCACATTGTCAAGGAGCATGCACCCAGGGCCTCTGGTCCCCTTGGGAGTCCGCACAGCAGATCAATTTCCTAGAGCTCAGAGCAATCCGCCTAGCCCTCCGGACTTTCTCACATGTCCTCTCTCGCCAGTCCGTCTTAGTGCAGATGGACAATCAAGTTGCCATGTTCTATGTGAACAAGCAGGGGGCACAGGGTCCCGACCTCTTTGTCAGGAGGCACAGGACCTTTGCTCATGGGCAGTCAATCATGGCATACTTCTCAAGGCGGTCTATCTCCCTGGTCAAGAGAATTACCTGGCAGACAGATTGAGCAGGATTCTGCAGCCACACGAATGGCAGTTGAATCCTCTGGTGGTTCAACAGATCTTCCTAAGATGGGGTCTTCCCACCATAGATCTCTTTGCCAGTCCACTGAACCGTCAACTGCCCAGTTTCTGCTCCAGGCAACCGCATCCTCTCAGAGTAGCAGCGGATGCCTTTCTCATTCCATGGTCTACAGGCCTCCTATATGCATTTCCTCCCACACCTCTCGCGTCCAAGACACTGTTCAAAGTGATCCGGGACAAGGCCTCGGTGATCCTGGTGGCCCCCAGGTGGCCAAGGCAACCCTGGTTCCCACTTCTTTTGCAACTGGCGGTGGACACTCCTCTTCCTCTGGGGATGCAACCAGATCTCCTGTCTCAGGAGCAGGGATCTCTCTTACACCTCAACCTCCAGTCCCTCAATCTGATGGCCTGGCTGCTGAAAGGGTAGTTCTAGCACCCTTACTGCTGCCTAGGGAAGTGGAGGACGTGGTCTTGGCCTCTAGGAAACAGTCCACTCGGAAGTCTTATGCCCTTAAGTGGCGTAGGTTCTCCACCTGGTGTACTCAACATAAGGAGGATCCTTTCTCATGCCTGGTACCAGTGGTGCTGCAATATTTGCTTCACCTGTCCAACCTAGGCCTCAAATCCAACTTGGTTAGGGTCCATCTCAGTGCTCTCTCAGCGCACCATTCACCGGTGGAGGGTCAGTCTCTCTCAAGCCACCCTTTAGTGGCTCGCTTCCTAAGAGGCCTCCTTTTGCTTAAGCCTCCAGTTCATCCACCTGCCCCTTGCCCCCCCCTGCACCATCCGCGCCCCCGGGCACACACTTTAAAAACGTCTAGGGAAGTTATCCCACCTTGGAGGTGGAATAACTTCCCCGTAAATGTCGCTGGCCCTGGACATACAGGACCGACATTAGAATCGGCCCTGTACATCCAGGGTCGGCGACCATCCACCACCCGCCTAGACTCCACCCCCAAGCTGCCCCTTCCCCGTCTAACTTCCCCGCACAGCCGGCGGTGAAGTTTGTCATGGCTGGGAGAAGTCATGAATAACCCCATTAGGGAATAACAACCCAAACTACGGTTACACGATGCAAGGTTCCACATTAGGAGTCACCACCCAGTAAAATGATTTAGTTGTAAACATGGATAATGCATTATAAACCTCTATCCTGTGTTCAGCAGTGGCAAAGAAAGCAAATAAGGAAAGGAATGGAGAATGAAACAAAGGATATTATACCTTGAATATTGTGTGGAATTTTGGTTGTCATATCTTAAAAAGAACTAGAAAAGGTACAGAAAAAAGCGACCAAAAAGGTAAAAGGGATGGAAGGATACCCCTATGAGGAAATGCATAAAAGGTTAGGGCTCTTCAACGTGGCAAAAAGATGACTGAGGGGAGATACTGTATAATAGAGGTCTATTAAATAATGAATGGAGTGTAACGGGTAAATATAGATCAGTGGTTTACTCCTTCAAAAAGTAGAAAGACTAGGGGACATGCAATGAAGCTACAATATAGCCCATTTAAGACTAATAGGAGTAAATATTTTTTCACTCTACGTGTAATCAAACTCTAGAATTCGTTACCAGAGGATGTAATAAATACTGTTAGTGTAGCTGGGTTTAAAAGAGCTTTGGGCAAGTTCCTGGAGGAAAAGTCCATAAACCATTATTAAAGAGGTCTAAGGGAAATCTACTGCTTACCCCCTGGGATAAGCAGCATGGAATCTATGTACCTTTTTGAGAACCTAAGAGGTACTTGTGACCTTCATTGGCCACTGTCGGAAGCAAGATACTGGGCTTGATGGACCCTTGGTCTGACCCAACATGGCATATCTTATGTTCTAATGTAAATTTAGAAAAGGGCAGCAAGGGATAAGCTTTGAGCGTAAATACTCTGCTATTTTGAACTTGATATGATAGCAAACTGAAAGCCAGTATTGTTCCTACAAAAGAGATGATATATGATCTCATCCTTTAGCTTTGTAAAGCATTTTTACTGCTGTGGACTGAATGAATTGAAACCTTTTTAACTGATAAACAGGAACACCCGTCAACAGGGAGTTGCAGTAGTCTAACCTATTCATCACAAATGCATGCAAAAATGTTTTTAATCCTCTGGAGTCCAGATAGGTTTTCAGTGATCTAATCTTCTGAAAAGTTAAAGAAAACTTTATTAATGTTGACGATATAAATAGCTTGAAAGATAAGCTGTTGTCAATGAAGCCTCCAGGAGAGAGTATTGATTCCTTAACAGATATTGGAGATTATCTAACTCTGTGCTGAAACGGAAGAATACAATTATTTCTAGCAATTGTCATAGCATCTGACTTTTGTGGATTTATGCTCTAATTCCTTCTTAAAATTTATTAAGAAGTTGGATGCCTTCAGCATTAAAATATGCACTTATCCCTAGGTCCTGAATTAGGAGAGTGAGAGGAGCAATGAATGTATTAAACACTGTAGGATCCAGATGCTGGAAAAAAGATTTAATTGTGAAAACACGAAGACACAGTGAAATAGATGGGATCTGAACCAATTTAATTCTGTCCCAGTCAAGCCTTCTTCTTAAGTCACAGGAAAATAAGATTTGCTTTTTCAAAACTGTATAGACTACAGGGCGTTTACTAAACTATGTTAACAGTTAATGCACGCTTTAGCCCATGATAACTGGTTAGGGCAGGCCCGCGGTAATGGGTACCATGCACCAAAAGCAGTTATTGTGGTAAAAATCCCATGCTAACTGCTTAGCACCTGATGGGGCAAGAACTGGGTGGGTTAGGAGTGGAGAGTAGATGTGGCCTATACACTGCAGTTGCATGGGGAATTACCACCCACTAATTGTCAATGTTGCAGTTAGCACAGGTACATTTGACACCACCTCAATGGGCGGCACTCCTATTTATCACAAATGATGTCACATTACCATGTGTTAAGGACAGGGGCGGCTCAAGGCAATCTGCTGCCTGAGGCGAAGTATGAAAAGGCGCCCCCCCCCCCCCACACCTTAGAGGGGGGTGGGGCTTTTTCAGAAATCCAATCAGAGACTGAACCAAACCAAAAAGCCGATTCGATTATATGGAGGAAATGCAAGATGTTTGCACCCAGGGCCATATCGAGTTGAAATCACACCCTGTGCAACTTGCAGCTCGGGTGCACGCCCCCTCCCTCTCCCCCCATACCTCCGTCCAGCACTGTCTGCTCTTTCCCTGCTGCTGCCGCCCTCGGAGGTGCTGGAAGCAGGGAAAGAGCAGGCAGCGCTGGACGGAGGTATGGGGAAAAGGAGGGGGGCATGCGCCCGATCTGAAAGGCACCAGCACTTTAAACAGATCTGTCCCTCCCTACTCTGACATCACGTTGGAGAAGGGAGGGACCAGACCTGCTTAAAGTGTGGCGAAAAGGCTTGGGGAGTGCATTTCGGCTGCCTGCTATTGTCCTGCCAGCGGCGGCAGGGCAACAACAGACAGCCGAAATGTGCCCCCCAAGCCTTTCTGCCCTGTGCGGCTGCATCGCTTGCACAGGGCTAGGTACAGTCCTGTTTGCACACCAAGGAACTAAAAGACAGCAAGAACCAACAGCACAGTTTATAAAACTAAATTATAACTCATTTTAATTTTGTTGTTATTAACTGCATTATGGTTCTTGCTTTTTCTTTTTCAACATATATTTTGCATCCACAGTAGGTGCAGAGCAGAACCAGGATATTTACCCACAGAACTCAATATTTAAAAAAAAATCTGATTCTAATCATCTCACTAATAACAAAAACAACAACAACAACCACTATTCTCCATTACCAGACATATTGGGGTATGTTTACTAAACTCCGGTAATGTTACCCGCGTTAACTTCCCCGGTAGTGTTACGGATGCCCATATAAAGGCGTGGGTGTTGCATCGTTACGGCAAGCCATGTCAGCTAACACGCATTACAAGGCACCTTAGACTAACGCGCATTAGAAGGTGCCTTATAAGGCACCTTACAAGACACATTACAAGGTACCTTGTAAGGTGCCATGCAATGCACCATGCAATGTGCACCATGCAATGTACCATGCAAGGTGCCATGCAATGTGCCTTATAAGGTGCCTTGTTAGGTGCCTTATAAGTTGCCTTGTAATGTGCCTTATAAGGTGCCTTGTTAGGTGCCTTATAAGGTGCCCTCTAAGGTGCCTTGTAATGTGCCTTATAAGGTCCCTTGTTAGGTGTCTTGTAAGGTGCCTTCTTAGGTGCCTTATAAGTTGCCTTGTAATGTGCCTTATAAGGTGCCCTCTAAGGTGCCTTGTAATGTGCCTTGTTAGGTGTCTTGTAAGGTGCCTTATAAGGTACCTTGTTAGGTGCCTTATAAGGTGCCTTGTTAGGTGCCTTATAAGGTGCCTTGTAAAGTGCCTCATAGGGCGCTCTGTAAGTCGCCCTATAGGGCTCCTTAGGCTAAGCGCCGTATTAAGCACCCCTGGACAAAGCACCTTAGAAGTCACCCTGGGTTATGGAACCATAAGTTAAGGTGACCTAACAAGGTTACGGTGCCCTAGGTTAGTGTGCCCTAAGGGCTGCAAGGTGCTTCAGGATGACATGCATGACTTGTGAGGCATAGAAACAGATGTAGCCCTAACACTAGATAGAGCACCGAGGAAAGGCAATGAACAGGTGAGTGAAGGAGGGAGAACTGGGAGCTGCTGGAACTGCCATATCTGCGAGCATCCCATGTGACTGCCAGTACTGTTGACAAACATGTTGGGGGCACCTGTACCACAGCACTGGGTGTTGGCAATGTAAAGTACTGGAAAGACAGTGGGTGACAGATGATGGGAATACGTGTCCCCAGTGAAGGCGGAGGAGGCAGGGTAGTTACAATGATGGGTGGACAGAGGAGTGGTGGTGCCATGCAGATCAGGCACAGGTGAGGAAAGCACGAAGAGGTGCAATGCAGGAAAGGGTAGCAGTGCAGGACATGGGTGGCAGCCTGCACAGGTAGACAGGACTCTACACAGCTGACAGACACAGATAGACGGACCAAAGGAATGTTGGCAACTGTGGCGAGGGTATTATGGGCTGGCAGCACAGATCTGCAAAAATATGACTGTACAGTCAGAGCTGAGAGTTTCTGCACACACACATGTGATGGAGCTCTCCCTGGTGAGACCATGTCTCCCCAGCCAGGGCTGTACTAAGCCATAATTGCACCCTGTGCTAACCGTACATCTGGTATGCCCCGCCCCCCCAAATCTCACCCATACCTCCAAGTCCTCAATGTCCAGCTGGCTGCCTGCCCTTGACCTGCTGCCACCACTTTTTGTTTTCTCAGAGGCAGCGGCAGCAGCAGTGAGGCAGACCTGACTTCAAATTTTTAAAAAAACAACAACAACCCACACAGTCATTCGACTCCACGCTTATAGGCAGGTCTGGTCGCTCCCTCCCATCAGAGAAGGGAGAGACCAGACCAGCTATTCAAACGCAGGTCTTTGCAACTCTTATGAATGGTTGGCCTGGTTCCTCCCTCCTCTGATGTGATCTACATCAAGGAAGGAAGGGAGGGAGCAGACCTGCCTACAAGCACGGAGTCGGAAAGACCCGCTTATATTTTTATTTTTTATTTGAAGTCAGGTCTGTTCCATTTTCTGGTGCTGCCCCCGACACTGTGGAAAAAAAGTGGTGGCGGAAGGGAAACAGCAGGCAGTGTGGGGGGAAGTGAAGGCCGGCAGCCTAAAATGTGCCCCTATATCCTTTGTGCCCTATGTGGCTGAACCGCTCGCACAGGGCTCGGTATGGTGCTGTCCCCAGCTCACTCCAGTCAAATAAGAAGGTGATATGGGAGCTGTATAGCAGTGTCATGTTGGGAAGTAAGTGTAGGAGCATGCTGTGGGGATGTGCCTTGAGGATGGTGTAACTGGGATGCATTTGAGTGTCACAGCTTTGGGGACAACATGTGTATAGGCATATCTAGTCAGCCAGTGATTCCCACAGGTTGCAATTACTTAATGAAAACCAACCTTCTGCCCATAAATAGTGTCTCACACAGTTTGTGGAGTTGCTGGCTAACTGACCGTGCAGCATGGTGTATACAGTGCCATAAAGCCTGGGCAACACATGCATGTTCCGTCCTCTGTACATACACACACACATACACATGATCGCCACTGTCCAAAATAGGTGTCAGCTGGCATTCTTACTTGGCCCTTAGGCTTCCTTTAATGCTTGGACATTGTCAATGCCCCCAGTGTGTGTGTGTGTGTGTGTGTGTGTGTGTGTGTGTGTGTTGGTGCAGCTTCTCAGTGTGAGGACTCATTCTCAACCAGATAGGGAGGGTTAGACATGCTGATACAGCTCTGGAAATTTAGGATAAAGTTTAAACACCTAGACTTATAATTCCTGATTCACAGGTTGGTCCCTCTCACATACATTAGCCATGTGTTTGGAGCTACAGAGCAGTGGTGTGGGAGTATGGGTGCATCGACTCTTGTGTGTATTAGTGGTCGTTGTCAGGCTGCATGAGGGCATGAGCTGGGGTATGCCTATGTCTGTGTAGCTCTCTGAAGACTCTTTGCCATACTTGTCTGACAAGGTATGTGAGGCTGCTCTAGAAGAGGGACATCTTGTTAGATTTGTATATGGAACTTCATTGATATGCTGCTGATAAAACTGACATTCATGTCTTACATATGGGATCTGTCCTGCCAGAGGGGCAGGGCATGATACATGAGCACATACATGCAAGACCTTGGGTAACCTAGCAGAGTGACCAACGTAACCATTTCATGGAATATGCTTGTGGCCCAGTCCTGGAATAATCTCTTGGTTGTCAGGCCACACTACATAGTTTGGGCTCCCATCTGGTTTAGATAGATATAGCACTTAAATAAGTGCTTACTCATGAAAAGGTCACCAGGCCCTGGTCAACATTTGGCAACTGAGAAAACAATGTGGTTATTTTCCCTCTGAAATGAGGTGTTATCATATTACCTAATCTTCCAGCCTCACTGGCATATTATTTCCCCACACATGCACATATCCACTCAATATGTGCATGTGGAGGGCATCCTGATCCAACCTTCCCCTGTTGAAGTGCTGTGACACTGCATTACCTAAGAATGTAGGGGTCATGGGTGGACACAGACAACCTGTGAGCTACTTTGGGACTGCTGATGTAGCCAGAAGACACCACATGCACAATCAGGGCATGAAGGCAATAGCAGTTGGCAGACACTTCCCAGTCTCTGGATGTTACAGGTGCCACGTGTGTGCTGTGTATATTCACCATTAATTGTGCTTGCCCATGCATTCTCTCACACTGCAGGTTACGGGTCACACACTGTTGTCTCTCATTAGGAAATGCATGGTCAACCCTAACTCAGTTGCTCATGGCTCACAATACCCACTAGGCATCCACTAGGTGAACTAGGCGGGTGCCTAGGTCTACCAATCATGTTGGACAGAACATAAGAACATAAGAACTTAAGATATGCCATACTGGGTCAGACCAAGGTCCATCAAGCCCAGTATTCTGTTTCCAACAGTGGCCAATCTAGGTCATACGTACCTAGCAGTTTCCCCAAAAGACACAGGTTCCACAATGCTTGTACTGGGTCAAGCATTGATAGCCTGGGTCCCTTCTTAATAATGGTTTATTGACCTTTCCTCCAGGAACTTGTCCAAACCTTTTTTAAACCCAGCTACACTAACAGCCTTTACTACATCCTCCGGTAACAAATTCCAGAGTTTGATTACACGTTGAGTGAAAAAATATTTTCTTTTATTAGTCTTAAATAGTTTACCCTGTAGCTTCATTACATGTCCCCTAGTCTTTCTATATTCTGATAACGTAAACAACCGAGCTACGTTTACCCGTTCCAACCGATTCATTAATTTATAGACTTCTATCATATCTCCCCTCAGCCATCTCTTTTCCAGGTTAAAGAGCCCTAACCTTTTCAGCCTTTCTTCATAGGAGTATCCTTCCATCCCCTTTACCATTTTGGTAGCTCTTCTCTGAACCTTTTCTAATAACATTATATCCTTTTTATGACACGGCGACCAGAATTGCACACAATATTCAAGGTGGGTCTCACCATGGAACGATATAGAGGCATTATAATATCTTTTGTTTTATTTTCCATTCCTTTCCTTATGATACCTAGCATTCTATTTGCTCTCTTGGCCACCGCTGCACACTGGGCCAAGGGTTTTAACATGTTATCCACAATGATACCTAAATCTTTTTCCTGGGTGGTGGTTCCTAATGTGGAACCTTGCATCGTGTAACCATAGTTTGGGTTGTTCTTCCCTAGGTGCATAACTTTGTACTTGTCCACATTAAATTTCATCTGCCATTTTGATGCCCAGTCTTCCAATTTATCAAGATCCTCTTGCAGTTTTCCACAATCCTCTTGGGTTTAACAAATTTAAATAGGTTTGTGTCATCTGCAAATCTGATAACCTCACTCGTTATTCCCTTTTCCAGGTCATTTATGAATATCTCAAAAAGCAGCGGACCCAGCACAGATCCCTGGGGAACACCACTGTTCACCTTTCTCCATTGGGAAAATTGGCCATTTAGCCCTACCCTCTGCTTTCTATCTTTTAACCAGTTCCCAATCCACAATAGTACATTGCCTCCTATCCCATCACTCTTTAGTTTTGCCAAAAGTCTCTGATGAGGGACCTTGTCAAAGGCTTTCTGAAAGTCCAGATACACTATATCAACCGACTCACCTTTGTCCATCTATTTATTCATACCTTCAAAAAAACATAACAGATTAGTAAGACAAGATCTTCCTTGTCTAAAGCCATGTTGGCTGTCTCCCATTAGGCCATGACTATTGTAATGGGGAAGAGATATCCTGTGATAGAAAAACAGAGGAACCTAAATGCAATAGGGCTGTTTCTAGCAGGAAGGAAGAGATCAGGACTCCCAGTTGCCAAGGGCAACATAAACATTCCCAGCCATGAGGGCAGGAACCCCGCCCAGCTGACAAACAATCCCGAGCTCCTAGGTCTAATAGCTTTCAGCTGGGAGGGGGAAGGGCCAGATTAGATCCCCAGCAAACATATAAGAGACGTTCACTAGAGTTTGAACAGGAAGAGGAGGAGAAGAGGAGAAAGGAAGGGGAGGACAAGGAAGCAGCTGCAGCAGATGCAAAGAAAGAAAGAACCACGACAGGAATAACGTAAGAAGCAGGAAAGACGCTGTAGATCAGAACCAGCTGAAAGGTGTGTGTAAGCTGAGGTCTGGATCTTGGAGGCAACGTCTGCCCTGGTGTGAAAGAGAACCTTACGTGAGTGATTCAGTAGATTCTGATACTGATTGGGAGAGAGGAAGGCAGAAGGCTGCTGACAGTGATAATTGGAGGAGAAAGGCACAGAAACCTTTTAACCAAGCCTCCAAGTATTTATCTTATGGTGAAAGTAGCATAAGAGAGAAAATACCAGTGAGGATAACTGGGAAGCATTTACAAGTACAAGTGAGTGAAGGACCTACAGTGCAAGACATTTGTATGTCTGAAGAGGAGGGTGAACAGCCAATATGCAGAGAGAAGCCTCTGAGGTTTAAACCCCGATCACTGAACAAACCACGAGACCTCTTTAACATCACTAAATCCTTAACCAAGGCACCATCCTCCAACCAAACAATATCAATTCAACCTCAGGCTTTTGCCGACTATCTTCAATCTAAATCCATTAACACGAACTCCACACCAAGTTGTATACCTAACCCCGCCTCAATTACTCAGCCTCTAAAAAATTTTGTCGCTCCCACAGTGAAATCCATCACTGACCTTATTGCCACCTTGAATACTACCACAGCCCCAAACGATCCATGCCCTGCCTACTGGATCAGAACAATGCGTGCTGAACTGAGCCCCATACTTGCCCTCATCATGCAACTTTCCTTCACCACTGGATCATTCCCATCATCTCTCAAACAAACTTCAATACGCCCTCTCCTAAAGAACAATAAACTCGACCCAGCAAAAACTGATTCATATCGTCCAATTTCAAGTATACCCCTTCTAGCCAAAATCATCGAGAAGGTGGTACAAATCCAATTGCAACAACATATAGATACTTCAGCTCCCCTCGATCCCTGCCAACACGGATTCCGAGAATCACATGGCATAGAGACCCTTCTCACACTACTCATCAACACCTTATCAAGAGGGATTGACAAAATTGAAAATGGGTTCATCCTCATCTTCCTTGACATCTCAGCAGCGTTCGACTCGGTTAACCATGTACAACTTCTTCACCGTCTTAAAGAAAAGGGAGTCCAGGGATCAGCTTGGGAATGGTGTAGATCCTACCTAAACAACCGCTGGCAACAGGTGCGGATAGGATCTTCAACCTCCGATCCTTTCCAACAACAACAGGGTGTACCCCAGGGATCCTCTTTATCAGCTCTTCTATTTAACATATATATCCAACCAATCTGTGAAATCATCAAAACATTTAACGCCTCCAGCTTGATCTACGCAGATGACGTACTAATATTCACGCCAATAAAAATTAATGCCCCTGACTTCTCCCCAATTATCGCCTGCTTCAACGCGATTACAGATTGGCTCCTATCCCAGAACCTGCGAATAAACTTCAAGAAAACGGAAGTCCTATTCGTAACCAGGAATAAGAAATTCTCCCCCCCTACAACTTTGAAGGTGAGAGATGCGGAACTACCATGTAAATCATCAATTCGCTACCTGGGAGTAACCATCGACCAAGAACTGACCTTCAAAGATCACATAAAGCAGACCGTTAAATCCATTTACTATAAATTAAGAACGCTGAAACCCTTAAGACCACTACTCGCCCCCAATGACTTCCGAACAGTCTTCCAAGCCCTTATAACACCTCATTTTGACTATGCCAATATCATCCTACATGGTCTACCCAAGAGCACCCTCAACCCACTCCAATTGGCGATGAACTCAGCAGCCCGCATCCTCTGCGGTACTTCCAGTAGAGACCACATCACCCCCATACTAACAGAGCTTCACTGGTTACCCCTACAAGCCAGGATAACTTACAAAGCACTTCTGCTATCCTTTAAAGCAATTAATCAAATAGCCCCACCTTCCCTCTCATCACTTATTATCAACACCCCCACGAACAGACTGAGAAGATCCGCAGCCGCCAATACTCTTGTCGTACCAAAGGAGTACACTAAATGTAACCAAACAACCAGAGACAAGGCCTTCACCTTATTCGCTCCAACTTGCTGGAATAATCTCCCTCCTCATATCCGATCAATAAAAGACCTCTCTCAATTTAGAAAGGCCCTCAAACACTACCTATTCTGTCATCATCTTTTAGGCCCTAACCCTACACCTCCTTCCCCCATCTCACAAATCACTCACACAGCCTCTGACATTCCAACAACATAGTCATAACAGAACACGACCTAGACGCTCTGCACACCCAAAGTTACGACCCAATTTAACTGTAAATTTCCAGAGGTAATATATCTTTCTGTATATAGCTTGTATATAGTTTACCATGTTGTCTCCAAGTTACTGACCCTGTTATAATGTAAGCAAAAGACCCTGTTATAATGTAAGCAAAGGACTGTTCTAATGCGAAATTTGTTATCTGTAAACCGCGCTGATACCAAAGAGCGCGGTATATAAAAACTGTAAAATAAAATAAATAAATAATAAATAAATAAAGGAGCAGTGCACAGACCTCCCTTTGCCTCAAAGCCAGAAGGTAGGCTAATTAACCCGTGTAAAGGTGCTCATAAGACTTTCTCTCGTAGAAGCTATAAAGGATATTATTCTCCTGTGAACTATGTACAGAGATATGCTGGGACTGATCCTTACCTGTTAGAGGAAATATTAGGGAAGTCTCAGGAACTGGCAGAGGAAAATAAGCTGCCAACACTTTGTATGCAGCAGAAGGTTTATTCAGATGATTGTCAGAGTGAGTCCATGATAATTGATCCTCCAGAAGCTGAATTATCTGACAATCAGATGGACTGTACATTAGCTGTATTAAATGATGTGATTTCTCTGTGCTGAAGCCAAACAGTTTGTGGAAGTTATCTAACTGCCTGTTAAGAAGCACAAGGCTTTACTTTTTCTTACTTTATGCCAGAGAGCATGGCTTATGTTCTTTTGTTATCCTGTGTTTGAATCCAACCCCGGGAGGGGAATTAGAAGCCTGTTTTGACCTTAACCACTCGACCCACGACTATCACTTATTGAAAGGCCCACAACTACACTCCTAAACCTTTCAATAAAAGGTCTCCAAGCAGCCTACCCTGTATGCTAAGGCTACAGGTGGACCAATTGGTGACACTATCTACATGCTGAGTAATTTTGTTCTTTATGATGGTTTCTACCATTTTTCCCGGTACTGAGGTCAGGCTCACCGGTCTGTAGTTTCCCGGATCACCCCTGGAACCCTTTTTAAAAATTGGCGTTACATTGGCGATCCTCCAATCTTCAGGTATTACAGATGATTTTAATGAAAATTCACAGATTACTAATAGCAGGTCTGCAATCTCATATTTCAGTTCTTTCAACACCCTTGGATGTATGCCATCCGGCCCAGTGATTTGCTACTCTTCAGTTTATCTAATAGTTGTAATACATCTTTCCGATGTATCGATATTTCCTTCAATTCTTCCGCACGTTTAAATGGGTAACATCCCTACATCTTCCTCAGTAGACTGAAGCAAAGAATTCATTCAGTCTCTCCACTATCACCTTGTCGCCTCTTAGTGCCCCTTTAACCGCTCTATCATCTAATGGACCAACTGACTATCTCACAGGTTTTTTGCTACGAATGTACTTGAAAAAGTCTTTATTTCGCGTTTTTGCTTCCGCAGCAAGCTTCATCTCAAATTCTCCCTTTGCCTGCCTTATCAATGCCTTGCATTTGACTTGCCAGTGCTTGTACTGTTTCCAGGTTTCGTTGTTTGGCTCTTTTTTCCATTCCCTGAAAGATGCATTTTTGGCAACAACAGCCTCTCTGACCTCACTTTAAAACATGTTGGCAGTTTTTTGGACTTCCTTCCACTTTTCTTAAAGCGTGGCATACAGCTGGTCTGGGCTTCCAAGATAGTAGTTTTCAACAACACCCAAGCTTGATGGAAGTCTTTAACCTTTGCAACTGCTCCTTTTAGTTTTTTCTTAACTATTTTCCTCATTTTATCATAGTCTCCCTTTCGAAAGTTAAAAGGTAGTACTGTGGATTTCCTTACTATCCCTCCTCCACTAATTAAATCAACGCGATCATGCTATGATCACTATTGCCAAGTGGCCCCAGCACCCTTATCTCTTGCACAAGATCTGGTGTTCCACTAAGGACTAGGTCTAATATGGCTTCCCCTCTGGTCGGTTCATGAACCAGCTGCTCCAAGAAGCTGTCATTTATTTCATCTTGGAACGTTATCTCCCTAGCATGTCCTGCCATGACACTGACCCAGTTGATACCGGGGTAATTGAAATCACCCATTATTATTACTGCGCTATAACTTTTGTTAGCTTCCTTGATGTCTTTGAGCATTTCATCATCCATTTGTTCATTCTGGCTAGGCAGTCGATAGTACAGCCCCACTGCCATCGCCTTCTCCTTTTTACATGGAATTTCAATCCATAGAGATTCTATAGCAAATTTTGTTTCCTGCAAAATTTTAATCCTTTCTGACTCAATGCTCTCTCTAACATAGAGCGCAACCCCTCCACCAATTTGATCAGCTCTATCATTATGATATAGTTTGTACCCAGGTATCACAGTGTCCCACTGGTTGTCCTCCTTCACCATGTCTCTGATATTCCAATCATATCTAACCTCTCATTTAGTGCTATAAATTCTAACTCTCCCATCTTATTTTTTAGACTTCTAGCATTTGCATACAAGCATTTTAGAGACTGTATTTTATTCATATTAATCTGGCTATTGGTAGACATGGGTAATTTGGGATCTTTAAGCTGTGTCTGCTCCATACTCAAGGGCATTTGGGCTACTTTACTCTTTTTTGGAATCTCTCTGCTTTTGGTAGTATCCTTCAAGGATACATTCTTCCGAACCATGCGCTCTTGGGCGACTGTCGGCTTTCCCCTATTATCTAGTTTAAAAGCTGCTCTATCTCCTTCTTAAAGGTTAATGCCAGCAGCCTGGTTCCATCCCGGTTAAGGTGAAGCCCATCCCTTCGGAAGAGCCCCTCCTTTCCCCAGAATGTTCCCCAATTCCTACCAAATCCAAAAGCCTTATCTCTGCACCATTGTCTCATCCACGCATTGAGACTCCAGAGCTCTGCCTGCCTTTTGGGTCCTGCGCATGGAACAGGAAGCATTTTGGAGAACGCTACCCTGGATTTCAACTTCTTACCTAAAAGCCTAAATTTAGCCTCCAGAACCTCCCTACCACATTTTCCTATGTCATTGGTACCAACATGTACCAAGACAGCAGACTCCTCCCCAGCACTATCTAAGACCTTATCTAGGTGGTGCGTGAGGTCCGCTACCTTCGCACCAGGCAGGCATGTTACAGGCGATCCTGATGTCCACCAGCCACCCAGCTATCTACATGCCTAATGATCGAATCACCAACTATAACGGCTGTTCTAACCCTTCCCTCATGGGCACATGGCCCTGGAGAAACTTCCTCGGTGCGAGAGGGTTTTACATCACCTGGAGGACAGGTCCTAGTTACAGGATCACTTCCTGCCACACCAGGGTGATTCTCTCCTGTCACGTGACCTCTCTCCTCCATGGCAACAGGGATGCTGCCAGACTGGAGGTGGGACTTCAGGACTATATCCCTGTAGGTCTTGCCTATGTACCTCTCTGTCTTTCTTATGTTTTCCAAGTCTGCTACTCTAGCCTCTAGAGAACGGACTTGTTCCCTGAGAGCAAAGAGCTCCTTGCACCTAGTGCACACGTAAGACCTCTCACCAACTGGGAGAAAATCATACATGTGACACTCATGCTGGCTGATCCCTCTCTTCCTGCAAGCATGGCACAACTGCCATTTCAATGCTGTGGGTGGTCTTCAGGCAGTTCAAAAAACAAAAAATTCACTCTACTATAGATACAAGTAGGCTAGTTATCAACATCCAACAGCATTATCAATAAGCAGCCCTATCACAGGTATTAATAAAAAGAGAAAAAAGGCTTCAGAATACAAGGATCAGGCAGGTGTGACTGAGCATAGCTATGCCATCCCCATCACAACAATAGCCAAAAAACCTCTTTTTCAATAATTTTCACATTTACCTATCAACATTATATATTTTTAAATTTTAACTTTTTAATAATTTTTTAGCAATAACAATATAGCAGTGCTCTCCTCTAAAGCATGTCATCCAGAAAACTTGGCTGAAGCAGTCTCCATAGCATATTCAAATCTCAAAAGCTTCAAGTCACACCTGCCTGATCCGTGTATTCTGAAGCCTTTTTTCTCCTTTTATTAATACCTGTGATAGGGCTGCTACTGATACGGTCGTCCCTTGCCACTTCGCGCTTCGACTTTCGCGGCTTCACTCTATCGTGATTTTTTCAAATACAAGTGTAATGGTGACTAAAGGGGTGCTATAGGTCATAAACAGGTTTTCTATGCTCTAACTACGAAAATATTCAATTTATAAATAAAGAATCCTACTTCGCAGAAATTCACTTATCGGGGTAGAGTCTGGAATTGATTAACCGCGATAAACGAGGGACGACTGTATTGCTATTGGACATTGATATCTAGCCTTCTTGTATCTAAAGTACAGTGATTTTTTTGTTTTTTGAACTTAGTTCATTTCACTCTGAAATTGACTATTTTTTTGATTGGGCCTTCAAACAGAGGTACATATGCATTTTGTCATGGCATGCCACTCCTGCCCCTCTCCATCAGGCATGTGGGCATCTGCCTTAAGCCTGTCCACCATGGAAGGGAGGAATCACCATGGGCTCTGCTTTACCTGCCAGTGACATGCTTGCCATGCACCTGACTGTAGACACAGCAGCATTACAACTGACACACAGGGCAGGGACTGAGGTATCTTCTGCACCAGGCAGAAGCCACTGCCACCACCACCCTCACCACCCTCACCACCACATACTACATGACTGTGTGTTGATAGTGGCAGTGGCATGACTCCTTTGTGACAGTGACAGCATGTATGTGTGCTACCGCATTAAATGTTTGATTAGGGTTGACCATGCATTAAAATCAGAAAAAGCCATACTTTTAAACCACACATCAAAAACAAGTGGGAAGATATAGGCAGAACAAAATCAATGCAAATTACACACAAGCCAGTTAAATGCTGGAAAGCAATGAGCACAAATGCTCGAAGCTTAACCAACAAAGTTCCAGACCTGGAAGCCCTAATGGTGGAAATGGATTTGGACACTGTGGCCATTACAGAAACATGGTTTAATGAATTGCATGATTGGGATATAGCCATAGCTGGCTATAATCTATTCAGAAGAGAGAGAGAAAATGGAAGAGGTGGAGAGTAGCCTTGTATGTCAAAAGCAATATTAAAGCTACTGAAATGCAGGGGGCATGGGAAAAGAAGAAGCACTCTGGACTGTGTTGGAAAGAGGAGATGGCACTATTATCCATACTGCTGTAGTCTACAAACCTCCGACACAAATTGAAGAGATAGATAACGAAACTGATTATAGATATTGCCAAGATAGCCACAAAGGGGGAAGTGATAATATTGTGTGACTTTAATCTACCAGATGTGGATTGGATTGCTCCTTCTGCAAATCTGGAAAGAAGCAAAAAATTTGTGGATGCTCTGCAAGATGTGTTACTTAGACAAATGGTGATGGAACCAACCAGGGAAAGCTCAACACTGGATTTAGTGCTCACCAACGGTGATAGCATGTCGAATGTCTGCGTGAGTGCCCCTGTGAGCAGCAGCGATCATCACACGGTGTGGTTTGAGATAAAAGCCATGGTACAAGCCAATCATAGCAAGCTCTAAATCCTAAACTTCAAAAATACGACTTCAAGAAAATGGCCGAGTACCTAAAGGAGGAGCTGACAGGGTGGAAGGAGATAATGGAAGTGGAATTGCAATGGGCTAAACTAAAGGTGGCAATAAAAGGGGCAACAGATAAATATGTAAGAAAAATAAACAAAAACAAGAGAAGAAAACCTGTTTGGTTTTCCAAAGAAGTGGCTGCTCAAATAAAGGCAAAAAACACAGCTTTCACAAAATTCAAAAGCTCGCAAACAGAGGAATACACAGAAATGAATACAGGATCAAACTCAAAGAGACAAAAAGAGAAATAAGGATAGCAAAATCAAAGGCAGAGGAAATGATGGCTAAAGATGTTAAGTGTGGCGACAAAACTTTCTTCGTGTATATTCGGGAAAAAGAAGATCAGAGGTGGAATTGCAGGACTCAGAAGTGCTGCGAAGGGACTCTTGGAAAGTGAAATTGAAAAAGCAAAATTGCTAAATGAATACTTCTGCTCTGTTTTTACTAAAGAAAGTCCTGGAGAAGGACCTCATGTGACTCCCAAATATAAAAATGGGAATGAAGTAGATACCACACCATTCACAGAAGATGAAGTGTTAGAACATAGAAACATAGAAATATGATGACAGAAAAAGACCACATGGCCTATCTAGTCTGTCCTTCCATATCAACAACTACAACAGTCCCCTTTTTACTTTTAGAGATCCTCTGTGTTTGTCCCATGCTTTTTTGAATTCAGTTACTATCCTCATCTCTACCACCTCCACTGGGAGACTATTCCATGGATCCACTACTCTTTCCGTAAAGAAATATTTCCGCATATCACTCCTGAATCTATCTCCCTTCACCCTCATCCCATGTCCCATCGTAGCAGAACTTGCTTTCAATTGAAAGAGGCTCTCTACCTGAAACATTTATGCCGCGGAGGTATTTAAACATCTCAATCATATCACCTCTATCCCGCCTTTCCTCTAAGGTGTACATATTAAGATCCTTCAGTCTGTCCTCATATGCTTTATAATGAAGACTACTAATCATTTTAGTAGCCACCCTCTGCACCGACTCCATCCTGTTCACATCCTTTTGAAGGTGCGGTCTCCAGAATTGCACACTATACTCCAAATGAGGTCGCTCCAAAGACATTTAGAGAGGCATTATCTCCTCCTTTTTTCTGCTAGCCATTCCTCTCCGTATGCACCCAAGCATCCTTCTAGCTTTTGCCGTCGCCTTTTCTACCTGTTTAGCTACTTTAAGATCATCAGACACAACCACGCCTAGGTCCCACTCTTCTTTAGTGGACAAAAGTACTTCACCCCCTATACTATATTGCTCCCTTGGATTGCTGCAGCCCAAATGCATGATCTTACATTTTTTAACATTAAATCACAGCTGCCAAATTCTAGACCATTCTTCAAGCTTAGCTAGATCCCTCCACATGTTATCTACACCTTCCTGGGTGTCTACTCTATTGCAGATTTTGGCATCATCCGCAAAGAGGCAAACCTTACCCGACAGCCCTCCCGCTATATCACTAACAAATATGTTAAAAAGAATCGGACCAAGGACAGATCCCTGGGGCACACCACTGGTAACATCTTCTCCTCAGAGTGAGCTCCATTTACTTGTACTCTTTGTCGCCTCCCACTCAACCAATTCTAACCCAAGCAGTAACTTTAGGGTCCATCCCTAGGGTGCTCAGTTGTTTATAAGTCGCCTGTGAGGAACAGTGTCAAAGTCTTTACTGAAATCTAAATACACCACATCTAGAGCTCTCCTTCGGTCCAACTCCCTGGTCACCCAGTCAAAGAAATCAATCAGATTTGTCAAGAACAACTTGCAAAACTGAAAGTGGACAAGGCTATGGGACCGGATGGGATACATCCCAGGATACTGAAAGAGCTCAGAGAGGTTCTTGCAGGGCCGTTAAAGGACGTTTTCAACAGATCCTTGGAAACAGGAGAGGTTCCTCAGGACTGGAGAATGGCTGATGTCGTACCTCTACACAAAAGTGGTGACAGGGAAGAAGTGTCAAACTACAGGCCTGTGCGCCTTACCTCGGTGGCTGGAAAAGTAATGGAGATGCTCCTGAAAGAGCGAATAGTGAACTTTCTCAAAACCAACAGGATACAAGACACGAGGCAACATGGTTTTACCGAAGGATGATCCTGCCAAACAAATCTGATTGAGTTCTTCAACTGGGTGACCAGGGAACTGGATCAGGGGAATGCAATGGATGTCATCTACCTGGATTTCAGCAAAGCCTTTGATACTGTTCCTCATAGGAGGCTTATCAATAAACTCAATAGCTTGGGTACGGATCCCAAGATGGTAAATTGGATCAGAAATTGGTTGACTGACAGACGACAGAAGATGATGGTAAATGGAGCTCAATCAGATGACGGGAAGGTGATTAGCGGGGTGCCCCAGGGATCGTTCCTGGGCCTGGCACTGTTCAATGGCATTTGTGAGCGATATTGCTGAAGGACTGAATGGAAAAGTCTGTCTTTTGCAGATGACACAAAAATTTGCAACAGAGTGGACTCCCCTGAGGGAGTGGTTAACATGAGGAAAGATCTACAAAAGCTGGAAGAATGGTCTAATGCTTAGCAATTACGATTTAATGCAAAGAAGTGCAGAGTCATGCACTTGGGTAGCAGAAATCCAAGGGAAATGTACGTGTTAGGGGAAAGAGTTTGGTGTGCATGGATCAGGAGAAAGACCTTGGTGTGATTATTTCTGAAGATCTCAAGGTGGCAAAACAGTGCGACAAGGCGGTGGCAAAAGCCAGGAGGATGTTGGGCTGCATACAAAGAGGAATACCAGCAGAAAGGAAGAGGTACTTATGCCACTGTATAAGTCACTGGTGAGACCTCACCTGGAATACTGTGTTCAGTTTTGGAGACCATATCTTGCAAAGGATGTAAAAATACTGGAAACTGTTCAGAGGAAGGCGACCAAAATGATTTGGAGCCTGCGTCAGAAGCCTTATGAGAAGAGACTAGAAGAGCTAAACATGTACACTTTGGAGGAGAGGAGGGACAGGAGAGATATGATCAGACCTTGAAATACTTAAAGGGAAATAATGAACAAACAAACCTCTTCCAAAGACGGGGAAGCTGTAAAACTAGAGGGCATAACAGGAAGCTGCAAGGAGGTAAATTGAAAGGCAATGTCAGGAAATACTTTTTTACTGAAAGGGTGGTGGATGCTGGGAACGCCCTCCCGATGGAAGTGGTGGGGGCAAACACGGTGACGGAATTCAAAATGGCATGGGACAGACACAGTGGATCCCTTTACAGCAACAGGATAAAATCAAAATAAATTGAACCATCTAAATTCTCAACAAATAGGGGTGTCCTACATGGAGTGGTGGGTTCACCCCTAAACAAAGATGTGGGGAGGGGTGGCCTGCACGGAGCGGCAGGTGCAAACTACTCTTGCCATCATGCTGAGCAGACTAGATGGACCATACTGGTCTTTATCTGCAGTCATTACTATGTTACTATGTTACCGCTGTCACAGCAGAGTCACAACAGACATCATGGATGTATATCCTAGGCATCCACCTTATCTGCATAGTGAACTAGTCGGCCCCACTCATTCACTACATGGAAACATTTTTGCCACTTTGGCACCAACATAGTGCCCTTTATGAAAGGGCACCATGCTATGACTGCCAATAGACCACTGCTATCTCTAATTTCAGGGCTCCAGTCTGGTTGCTCCACACTGCTTACATGCAAATAGGTTCCTTGTATGCTGTTTAACAGTCGAGAATGGTTCTCTGACTTCAAAATGAGCCCTTAATGCCAACTACTCAACAGCTGCATCTGTAATGCACGATAAGAGAACTAGTGTTAAGGGCACACACACTGTCTCTGCCTACACTCTGCCTAGTTAACACCCCTTCTCTAGCCTTGCAAATTACCAGCCAGTAACATGTTACCATCCGATAAGCCCGCATTATCAGTGCTTTCCGCCGCAATAACCACCACCAGGCGCTGATAACACTTGCACATACCACTTTTGTGCCCTTAATGGTCTTTAGTACATACCCCATAGTGTTGTGGTGTCCTCTAATTTGCTTCAGACCCAGTTTAATGAACAGAAAATGGCTCTTGGAAATCATGAGGAGCGTCTGAGGTCTTTGGAGAAACAACTGGAAGAGTGGAGGGCATGTAATCTGGCCCTTATGAAGGATAAGGAAGGGATGGCTATAAGATGGAGGGTTTAGAAAATCATAGCTGACATCTTAATCTGTGACCATTGAACTTTCCTATGTGATCCCTATTTTGTCCCAATGAGTTTGAGAGTCTCTTGAAAGTATTTCTTAATATGTACCCAAGGAAGCCATGCCTCCTTATCAGTTTATTAAGTTTACTCTGGAGGGCAAAAAGAGAGTGGAGACCAGCGAGTTGAATTACAAAAAACAAACAAGTTGATCTAATTATTTGGAGAACTCTCAAGCTATGATATTATCTCAAACCACTTGGATGACTCTTCGCTTTGGAGCCAGACAAAGAACTGAATTTTAATATTGTACTTTCATCATAGGAATGAAACTTTTTTTAGGTCAATGCGTTCTTATATTTCCTGACTTTCTCCAGGGCTACCCAGGAGAAACACAGGGCCTTTATGACCAAGCGTTCCCCGCCCTTGGAGCTATGTTCTTTCTTTATTTTCTTTAAATGTTTTAGTAAGTTTGAAGGTAAAAACTGTGTTTTCTTTGACACAAAACAACTGCAGAGTTTTCTAAATGAAAAAGTATCATCTGTAATTGTGTCTACCCCTTTTATTACTACATCCTTGAAAAACTAGTTTGCATGTATGATTTATTCCAACTACTGCTCCTATTTCTTTTGGAAGTTGTTCTTCCATTTTCCTTTAATTCAAGTTGATGGACTATCAACCTGATTATTTTCTGTTAACTCCTCCTCACCTTTCTTGCTTGTGACCTGCCTGAGTATATGCTTAACCAGCTACAATGGGCTCAAAATTCAGTAGCAAGAGTAACTGGGAGATTACAGGGACTTAATCACATTACTCCAATGCTTATGGCGCTCCATTGATTTCCATTGTTTTAAAGTTCAAATACATGAGTTTAATCTATAAGATTTTTCGGTCTCTTTTACTGTATGTACTGAACTCTCAGGGGTAAGTTTACAGTTTGGTGGTAGCAGCTTCCGTGCAATATCAGAGCCGCGGCAACATTGATTTCAATGGGGCAGTGGCTCAGATATCACATGGAAGCCGCTACCGCCGAATAGGAAAACATACCCCTCAGTGTTATTGGTGCCTAATTACACTGTATGCATGCTTGGTTATACACTCATGAGTTGTTATCCATTCTCCAGTGGCAAAACTGTTAAAAGGAAGCGACTTGAAAATGTGTACTTTCTGTGTGGGAGCCTTTGCTCTGGAACTCTTTACCTTAGGTTTTGTGAGATATATCTTGGTACTTGGGGGTATGTTTACTAACACCGCAGGCTGGTGCCACTTCCCACTTCCCATGCCACCACCAACACCCTACCATGCAGACATGCCCATGCATTGTCAGTGGTGGTGATCACAGTCCCAGCATGTTGAACATATGGGTTTGGCGGGCACCTTGGGCACAAGGGCCAGATGGGGGGCAGGGGCACACATAGATGGCCATGCAGCCCCCCCATCAGCTGCCCATGCAGGGGCCCCATCACCGCCTCGCCACCGATATGTCTCAGGGGGAGGATGGCAGCCACAGCTGTAGTATTTTCCCCAGGCATCGGCATCTTCCAGCTACTGGAGGGCTACAGAATCTGGCACTATTGGCCTCTTCCCTCAGAGCTGGGTTCTGAAGCAGCAGGGGGGCGGGGGGGGGGGGGGGAGGCAGCCTAGATCTCTGCCTGGGTTGCCTCATGTGGCATATTGCCTTTCCACAGCAGTAGCAGGACTGTGTTCTGCCACTGTCACTGTGGGATCATGATGAACATCACAGATGGTTCTGCGGATGACAAAATACCCCTTTGTGGAGAGGCTAAAAAGGTTGGGGCTCATCAACCTGGGGAAGAAACGGCTGAGGGGGATATGATAGAGGTCTATAGATTATTGACCAGAGTGGAACAGGTAAACGTAGGTCATTTTTTTATGCCATCAGACTATGGATAGACTAGGGGACTTGCAATGCGGCAAACAGTGTAACCCATTTGGGTCTTCTAGGTTGAAAATATTTTTTCAGTCAACATATAATCAGGACCCTGCAATCCATTACCAGAGGATGTGGTAATAAAAAGCTGTTAGTGAAGATTGGTTTGAAAAAGTGTGGACAGGTTCCTGGGTAACAGTCCATAAACCATTGCTACAGAAGACCCAAGCAATGCACTGCTTGACCCATTACAGTTATTGGGGATCCTGTGTGTCTTTTGGGGAAACTGCTATGTACTTGTGACCTAGATTATGCACTGTTGGACACAAGATATTGGGCATGATGGACATTGGTCTGACAAACTTTGCCATATTTTGTAGTCGTATTGCTTCTATGTGCATTCTAGACAGCTGCCTGGTCCCCCCTGTGTACCAGCAGCCCCACTGCATGACCCATGTGCCACTCCTTTGCCCCCATTTGCACATTCAACATAGTGCCCTTTCATATTTTGGCACTATGCTGTTGCTGCTAAATGGTCCACTACTATCACTCACTGGGGCTCCCCTGTCTGTGCATCACATTGCAGACAGAAACTAGGCTCTCTCTCCTCATAACAACACCCTTTCCGCCTGGTTTTAAATTGCATTAGGACTCCTGCCATTAAGGTGCCTGTGTTAAAGGAGCAAGCCTGTTCCCGTCCAACTCCATGCCCATTGACCCTATACTCTCCGCCCTGTTCACGCCTTCTCTCCACCCACAAGGCGCTTTACGCTGCTGGTACCATTAGCATGCACTAATATGCCTTTTTGCACACCTTAAGTGTGCACATATACATTTAGCATGTGCTAACAGCACACTTGCTCCTTTACTGCCGTTTAGTGAGCATACCCCTTAATGTTTTGTAAAAGCCTTAAGGCTTACCTTTTTTGGAAAGTTTTTAGTTTGCGATCTGAACTTTCTCTTTTATGATATACAGTGACCTTTTAGGATTTGTCTGGATTTTATTATTTTTGACTGTATTGTTGTCTTATTTTGTTTATTTTTATGTCTATTGTAACTGATTAGAAGATGTTTCAATAGGAGGAATAAATGCCATAAATAAATTAAATTAAATATTGGAGGATATATTAAGGGGCCTGTTTACTAAACACGTTAGTTGTAATGAGGCAGATAGCACTTGCCAAATGCTAATGCTAACAGAGTGTGGGGCAAAGGAACTATATGCAGACCGTTAAATTAACGGCATGAGCAGGATGTGGGCAGACAGTGGGCCATATCTGCATTGCGCAGTTTACCATGAGCAACAACAGTGTGCGGTAACTGCATGCTGTGCAGACATTGTTGGTGCAATTGCTGCCATCTCAATGGGTGGTGGTAGCTGCATCCATGATATTGCCAGGCTGTGGTTTTGCATTTTGCATGCGTTATCTGCTGGGGGTGCTATTTGCATGATTGCAGAATGTTAGCTATAAAAGACCAACGCAGTTTAGTAAGCATGCCCTTAAGTCTGTTGTACTTTCTTTTCCTATTTTGTTTGTTTTTCTTGTTCCTTATGATTTGTACACTTAATTCTCTTTCTTTCATTTTTTGAGAAATTGTAGTTTTTGTAAATAAAAATAAAGTTAAAATGGACAATAACTGTATGACTCTTGCCCATATAAGTTTTTATATTAGCATGTATATAAATCAGATTAAATTCCACAAAGTAATTCTTTTCTTTCATGTTTTCAGGATTCTTCACAATAACTAGAATTACTCAAGTCTACCTTGTTTAATATGCATCAAATACGTAGCTTTTTCCTCTACCAAATTCTTCCCCCAAAATAGCTTCTATTTTCTGTTTTTCAGAATTCACTTTGGATAATAATACCCTGCAGGTAAGTAGACTTTTATGTATTAATGCACAAAATAAAAAAAAAATGTTCTCCAGTGTCTTTGATCATCCTTAAAAAATTTTCAAAATAAGTACAAGCTCAGGTCTGTGAGTCTTGCAACATCCTTAGCTGTAGCTACTTTCTTAGCAGTAGCTTATAGCTTGTAGAAGATTAGGTTGGCACCTAGGGGCATGTTTATTAAAGTGCCCTACCTGGTAGTGTGGGGTTTAGCGGGCAGTTTGGGCCTTGTGATGTGGGTACGGACAGGGTGGGACATGGATGGAATGAAGGCATTGCTGGTGCTTCACGTTCCAGTGTGGGCATTAGTAGTCTATGCTTGCCACCCTTAGCATGGGTGCACTTAATGCCATCTCAAACAATGGCGTTAAATGTGCATGCATGCCGGCTGGCACAGGTGCAACATCCTGGGCCCATGCTAACTGCAACGGGATGGACCCACATGCTCTCTGAAGGTAGTGTGGGCCCCTTACATTGGGTACGCAGCCGACACACACTGTACCAGCATGGGCTTAGTAAACATGACTCCTTTTCTTTCTTCTTCTCCCGTCAGGTCTTTTCTTCAGCTCCTTCTTTTCTTGCACCTAGGATCCTAAATTTAAAAAAATGCCCAAACAGAGAATCTAACTACACTAATGTGTCTCTTCTCAACAAAACTAATTGTTGATACAATAGTCTTATTCACCATGGGACGTGTTTCCTAAAGTATGCTGCCAGGGTTTACTGCATGGTTTTGGCACAGTGTTATAAAATAGCACAAGCCCCAGTGCCAAAAATCCCAAACTACCTGGGTGCATATGACGAGTTGAGGACTGAGCGAGATGGGGCAGAATGAAGGTGTTGCTGGCATGTTGTCAATTAGTGCAGGTATTTAGGGGGGTCGAGCAGGACAGGGGCAGACCGAAGGCATTGCCGGAACGTTGTTGCTAGTGCAGGCATTAGTAGCCTGCACTAACCATACTTGCCACCCTTAGTATGAATATACTTTTCGCCATTTTCAGTGGATAGCATGAACACTAACTGGAAGGGAACAGATCACATACACCCAATGAAGTTAGCATGGACCCCCCATACTGGTAACATAGCCCACATGCAGGTTACCAGCACAGGCCTTAGAATACATTTATTTATTTATTCATTTATTGAGCAGTTTTATATACCACCTTTCCGCAAAATTCAAAGCAGTTTACATCGAACAGAACAAGAACATTACCTTTAAACTTATTTGAGCAGGCAACTTATCCCTAAAATAAGTACAGAATAGTAGGCTGTCTTGACATATTTACATGAGGTGACAACAAAGTGAAATACTTTTAACATATTTACATCTGGGTGCCGACATATTTAACATATTTACAGCTAGGTGAAAAAATATTGACATGGCTTGAAGCACAGATTCACAAGTGGTTGGTTACATGTTTTCCATTTTTCAATGTGACATTGCATTTTAGAGGTAATTCATTATTTAATTACTCTTCAGGTATCAATCCATTTATATATTCAGCATCATTGTGCTATTTGCTGGTGGCTATATGGCTTTAGTTATAGTAACATATAAGTTAGACAATGGCAGGAAGAATATTTCTTGCGGGTAGTCTTAGGTGCATGTTTACTCAAATGGTGGTAAAGGAGAAGTCTTTTCCATATGGTAACAGCAGCAATAAAGTGTTACTAAGTGTGCTGGGCCTATGTCAGAGTGTGTTCTGACATTAAAGGATGATAGTGGACACTTAGCGGGGGGCGGTTACAGGACATTAAGGGGTGGTGGATGACAAAGGGGACGGTCAAAGGACATGCTGTGTTAAAGTGTCTTGCATGCACCCTAATGCAGGAAAGCCTCTAAAATGTTGAAAGGGGGGCAGGGAAGCCCACGGGAGAAGGTATGGATGCAAGCACAATTGGTAGCTGATAGAGTTGATTCACCAGATGCCTGGCTATGTGGATAGTATATGTGATGAGCATGTGTGATCATACAGCAGGCCTGTGCTATTGATTAGGCAAGATAGGCGGCTGCATAGTGATGCTGGTAGTGGGCGTTGGCAGTGTCATGGGTGGGTGGTTGTGGCAGCAAGAGTCAGCAGAGGAGGAGGCAGCAGCGGGGGGCACTGTGACAGGCGTGCAGTTCCTAGATGCTCCTGAAAGAATACACCGTGCTGTAAGTTATATTATAGTGTCTGTGAAGGTGTGGACATGTATCCAGATTGTACTGTCAGTGTGTGACATGCCATAGGCTAGGACAGTGTATGGGTGAAGGCAGCATGTTACTGATATGGGCAGCATAGGGAGGATTGTCCATGGTGCGATCATGTGGAGCAGTCACAAGAGAGGTGTGCATGATATGGTTAACTGCTGCAAATGACCCCTGAGTGGCCATGGTGGGGCAACTTACTGCCAGTAAAGCATGCCCCACTATGAATCTCCTGCAGTCAGTTGGTAGGTGCCAGGTCTGTGCCTTGGATCCTCCAAGCAGGAGAGTTTGCAATTTGGTGGGTGGTGAGTGGATGTATGAGATTCATAATAGGACAAAAGCGATTTGAGCAGTACTATAGCACGGTGTCGGCTGTGGAAACCAGAGAGTAGCACGTAGCCATGGGGTTTACATGAAACACCATTTGTACAAGGTGGGGACTGGTGCCTCAGCTTGTGCAAACTGCAAGACAAAATACACCCCAACAGAGTGGCATGAATCGAGGTAAACAGACAAGTGTGTGAACCCCAGTTTGCCCCAACTGTGGAGGCATAAGTAATGGTGAAAGAAAGCAGAATACAGTTAACAGGGGATGGTCTATAATGCATACGAAAGTATTTAAGTGCCCGGTATATCTTCAATATACAAGCTAATAATTCCTTCTTTACGTAGAAGCTGGGATCGGTCACTAAAAATGACAAAACCAGGGACACAACACTCGCACCTTATACCAGTTTGGACCCAGACATCTGCTAGTGTATCACCATCACTTGGACCCACTGCAAAGGGCCGTGGCAGAACGCCACTAAACGCCATGCTCACACCCCACCACATGGATTGCTCCATGATGGGGAATGCCCTATGTTGGCTACCCACTAGTGTTGCCATAATGCCCCAGCTGTAAGCGCCGAACCTATGGCACGCGTGCCAGCTGTGGCACAGCTGGAAATGTAGGCCACCGTCTGACAGCCTGTGCAACGCTGGGGAAGGTTCGCAAGTCGAAAAAGATAAAAAAAAAAAAAAAAAACACAAAAAAAAAAACAACCCCTGTCTGCTGCCGTTGTCGGGGGCCGCAGCGCGGCCAGAACCGATCGAGCGTGCCGCGGGGCCCCCCACTGTGTCCCACACACCCGGAACGCGAGCCGCTGTTCCTCCCCGTAGCCCAGACTTCTCTCCTTTGGAGCTGGCAGTCACCGACGCTGCCGGCTTGCAGAAGCGCGGAAGAGGAAGAGTTTCCCTTTCGCAGACACTCATGTTATAGGCCCCTGCGGGAGGCATGATGGGAACTCCCATTCTAAGCCCCACGCGAGTGGACACCAGAATGCAGCGATAGTGGAAAAGCTCTTCCCTCGGCGCTCTTGCAAATGCCGGCGCGTGTCATGGACTGCCAGCATCCAAAAGAGAGGGATGCCTGTTGTACGGTGATAGAAGGCATAAGGCTCTGACTGCGTCTATAGGGGGGTGGGTTAACCAGGGGTGGGCCCCGCGGGACACCGCTCGATTCTGCAGCGGCGGCACACCGACCAGCAGGCAGCCAGACAGGTTTTTTCTTTTTTTTTTTTTTTTTCCTGGGGCTGGGCTCGGCTGGCGATGGGAGGAGGTGGGTGGTGGGGAGGTTAGGAGTCAGGTGATGGAAGCTGGGCTGGGCTGGGCTGGGCTGGGGGGGGGTTAGGAGTGGGTGAAGAGGGGGCGCATGAGAGCTGAGGCTGGGGGCGCGAGAAGTTAGGGAGTGGTTTTTGTAATGGGCTGGGGCATGGGGCTGCGGGGGTGGGGCATTAGGAGGGGTGGTTGAGGGCGTGGAGGGCGGGTGGGGGGGGGGTTGGTTAGGAGTGGTGATGGGATGGGATGGGCTGGGGGGGGGTTGGAGTGGTGATGAGGCTGGGCTGGGCTGGGGGGGTTAGGGTATATTTAGTGGTGATATATGCGGGCTGGGCTGGGCATGGGGGGTTAGGTAGAAGGTTGGTGAGGGTGGCTGGGCTGGGATGGGGGGGGGGTTTAGGGAAGTAGTCAGTTCTATGATGGGCTGGGCTGGGGCTGGGAAATGGGGGGGCTATCGAATACTACTTGTTAGGAGTGTGAGTGCCGGCTGGGGTGGGGGGGTGTTAGGAGTTTGGTGATGGGCCAATGTGGGCACGTGGGCGCGGTCCCGTGTTAGGAGGTGGTTAGTATGGACCACTGGGTTGGGTTGGGGAGGGCCGGTGGTTAGGGCAATTGTTGGTGATGCGGCACTGGGCTTGGGCTTGGGGGGTCGGTTTTTATTTTTAGGAGTGGTGATGGGTGAAGGGTTCAGATGCTATATCATTGCACCATGTACAACGACAAATTTGCGCGCTGGGAGCTGGGGGGGTGAGGTTAGGGAGTCGGTGATGGGCTGGGGTGGGCGGAGCGTTAGGAAAACGTGGTGATGGGCACTGGGCTGGGCGGAGAGGTTAGGAGTGCGTGATGGGAACACTGGCGCTGGCTGAGGGGGCGAGGTGAAAGTGTAGTTGGTTAGGAGACGTGGGTGAGTCATGCTTGGGGCAATGGGGCTGGTATGGCGGGGTTTGTTCACGGAGTGTACGTGGTGAGTATGTGGGACAGCTGGGCTGGGGTGGGGTAGTCAGGAGTCGGAGCGTGGGTAGATGGGTGCGCTGGGGCGGTGGTTAGGAAGTGGTGATGAAGGCGCTGGGCGGGGTTCTTAAGGACTAAAAATTGGCGTGATGGCGGATTAGGAACTGGGAGTGGGCTGAGTGGGAGAGGTTAGGACTGCGAAAATGGGCTGGTGGGATTAGGGACTGAGTGAAGGGGCTATGGGGCGCGCTAGGACTTAGTGTAATGGGTTTGGGGGGGTATGCTAGGACTGGGAAATGGGACTGAGCTCGGAAGGGGGCTTGAACTTGCACAAATAGCTCGTTGGGATGTGAATGGGGTTGGAATGGGAAATAAATGGAAATGGAGCATCTCTAGAGGGTGCAGGCGGAGAGGGGGCTTGAACTGCAAACTAGCTGATGGGACGACGGGTGCCTTGGACATCGGGAAATGGGCTGAGGGGAAGTGGGGGGCTTGAAGGAAGGGACTGGATGCTGTGGCTGAGGACTGGAAACTAGAAGGGAGCTGATGCTTGGGGGACGGACTTAGAATGGGATGCGGGGCTGGGAGTAGGTAAAATGGAGAGGGGAAAACTCTTTATGTGTAGGAGGGATGAAAAAAATCTACAATTGGCCAGGTATTGCGGAGAGTAATTGGAGGATTGAGGATGGAGGTGGTAAAAAATTTGTGTGGATGAAAAAGTAGGAATGAGAGGAAAAGGAGCAAATAAGGAGAAAGATTTAGTATTTTTTAAAGCAGATGTAGGAAGGAGGAGGAGGAGAATGGAAAAAAAAAAACTAGAAGAGAGAAAGAAGATAGATAAGGACATCAATGGACAGAAGCAGACGATGCGAGAGTTAAGCAGAAAAACATGAAGAAGCGCGAAGAAGAACAGAAGAGAGCAAAACCAGAAGAGAAAATGGATTGACTGGACCAATTGCAAACTGAGAAAAAAAAAAAAAAAAAATGCACAATAAAGGTTTGAAGAACACAGATAGTCTCATTTATTTTGAATTTTATTAACTGGAATATCGGTCCGCTCTGGGGGAAAAATATGTGCATCAAGTAACCATCTGCGCGCTTGTGTTTGCATGGTGTTACAAAGAGGACAATTCCTATTTGAAGTATGAGACTTGTTATCTCAATTTCCCCAGTATTCACTGATGAAATGGTAGTTGGTTTTAAATATTTGCTAGTGTTGTTCGCCTTTTGATAGGCTAGGGGTATGGGGCCCCTTTGTGACGTCCTTGGTAATGCTGTCAGGGAATGAACGGCGGGTTTTGCTATGGTTTCTAAAGGGCAGCGTTTGTAGTTAGTTCCTAATGTGTCCTGGCGGTTGGCATGGATATATTAGTAACATGTAGAAATCTTTTAGTCTTTCTTTATCCATATACACTCATTAAGAGGACATGGTTTACTAAAATAGTTGAGTGTATCGGTAACCAAATATGCAAAATATTTATGCAAATAAGACCACTTATGCTAAAATGGATCGTGCTGGCACGTTTGAGGGGAAATTCTTTGGTTTTGTGCGGCAGTTTGGGGCACCTTCGGGCTCAAAAAGGTTAAGCCATCACTGTGTCCATACATGCATAGAAATGTAGAAGAATGATTGTCTTGCAGTGTTCACACTGCGAGTAGCCAGACGACTATGCGAGCGTGGGCATAAGCGCCACACAACGCACTCAAATATCGAAAACAAGTTGGGAATCCAACCCTAGACCTGTGACCATGGAAACATCTGTATTCACCCAAAAAGGCATACACGTCCACACAGTTCTACACATCTCTCGATCAAACTGTTGTGCTGTCTATTGCAGGTATAGGTTGGGCACCTCCACATACCCATAAGGCCACAACCTGCACATTGGAGACAAAACAGCGGTCTGCTGCTAAAAAAAATGAACCGAGAGAAGGCACTGAGCTTGCAGCCACACCAAAACCTCTGCATTGAATACACACCAACTGTGTCATGTGTTGTCACCACATTGATGCCGTATTAAGGAGGATAGCAGTCTCCTGTTGTCTTTGACAATGCTTCTCTACAGCTGGACCTTTGGCCACATCGCTGCAGATGCACATGGTTGCACCTACAATCCACTTGAATTGACTACATCAAAATACCACACAACGGCCATAATCCCCATAAAAAACCAAAATGGACCAGGGGTTAAAGGCTTCTATCCTGATTGAAGGCTGGTGCCACTTCCCATTGACCACCACCAACCACCCCACCATGCAGAACAATGTCCATGCACTGTTCAGTTGATGGTGGATGGCAGTCCCAGCACGGTGTTAACATGTGGGTTGGGCGGGCGCCTTGAGCAAAATGTCCGGATGGAGGGTGGTTAGTGGCACACGTGGATAGCCATGCAAGCCCCCCCCCACCAGCTGCCCATGTCAGGGGCCCCATCAGCCGCCTGACACACCGATTATCGGTTCTCAGGGGGAGGATTGCGCAGACCACAGCTGTAGTTAACTTTCCCCAGGCATCCTGCAATTTCCAGCTAGCTTACCTTCGAGGGCTACAGCATCTGGCCACTATCGGCCCTCTTCCCTCGAGCTGGGTTCTGGTTCGGCCAGCGGGGGGGAGGGGAAGGCAAACCTAGATCCTCTCTACTTGGGGTGCCAGGACCCTTTGACCCACCCTATGTGGCACAGGTGCCTTTACCGCAGCAGTCTAAGCAGAACTGTGTGGCGACTGCCACTGTCAAGCTTGTGGTTGTGATTCCATGACGAACTATCCACAGATGGTTCTGCCAGGATGGCCCCGAACAGCCTTTGTGGACAGGACTTTACAAACATAGGTTGTGGCCTCCATTCAACCTGGGGCAATGTAAAAAGAGACGGGATGAGGAAGGTGAGAGATATGATAGAGTGTCTTATAGAGTTATATGACTGGAGTGTGTACTAGGTAAACTTCGGTCGACGTTTTATGCCAGTGCAGACTATGGACAGGACTAGGGGACCTGCGCAATGGCGGGTACAGGTCTATAACCCCCATCTTGGGATATTCTAGGTGCAGACACTGCTCATCAATTAGGGGACCCCCTAGCCAAACCTGCTGTTACCCACACCCCCCTGCTTCGACACCGGCTACTACACGGAGGTTTAAAAAACCCACAATGCCCTTACACCAGGACATATTTCCACCAAGGCTAGCAGGTTTTTTTTTTTAGCAAATATCAAAACCATAATACTACGTCTGCTTAAAGGCTGTGTGCAGACGACACTCCTACACCTAATAAACTCATACATAATCTACTGGGGACAGAAAACAAGTGGCATATGTTAAATCAAAATACAGAAGGAAACATGATACATCAGCTCATTTTCAACACATGCTGAATCCAGCAACCAAGTCACCAACCAACAAAGATCACAGGAAGCAACTAATGAGGGACATAGGGAAGACACAACAGATAAACTGGTAATAAACAAAAGCATCACCTGAAATTGTAAGCACCACACCACTGTAGTGAGAAGCTAATGAACTACACAAGTAATACAGGTCCCAAAGATGTACTAACAATAAGTAAGCAGAGTCGTTCATGGATGCACATATCACACAGTTTGAATCCACCTACAGTGCCAAGGCTAATTGCAGGGTCACCAAATGGATACGGGTAGATTAGTTCTCCCACCCTCGTGCATTTGTATTCTCAGTTGAAATTGCATGCGCGACACATCCTCATCTGGTGTCCTCGTGTCATCTGTGAACACTGTTCCACCCATCTGCTTTTGCGATTGTCCTGTGCTTCTCTCTTCTAATTTCCATCCATTCTAAAACAAACAATCTGCAGTAAACATACAAACCTTTCTCCACCATGCCCTTCCACCAGCATTACATTATTACCCGAGATCAGCCAATCCACAGTATACCCCGCCATGACCAGCATAATCACCACCCAAGCATTACCTCCAATTACCTGGCCTAATTGAATAGAGTTACCCAGTCCCTGCGCACACAGGAGGACCTATCCACCACCACACATGTCAAAATTTTTTCCCGCTAATTCCCCATCCCAGATGAAATCCCATCCCCCAAAAACAACAGCAGCTACCTTACAGTTCCAGCCCCACCCAGGGGGGGCTACCATACAAGCCACCGCCCAAAAGTGGCACACCAATATCACAAGTCCCACGGATCCCTCTCCCATCAATAAATGCAACACGTTCAGTATTGTCATAACAGTCCATTTCCCCAACTTCCTCACCACCCCTCCAGCTAAAGAGGGCCGTGGCTAGCACTAACACGGGTATGCTGGCCTGAGCGGCTCCCTTGCCTCGCATCCACCATTTGGGGCCATTGCCATACAGGGGACGGTATGAAGGAAACACCCCCCAACTCGACTATGCAATAGGGCCCACCACCACCGTTCACTCTTGTAAACCTCACGACCGGAGAGGTTTTGAGGTTGGGCCAGAACACTTTCTGGGCTTAGTAAGGTCTCCAGGAGATGTAATAGACAGGCGCGCCCCTCTGCCGCGGAGGCCACCGCCCAGCCTGGCAGATATGCAGACATGAGGATGTGGTTCGGGGTGCGTGGCCAACCTGAAAATGCCGGGGCCTCGTGTGCAAGATAGGTAGCAAAAAGAGAAGGAGATATAGATACACTTCCTTGCCAGTCTGGACGTTCCGGCCCCCGCTGAACAATCATGGTACATGCTAAAGAGACCACTAATAAAAGGACTGCCATGGCTGTGAACTACTCTCCCACACATTCGTATGTGCTCCCCATCATGCAAAAACATGACAGTTGTGCAGAGTAGTGCCAAAGCAGACACCGGTGGTGTCACACCGCACACATACCTGGTGATGATGGCACCTTTTCAGTACAGCCATATCCAGCACGAAGGGGGACAGGTTACAGCAAAACATTGGTTGAGGACCTATCTGACCTACTACAAGGGGCACCCAACAATCTAGTCAGCACCAGGACGTACAGGAACAGAGATCACATATCTATGTACATCCTGCCCCCATTGACCCCCATCAGCCACCACCCCCACCCAACTTCCCACCTACCCTCAACCCCACACTGCTGGGACAACTGTCCAGTACACTCCTCCATAGCAGTGGCCAAGAGGCAGTCCCATACCTGCCATGCACACAAGGGATACCAATTACCTATCCAGAGTAGTCATACACCCCTTCCAATTGAAAACCAGCATTACGCCTGCTGAAACACACCACAACTATGACACAGTTTCAACAGCTCACGATTTGGACACCGGGTGAATCGCCTCCCAACCCCCTGGAAAGCATTGTAAACTCGTAGGTGCCCACACGAACCAATAAACTCTCCTGGAATGTGCCATACTACTGACGCGGAACGTGAGAGACCTCCAGGGGGGTCTACTATGACCCCCCTCCTCTCATGGCACACCCTATCACTGTACACGAACGTTAGGTCTTCAGGGACTAATCAGTAGCCTGAAGCCCCTCACCAGCCCTTTCCTCACAAACATTACCTTTCAATGTGGCGCATCCCCAAGGCACCGGCCCACTCTGGTCCATCCCATTGGACTGTGATGTGATGGGGACTACCATTGTAACTGCATGAACATATCGGTTTCATGGCGGGCGTTTGTGGTTGGGGGGTTGGTACATACAGGCACGAGTAGGTAACAACATAACATAGAGCTATACATACATGTGCAGGACCACCAAATTTAAAAAAAAAACTGTTGTTAACCATGTTCCTTCCCCCAGATGACACACCGGCCATGGAAGCCGAGGATACACACGGGACGGCATGGAGACAGGGGCAGGGGCCCTGGCCAAGGTTGTCAGCCGTCAACGTTGCAGACACAGCGCTGAGGTGGACGGTCCCAGGTGGGAGGTGATGTGGGTGCAGGGAGGAGGAGCGGGCACCGCAGAAATAATGTCACGTACCCCCCATCGTTTAGGGACGCAGACCTAGCGAGCAGCACCATGTGGTCGATGAAGGGGCCTAAGACCGTGGCTGATAAACGGAGCAATAGTGGCAGCCGGATGGAGGCATCAGCAGGAACGGAGCCAGAGCAACAGACAACACGGCACAGCATAGGGGGAGAGGTCCTGCCAGGATGACAGTGCGGGGGACACTCTGCCTCTGCCCATGCCCTGGACACTGTACGAGTAGGGTAGGGGACGGACCAGAGTGGTTTCATTTGGTGGGCTGGGAAGTTTCAAGGTGGCGTCCCACCTCCCAGACATGTCAGTGATGGGGCGCACTGACCCACACACTGAACACGTGGTCTCTTGGTCCCTAACATACATGTACCCCCTGGTCATGTCGGAAGGAGGTGGGTTCACACCAACACGGGAAACCCAAATAATAGGTCATCCGCTCCGAGTGGGGTGGGGTGTGGCTAATGTTGCGCAGATGCATAGCAAGGACACACAGGGGTAGGCAACTGGAGGGGTAGCCACAAAAGGGGGCCGCGTCAGGTCAAGCTGGACCTGGGGATGGGGGGAAGCACACCACAGCATGGCCGTAGGGTGACACAACCCACCCTGGCAGACGAACAAGTCGCCCACGAACCCAAAGACAGCAGGTTCTGGCCTGCAGCAAACAGGTCCCTGTCCTCTGTGGGTCACCCATTTCGGCCGGCACTATTCACTTCAAACTGGGTCCGGAAAGGACGTAACAAATCCACTGGGTGCACAGATGACACAGCCTATGGTGCATGGGCATCCTTATTTTCCCATACCTCAGATATCCCCCCAGCTGTGCTTCCTACATTTGCGGATTCCAACAAAACCATATGTAGCAGTCCCCCTTTGTAGATCCACCAGGGACACTAGGGCATGTTGTCACAGTGGGCGTGTGTGAACCAGGTATCAACCCCAGGGGTGACCCCTTTTTTCGCCAACAGGCATACAACAGGAGCTCATGGCCATTTGACAGGAGATGCACGGCACAGACGCCAGGAAGACACATGGGGCTACGGCCAGGAGAGGCTCGGGTCTCCAAGCAGGGAGGAGGCACAGCTGTGGGTCGTTGCAATTGCAAAAGGCAAATGGGCAAACGAGGCCCATGGTGGCAGGGATCACCAGAATAGTGGAGGCACTTGAGGCCATTCACTGGAGTAGGGGGCAGCAGACAGCGGCAGTTGCAGCAGCCCAGCATGGAGGGGGTGGGAGGGGGCCAGGTCAGCTTTACGGACATAGGGCTGGGCGCACTGCAGACAGTAGAGTTGTGGTGCGGTCGTGCCAACATTAAATTGTTATTAAAGGCATCTGATTTTGGTGACACATGTTTCCACGGGTCCAGTATGTGCTGTCTCTGCTCCCAGGGTATAGTAGTCCCCCATTTGGTCATCCTGGTCACATACCCCTTGCTGTGGCACCCCACCTTGTGTGGCATTGGAATTCCCTGTCCTCCATCTGGGGTCACGGGGAAGGGGGGGGGGTGTCTGCACTCACCCACCAGTCCTTCACATCTATGCTCGTCTGGCCTGCAACATGTGCCATGCACTGTGCCATGTGTGCCACTGATGGCCTGTCAGTGCCACCAGGGATGTGCCCATGTCTGCAGGATTAGAACCCAGCACATGGTTACAATCATGGTTGGCCATGAGGGATGCACAAACCCGCGCCACAACTTGCCCTAGCAATCTGTTTGCTGGTGCAGAGCGTACCATGGTATGTGACATCTGTTATTGCACTCCAGACACACACGGACATGCACACCTGTTGCGTAGAGGGCCGTGCCTGTACAATTGGGCTTGAGCGGGGCAGACACGGGTGGTAATGAGGCACTATGGAGCACATTGAGGATGGGGGTCGTTGCTACAAAATTTACATGTATTTACAAATGTAAGTTATAAAAAAAATCGCATATTGTTTACTATCCACATCAATGTACAAGTGAGATGTAGAGCTGTGTGCAATGTACATGTGCCAGCAGTTGGTGGGAGTGCAGCGATCTTGGCAGGTCTGGGGCACACGTCTGCAGAGGGAAGGGGTGCCACAGACCACCGCGGTGATCTATTCCACCTGGGGGCCACCATGCCATGGATGGCTGATAGAGCTGCGGGGGCCCCCAGCAACACATCCTCTGACGTTAACCCCAAGCTCATCTGCCATCCAGCACATCGGCACTCAACACCTGCTCCATGGTAACGCATTTGAGCCCACTGCGCCCCGTGAGACTGCGGTGAGTGCCAACAGACAGGGTGTGTGCGTGTGCCCCCACACAGGCCCATCCGTGCATTGGGGGTCATGGTGGGTGAGGCATCCACATACACACCCTGTCTGCGGGCACTGCCCGGCTCTCCTGTGGCCGTGTGAGAGACAGCAGGGGGGACAGGGAGCAGGTGGTGTTGACGCCAAGGGCCCTATCGCAGACCTGGCCCACTCGGAACGGCACCTCACCCTGACCAGTGGGGCGGGAGATGCTTCCTATGGGGTGTGGTGACTGTGGAGCCGCCACCATGACCCACCCTCAGTGTGGCCCCACAGCGCAAACACCACCAGAGGTTGCATTCCTGCCTCACAGCCCCATAAGATGTCCCACTCCCTCCTATGGACCACCCACCCCCTCGCACTCCCCAAAACCTCCCACCCCTCACAACCACGCACACTACCCTCCCCCACTCCCCTAACTGGCCGTACCCACGCTCAGGTGGGCACCTCATCCAACCCCTCTTTCCCTCGCCTGGGCCTCATTCCTCCACCACCGCATCACCTCCGCCATCGTGTCCATACTCCTCCTACCCAAATCATCCCCCTCGTACTCTTCCTCTATACTCCTCGTCCTCTTCCTCCTCGACCTCTTCCTCCTACTCTTCCTCCGCCTTGGCCTCTTATTCATCCGCCTCTACCATAGCCGCCACCTCATCCCTCCTCATGGACCTCATGCCGGCACAGCTGCCACTGTGGGGGGGTAAAAGGACAGTACCACATCAGTAATATGTTGCCCACAAGATGGACAACATAGTAGATAGCCCCACAACCACCTGATGCATTTCTAAAATGCTGTGGCATGTCACACAGGCTGAAATCTACTCAACTGTCCTCTTGCCCCATCAGCTCCTGCTGCAGCCGCAGCCATGAACAGCGGCCTCTGCATCAGCCCGCCTCACACAGGCATTCTTGTGAAAATCCTACACCTGGAGGGTACACCAATAGATAGCTGCTGGTACGGAACAAACATGCCGGACCATCCATCTGATGCACTACATGCCTGGCTCTGTTGTGCAGCGGGTTGATGCATCAGCTGTATAGTGCC
>CM066036.1:607711794-607789675 GCA_033557465.1 Ichthyophis bannanicus
TTCATCAAGAATAAACAGCTTGTATTTAAATTTTATATTATAAATTGTAAATAGTTTCACACCCACTAACTGTTGTTGGTACATGTATTATTATCCAGTATTTATCCCAGTATTTAGTTATCCCAGTTTCAGTTCCAAGGTTACATATCCTGTTACAATGTAAGGCATAAGGTCTGATGCAAAGTTTTTTGTTATTTGTAAACCGCACTAATACTGAAAATGCGCGGTATAGAAGAGCTTGTAAATAAAGAGATGCCAGGGCAGATTACCCAGAAAGCTGCAAAACCCAGGTTTGAGATGCGGTTCATGCTGAGGAGGCTGAGTATGCTGAGCTGGTTGAGCTCTTGAGACTGTGCCTTCCTTTGCTGTCTAGGCTGATGTTTGTTGCCCCTTCTGGGGAGCATGAACTGGACAGTGACGGCCCTGGGTGCAAGAATGGGTGGAATTTCTTTTTTTGTTGAAAAAGGCGTTTCTTAGTTATGCTTTTTCTTTGCTGGGTTGGCTGTACACCTTTGTTTTCAAGGTTGTATTTTTCAGATTCAAATCTGATTAGCCTTGGTTTTGGCCAATCCTTTGCCAAAGAGATTTTCTCCCTGTGGAAGGAATGTTCTCCAAGACCTTATCTTGCACCCATTGTTCTAAATCTGATGCCTGAAGCCAGGCAATGTGACGTGCACCGATGGAAAAAGCAGAGGTTCTGCTAATGCACTCAAAAGCTTGCACCAATTCATGAACTTCTAGACACATTCTGGGCATGATTTGTTGACCAGGGTGTAGGAAGTATTTTCTTTTATCATCACGGGAGAAAGTTTTTTGAGCCATTAAGCTCTAGATCCCTTGGAACCTCCTTGAGAAACATTCCCCCTGTAGAGAATGTAGAGCTGATCCTGGTCGATAACATTGAGGATTGACAAGCCAACTGATGCCCAAAGGCATCGAGTATCCTCGCTTCACGGCCCTGGAGGTTTGGAAGTATGTGTTTTAGCACTCTTAATCCTTCGAATCGCCGATTCCACTAGCATTGAATGGTGTGGTATTTGTGTTTTCTGAAAACGAGGGCATTGTGGAACTCGGTACTTGGTATCGTGAGTCTCCGGAGAGTGTGGAGGGACCACATTAAAGCAGCTCCCACATCCTTAGCATGAGATCATGTCAAGATTTCGGTTGAATGGGAAGGGTTAACTGTCTTTCTTTAGGAGCTGCCGGATATTGAAGAATTTTCTAATTATTCTGCTCTCGGTTCCTTCTCAGGAGTCACCGTGATTGAAAGTCCTCGGGCTACATCCACGTAATTAAAAGGCCTGAAGAGACCATGTTTCCTCTGGAGGGAAGACATCCTGCGTTTGGGAGAAGGAGATGGATCCTCCGGTAAGAATCACCCTGGTTACCAGGTTTTAGAGTCAGAGTCATCGGAGGGACTCGAAATATCCTGCGGCGCCGGGTGTTCTTGCATTGCTTGGCGCCGGGTTATCGATCGAAGTCGGTGTCCGGACTGTCTCGATACCGGGCCCCCGATACCAGATACTGATTCCAAGAGCTGGCATGGGGGGAAGCACAATCAGTTTTAAAACACAAGTGCTTGTCGGTACCGCGTACTGATGACTGACAGGAACTATCTGGAGCAGTCTATAGCGGTACGGAGAACGAAACTGCTAAGGAGAGCCACTAGACTGCGTTTGTATGGCTAGGAAATTCGTTGATCCATAGGCCCTGCCAATGCTTGGAAGCTCGGTACCAGAGGAAGCGGGCTGTGACACCAGAAACATGGCACCAGGAGTTTGCTCTCCGAGGTGGAAGCCTCTGGAACATCCTGGGAGCCCCATTAGTGCTTTGAAGGCCGGGGCCTCCCCCTGGGGCTGTTTTGCCGGTATGTTTTCCTCGAGGGCAACGCTAGTAGCATCTCAGTGTTTTGAGGAGATCTACCCTTTGAGGGAGACCGGCCTGTCTTGGAAGGACACCTGGGTTTAGTTACCTGAGATCCATGGGAAAAGGCAAGGTGAAGCCGTAGAAGATGTCGATGCAATGGACATCGCAATCTGCAGCAAAGAGGGGTGCTGAGTTTTGCAGCTCTGCTCTGCAGGCCTCTCTTGGTCATCTTTCTACAGAGGACACAACTCCGATGGTAAATAGTCAGGACCTAAACCATTTAAGACCACCAGTCATGGTGTTCGGTAGGCGGAAATGAGCTACCGGCCTACACTTTTGAACATTTTTTGAAAGCACTAGGCTGGTTTCACCATTTTTAGAAGAGAGAAGAGAGCCTAGTGCCCAAAATAGTTCCTGGCACCTAGAGGGAATAGACCCTCCAAAATGAATTATTTTTTCCTGTTCTTTTTTTTTTTTTTAAGAAAAGAAGGAAGAAAATGAAGAAAAAAGCCGGTGGTACCGGTATAGGCATCGACCCGGTTTGGGGAACAGGCAGACATCGACCAACAAACAAGTAAAATTTTCTGCCCCGGTGACAGGGTTTGCTGCCTGACGGCTCAGAGGAAATGAAAAACTTGTAGAGGGGTGAGTCTGGGAAGGCCAGCGACGGCAGGCGCTGTGGGATGCTCCCAAAAGCATTCCTATTGGATGCTGGGGAAGCTCCCGTGCAGGGCTCCGTGGTCCCTTTGGCTTACGATGCCCCTGGGCCAGATTTTCCCTGCGCCGGACGTGGTCAGTGGGGATAGCTGGATATGGCGGATAGCCCCGATACTGGAGACCCTTTCTAGGGAAGAAGGGCTTCTTGGTTGGCTGCTTCTTCCGAAGCAGGATGGAGGTTTTGCGGGACAGACGGGTTCTGGTGATGAACTCAGTCTCAATTTCCGCAGCCTTCTCCTCCATTGGCTTGCCGAAGAGCTGCTCACCAAGATAGGGCACGTCCAGAAGCTTCTCCTGCACCCATTGCTCCAAATCAGAGGATTGGAGCCATGCCTGGCAGCAGGCCCCAATGCCAGCGGCCACCACCTGAGCCGATGTTTCGAAGCCATCATAGGAGGTTTGGGAGAGGTACTTAGAGCAGTCTGTGACCGACTTTAGCAGGGTGCGGAACCTATTGACGGGTTCTCCCTCGAGGCCTGTGGAGAACCCCCCCGAGTTCCTTACCAAATCGCCCAGGAACATACCAGTATACAGTTGATATGCCTGGAAGCAACAATAGGAGCATAGAGTCTTGGTAGGCCTTGCGGCCCAGGGCATCAAGGACTCTTGGCCAGGTGGTACTGACAAGTGCGATTTCAGGACTTTTTTGCTTCCTCATGGCCGATTCCACTACCATCGAGGTGTGTGAAAGTTGGGTCTTTCAGAAGCCTGGCCCACATTGTACCTTGTACATCGTGTCAAGGCGCTTGCTTACAATGGGGACTGGGGCCTCCCACATGCGGAGCAGCAGCCGAGATAGAATAGGAGGTACAGGCACAGTGAGGGATTCCATGGGCGTGGACTCATATTGAAGAATGTCGAGTTCTTCAGCACGAGGATCCTCCTCAGCCTGGGTGACCAGGTTAAGGACCTGTGCCATGTTCCGAATGAACACCAGGAAGGAGGTGTCTTCAGGTGGCGAGCTCCGCTGGAATGTGGGCGGTGAGAGATCCAGACGGAAGATCCCGGTGGGTAGGGGTTTCCAGGGAGGTGTCCCCATCGGACTCCCAGTCCGAAAAATTGGTCGAGGAGTCACAGCTGGGCAGATTGCCCTGTCCAATGGCCAGTGGCCTGGTGCCAGAGGACCTGGATGATCTCACCTCCGAGGAACAGGAGGGCGAGCGAGACCGACGTCAAGGACCCTCATGAGGCCTGCAGCTCTCGGGGGTTTCCTGGACGGATTTGGTTGTCCCACGCAAGGGACCCACGGTTTCCAAGTGCAGGTCAGCAAAGCTAGCCATGAGCACCTGCTGGGAAGCAATGAACGCAGAAACGCTGCATTCCAGCACCAGCATGCGGGACTCCCACACAGGCGTGGGGCCCTGCGACACCGATACCAGGGTCACCGGATCGGGCATCAAGGAGGAGGAGGAGAGGGTGTACTCTCCGGGACAACACTCAGGAGACCGGGTGCCTTCGGAGGCTTCTGCTTCCGTGCGGGGTCGCTCCTTGTCTGACTCTCAGGAACGCCAGAGGGGGCTATGCGACCGGGCGCGGGAGCGCTCACGCTTGTCAGAAGCCCCGGACAGCAACTTCAAGGCTACCTTCTTTTTGCGCTGCTCCACCTCAGGGGACCCCTGGTCGGATTGCCGCTGAGACCCCCGGGTCATGGGGGGGAGGGGGGAAACCCACCAGAGGAGAGATGAAAGAGGGCACCACCGGGGACTCCGAGGCAGCCTTTCAGAAAATATGTCTTTGGACTTCTGCTTACAGCTAAGAAGGGCCTTAGAGGACATTTTCTTGCAGAGCAAACAGAGCTTTGGATCATGGTCGGCTCCGAGGCACCGCAGACAAGTCATGAGTGGTCTGTAAAACGACATGTTCCTACAGCATCTATTGCATTTTTTGAATCCGGTGGTCATGGGGGCAAAAATGGCCCCTGCGAGGTCAAAGACCCACTCGGCCAGCGGTTAGAGAAGAAAAAAGGGCACGAAGCCCCTAACAAAAAAATGAAAGAAAAAGGAGTATCCCCAATAGCTCTAAAAAAAATAGAGCAGGGGAAGGACAGGTAGAGGACCGGTGCAACCAGAAAGCACAGTTACTTACCTGTAAACAGGTGATCTCTGGGAACAGCAGGAATAAGTCTTCACATATGGGTACGTTGGTACCCGACAAAGCCTGCGCGGGAACGCTCCCCAGCGTCCCAAAAAGGAAAGCTTTTGGGAGCATCCCACAGCGCCTGCGCGCTGCCTTCCCGCCTTTCCTAACTGCCTCTCTCCAGTTTGAGTTTTAAAGCTGAGACAGAGAGAGAGAGGAAAGGAAATATAGATAGAAAGATACAACTCCTAGGGGAGGTGGGTGGGTTGTGAAGACTGTGATAAGGAAGCTTATCATAGCTCAGGAAGGAGCTATAGAAAAGGTGAAGTGTCTCTGAACAAGCAACCTGTCAGTGCTGGTAGAAATGAGAAAACAGAATTTTGCCATAAAAAGACTACCAGTCCCAGAATGCACCAGGTTTCCAACAGCCATGAGAGGAGCTGAAGTGAGAAAACGTGTGTTCAATCAAAAGGGCTATGAGGTAATCCCCAAGCACTCATTGCAAAGGGCAGGGCTTGATTCAGCACAGCTGTGGCTGTGCTAGGATGGAATCACTCATCTCAAAGGGCAAGGCCTGATTCAGCACAGCTGCGCTGTGCTAAGGTGGAGGCACTCAGCAAGGCAGAATAAAGATAGAGTCTATTCTACAGAGAATCATCCAGAGCTGGGATGTCATGATCCTTGGTATCTTGATCAGCTTGGAGATCCTGATCTTCATTCTCATCAGAAGCAGAGGTCAGAACGGACGGACAGAGAGAGCAAGAAGCCCTTTAAAAGAAGGAAGAGAAAAGCCTCTGGGAAGTCTACAGGAGTCCAGCACAGTACGTATACTGGGAGACAGACAAGAGGCCAGCATACACCATTGGACTGGGGGAGACCAGAGGAGTGGTATTGCAGAGGCAGGAATCTCCAGACGGCACCTGTAAGGGAAACAGCTGCACGTGGAAGGGACCCTAAGACCCATGCCAGAAGGTATGTGAAGAGAGATCCAGTGTCCAGGGATCTAGATTGGAAGGCTGGACACAGAAACTGGACTACATATTGGCCAGGCTATTTAAAGGGGAACTCTAACAGCACTGGAAGCTCAGGTATGAACACTGATCTATGCCCTAGCTATAACTTTGAAAGGAAGCAGGGAAATGATTATTCTCCTGGTAGTGCTCCATTGAGAAATTCCTTTGGCCAAGCCAAGATATTGAACCTATGATTATGAAGAAAGGGGAGAGGTCTTAGAACCAGAATGTGAATATATGGACTGCTCTCTGTCCAAACTCAAATAGTAGTTTTCTGTTATAAAGTACAACAACCATCACAAAGAAATACCAACTTGTTCTTTAATCTACTCAGAAAACCTCCTGAGTAAGATTTTTGAGCTACATAGTGAAAGCAAGCCAGCTAAGGGGTTTCAGCTGGGTGATTGCTAGCAATTGAGCTTACCTAATTGCTTGTGTGCTCTAAGGGAATCACTTCTGAAGTTATATGTAAAGATATAAGAAGTTAACCTGAAGAAAAGAACAGTTTTCCTACTTTGTGGGTTTATTTGGTTGCTTACTGCATTGCTAAGACATTATTTGCTAAAGCCTACAAGAAAGACCAGTTTGTTGCCAACCAGGTCTTTAATCCTTTGCTTTAATTACCTGACCAGTTCAGATGTTGTTGCTTTTTTCCTGATTTTTGTTTTCCTAACTTTAAAACTGCAAGCAAGTATCCTGAGTTCTGTGCTACCAAGCATTATCTGTGTTGGGAGAAACCCTCATAAATAAAAATCTTATTTGCTTTACCCTTGAGCAAGTATTAATTATTGTTCACGGCTGTGTCTGGAAGGAATGGACTACATTACCCACAAATCCTTGCAAATCATATAAAAATATGCTTTTGCCAAGACTGTGAACATTCTCACCCAGGCGGCCGTCTGACAAGACTTATTCCTGCTGTTCCAGAGATCACCTGTTACAGGTAAGTAACTGTGCTATCTCCAGGAACAAGCAGGAATGAGTCTTCACATATGGGGACTCCCCAGCTAGAGATGCCTGGGGAGATCCCCAAGGTTGTGAGACCCTGAGAAGGGCTCTACCTCCTCCCATGGATCTCAGGCATCCAACCAGGGATGGAGGGCAGGAGTTGATTAAGCATGGAACAGGTGTTTGAGAACAGCCTGACCAAACAAGGCATCCGGCAGGAGTCCTTGTCCAAGCAGTAATGGGCTGTGAAGGTATGAACCGAGGCCCAGGTGGCCACTCGACAGATCTGGTCGATGGACACAGAATTTAGATGAGCCATAGAGGTTGCCATGGCCCTCACATTGTGAGCTGTGACATGGCCCTCCAGAGAAAGATTCTTGCTCTGATAGGCAAAAGAAATACACTGAGCAATCCAATTGGACAGTGTTCTCTTAGAGACTGGAAGTCCCAAATGAGAGGGATCAAAAGCAACAAAGAGTTGAGAAGACTTTCTATGTTGCTGTGTCCTTTGTAAATAAAAGGCAAGAGCCCTCTTACAATCCAGGGTATGAAGATTCCTCTCTGCACTTGATGCATGAGGACCTGGAAAGAAGACAGGTAAGTACACCTCTTGGTTAAGATGAAAAGGTGAGACCACTTTAGGCATAAAGTGTGGATTGGTCCTAAGGACTACCTTATGATGGAACCTTGTATAAGGTGGATTAGCCACTAAGGCCTGCAGCTCACTGATGCGGCGAGCTGAGGTGACTGCAATAAGAAAGATAACTTTCCAGGAAAGAAATTTCAAGGAGGTAGTGGCTAAGGGTTCAAAGGGAGGCTTCATGAGCTGACCAAGAACCAGATTCAAGTCCCATGCCACAGGAGGAGGTCTAATAGGAGGTTTTAGTTTAAAAGAAGGCCTCTCATGAATCTTTGCAATAAGAGGATGAGAGGAAATAGGTTGTCCATTGAGAGGCTTGAGAGATGCTGCAATAGCACTCAAATGGACCCGTACTGAATTTGTTTTGAGGCCTGCATGGGAAAGATGCAGGAGATACTCTAGTAAAGAATTCAAAGGTATTGCTAGAGGGTTAAAACCCCTCTCAGAAAGGCCTTCCGACGGATCTGTGTGGCTCTGGAGACATCGGGAAACATTTGTATCGACTGACCACAGAACTTTTCAGCTTTTTTTTTTTTAAATAAGCACATAACACCCTCTCCTTATCCAATTCTGATAAAAAAGTAACTAATAAAGTAAGCCTGTTGAGCAATCTCATCCTTGGATGACTCCAAGAAACCTGAAACATCCAAAGTAGATGAAACAACCTTATCATAACCCATAAGTAGAGGACCATTTTCATCTCCCACATTAACAGAGGTCAATTTTACTCCGCGGGTCCTGGCTCTGGGGGCTTTATTTTACTTGAAGTTCCCCTGTAAATGCCATGTAGTATTTCAGGGGAAACGTTATATTTTCTTTGCTATTGACACAATTGTTAGAGTTTCTGGAAGGCAAGGCTTGATTTATAGAATGGGTTCTTGGTCTTACTTCAGGTTTCCTGATTAGTTCAAAAGGAGTTTTTTGACTTTCTTTTCCAGGTACCAGTTGGAGGGTTTTTCCTTTGATTTATATAAATGTCTCACCTCCCTTAATGTGGGCTTGTTTTGATGTAGTGTTATATTTCTTTGTAATAGTTTGTACTTGTGTGAGTAATTACTCTTGTGATTTTCTTTGTAAAAATTTATAAATTACAATTAAAAAAAAAAAAACCCCTCTCAGCACACCAAATGGTAAACCTTTTCCATTTAAAAGCATAGGAACGCCTAGTAGAAGGCTTTCTGGAAGCATGAAGGATATCCCTCACTTGCTGAGACAGATGCCAATCTTGAAAATCTAAGCCTTCAGCAACCAAGCCCTGAGATGGAGAGATTGGGGGTTTGGGTGCCACAACGTTCCCCCCTCCTGAGACAGGAGATCTGGAGCAGATCCCAAGTCCAGGGAGGGAGCTGGAGAGAGATGCAGAAGTAGAGGGAACCACACTTGGCGTGGCCATTGTGGAGCTATGAGGATCATAGTCCCTCGATCTCTCTGAAGCTTGAACAGGGTCTTGGGAATTAGGGGAATGGGTAGAAAGGCGCATAGGAAGTCTTGACCCCAATGAAGGAGGAAGGCATCCTTGGCCTGAACTCCCTGACATGGAATTCTGGAACAGAATCGGGGAAGTTTGGCATTCCACGGACTTGCAAAGAGGTCTATGTCCGGGGTTCCCCAAATTCGAAAGATTCTGACTATCTGGTCCATATGAAGGGACCACTCGTGTGGAAGCACAACTCGACTGAGTCTGTCTGCCCAAGAGTTTTGAACTCCTGGAAGGTATACTGCCAGAAGATGAATTTGATGCTCTCTGGCGAAGGCCCACAATCTCAGAGCTTCGTTGCAAAGCGACAGAGCCAGTCCCTCCCTGCTTGTTCACATAGAACATGGCTACTTGGTTGTCCGTGTAAATGAGGACTGTCTTGTAGCTGAGCAGGGTATGGAAGACTCTGAGAGCCAGGAAGAATTGCTCTGAGCTCTAAGATGTTGATATGTAGAGAGGTCTCCTGTGGGGACCAAATGCCCTGGGTGGAGAGGTCGTGAAGATGAGCTCCCCAACCCTTTTGGAGAGGGCATCTGTTGTAAGGGTTGCTTGGGGTAACAACTCATGGAAGGGGGACCCCTGCAACAGATTTTGAGTGGACTTCCACCACTGGAGAGACCAAAAGGGCGTCTGGAGGTTGCTATTTTGTCTGACAGACCCCCTGATGCCTGGGTCCATTGGGTGGACAAAGTCCATTGAGCTGCCCTCATGTGAAGGCGAGCATAAGGGACCACATGCACAGTGGATGCCATGTGGCCTAGCAGTTGTAACATCTCTCGAGCAGTTAAATGGGTTTTTAACTGAATCTGGGAGGCTAACTGCACTAAGCGTAGGCAACGGGCCTGGGGAAGATAGGCCCTTGCAGTTGTGGTATCCAGCAAGGCCCCTATGAACTCTAGAGACTGAGGAGGGGTGAGTTTGGACTTTGAAATGTTTATCACCAGTCCCAGACACTGCAGAACACGCATTGTGCAGGTTAGGGAAGTCTTGGGCCTCTGACTGGGATGGAGCTCAGATGAGCCAGTCGTCCAGATTATGGGAATACGAATATTCCTAGAGTGCGTAGGAATGCAGCTACTACTGCCATGCATTTTGTGAACACTCTTGGAGCAGAGGCCAGACCAAAAGGAAGTACCCTGTATTGGTAGTGCTTCCCTTGATAAAGGAACCGAAGGAACCTTCTGTGTGCTGGATGGATGAGTATATGGGTATACGCATCCTTGAGATCTAGAGAACAAAGCCAATCCTGACTCTGAAGGTATGGAAGGAGAGTACCTAGAGAAATCATTTTGAATTTCTCCCTGCATAGAAACTTTTTCAATTCTCTGAGATCTAATATGGGTCTGTAACCCCCTGTTTTCTTTGGGATAAGAAAGTAGGGGGAGTAGAACCCTGAGCCCTGTTGAAGAAGGGGTACTTCTTTTATTGCCCCTTGGGCAAGAAGGGTAGTAATCTCTTGACCGAGAAGGTCGAGGAGAGATGTATGAGAATTGAACTGTCTCACCATGGTGTGAGGAGGAAGGTTTGAGACATGAAGTTTGTACCCTTCCCTTATGATGGAGAGAGAGTCCATTGCTCTTCTGTGATTTGTTCCCATCTGGGAGCAAAGTAAGCTAACCTTCCTGGAATGGTGAGAGGCTCTGGTTCTGCTAGAGCCAGAAAGGCTAAGTTCTCTAGATGCAAGTCAAAGGCCCTGAGGAGGCTGAGGCTGTTGGGCTACAGGAGTCCTTGCAGCCTTAGGCTTGGCCTGTTTAGGTTGTTGACGCTTTGCAACAAAACGACCTGCAGAAGATGTCTGTTGACCATAAACAGGATAATATCTTCCCTTCTTGGGAAAATATGGCTTTTTGAACCACCTCTTCTTAACAGGATTAGAGGTAGACTTTGAAAGCCTATCCAAAGCAGAATTTTCTGCATCCATCTGTGTGGCCTTTGCCTGCCAATCCTTGCCAAAAAGGTTTTTCACCTGTACAAGGAAGATTTCCCAATCCATCTTGGACCCAAGGCTCCAGATCAGAAGCTTGTAACCAAGCAAATTCTGAGTGCACCTATGGCAATAGCCGAAGCTCTGCTGGCACCCTCAAAAGAGTCAAAGGCTGTACGGTTGGAAAATTTGGAAACATCTTGGGCATGCTTAAGCCAAGTCAGAAACTCTTCCCTCTTATCTTCTGGAAGGGAGGAAAGTTTGCAGATGATCTGTAACTTCTTTTAGAAACATCCCCATATAGAGACTATAGGAGTTGATTCTAGCAACAAGCATGCTGGCTTGAAAGATTTTTCTGCCAAAAGCATCTAAGGTTCTACATTCTCTCCCTGGAGGAGTAGAAGAGTGCCTTTTTGCACTCTAACTTTTTCATGGCAGACTCCACCACAATAGAGTGGTGAGGAAGCTGAGTCTTATGAAACCCAGGACAAGGTGGGACACGGTACATGGTGTCTAGCCTACGAGAGTGGGAAGAGATAGTAAGAGGGGTCTCCCGTATGCCCAACATGTGATCATAAAGGATCTCATGAACTGGCAAAGTGGCTGCCTCTTCAAGAGCCTTGGGATATTGCAAAATATCCAACTTCTTGGCTCTAGGCTCTGACTCAGGGGCTACTGAGATAGAGAGCCCCTTGGCCACTTCTCTTATAAAGTCCTGAAAAGACAAGTCCTCTGGAGGAGACATTCTTCTTTTTGGAGAAGAAGGCTCTTGAGGAAGGAGTACCGATGCTTCGACAGAAACCTCCGATGCATCAGAGTCTTCGGAGGAATCGAAGTATCGCCTGTCTGGATCAATGTTCCCTCTAATTTTCTGTAAGCTGTGTGCACATAAAATATCAGCTGTGCAGCTTTTGAAGGAAGGTTAAATTTTTGTGCGCCACATAACGATACTCGGAGTTATATACTTTAAAATTTGACTACACGTCAGAATACAGTATGTACACCACATTGATTGCACTAGAAAATATTGTAGAATTGTGAAAACCATAAATACACAACAACTTTTAAATTTTAAGACGTCTGTGTTTTCTATCAGAATCAGAACCATAATTTTTGTGCGCTCTGTTGTAAAGTATGTGCGCTCACTCGGCGAGGTGTGTGCGCGCGCACACACACACGCACAGCTTAGAGGGAACAGTGGTCTGGATGCTCCTGTAGAGCCTGATACGCGTACCGAGTGGTATCGACATTGGGAGTGATCGGTACCGGTTCGGTACCGATGGGCATCATTGGACAGGGTACTGTTGCAGTCGACACCGAAGCCGATGTCGATGCAATCTGTACCAGCAACAGAGCCTGTTGCGGTACCAGCGGCGTCGCAGCTCGAATGAATGCCATTATGGCCTGCGGCATGGTCAGAATATTCTGATCCATCGACGCCATCAATGTCTGGACATCGGTACCGGCAGATTCCACCGGTACCCCATAACATTGTAACAGGTGATCGGTCGAGGCCGTGCCATCGATGTCAACCTGTGACCCCATAGGAGGAGCTTTGGAAGCCGGAGCTTCCCGCCCGGGTACTTTTGCCGATGCAAGATCCTCGAGGGCAAGCCCGGAGGCATCCCGATGCTTAGAGGGGGATCTACCCTTCGCGGACCGGCTGGATTTATGTTTGGTTACCTGAGATCCATAGGAGGAAGAAGCAGCCCTGGACGACGTCGATGCCACCGAAGCTGCATCAGAGGGAAACAGGGTATTGAGCTTAGCTGCTCGGTTCTGTAAACCTCTCAGACATCATGGAGCAGGACGCACAATCCGTGATGGAATGGTCAGGACCCAAACATTTAAGACACCAGTCATGGGTGTCGGTAACAGAAATGGTACCGCTGCACTTAGTGCATTTTTTAAACCCGGAGACAGGCTTTTCCATGAGGAAATTTTCCTTAGGCCTAAGGCCCAAAGAGACAAAAATATACACTAAAGTGGAACGGAAGTATTATATTTTTTTAAGAAAAGAAAGAAAAGACCGGCAGTACCGGTCCAACGTCGAAGGCGGCAGACGCGCGACCAAAGAAATAAAATAAAGAACTTCTTCAGCGGTGACAGGAACACGACCTGCTGGCTCCGCGGAAAAGAAGAACTGGAGAGAGGCGGTTAGGAAAGGCAGGAAGGCAGCGCGCAGGCGCTGTGGGATGCTCCCAAAAGCTTTCCTTTTTGGGACGCTGGGGAGCGTTCCTGCGCAGGCTCCGTCGGTACCGACGTACCCATATGTGAAGACTCATTCCTGCTTGTTCCTGGAGATAACAGAGAAGCCTGTTAAGGCGAAAAAATGAAACTTTTTCCAAGGGACGAGGACGTGCATCCAAAGGGCTCCATGAAAAAAGGGAGACTGAACAAGATGGCTCCGTTGGGCAGGAAGAGGACTACGCATGCGTAGCTGCAATCCCAAAGGCTTTCTTTGAAAGCTGGGGAATTGCTCCGCGCAGGCTCCGTCGGTGCCGACATCACCCATCACTTCCTGCTTGTTCCTGGAGAACACAGATACACCTGGGCCACATACACCCCACAGATGGAGATCTGCAGAGCCATGATATTAGCTTCAAATGCCTGCTTCAGCATGGTCTCCAACCGCCTGTCCTGCAGATCCTTTAGCGCCATGCCACCTTCCACTGAAATGGTGGTCTTTCGTGACCACAGTGACCTTGTCCACCTTGGGTACCTTCAGCGTCTCTCATCTGGGAAAAGCGGATACAACTGGGACATAGTCCTTCCGTCTCACAGATTCACCTTTGGAAACTCCCACTCTGAATCAATCATCTGTTTTATGGCTTGTGCACTGGAAAAGAAATCTGAGAGCCTGCAGCAAGGGGGTCTTCCAGATGGATCTTATTCGGGGGGGGGCCCCACCATCATGTTTGGTGCCCCCAGAGACCGAGATATCAGAGCTATGAGCTCTTCCTTCCAAAAAACCTTGACCACTGAGGGAATCTCCCCCTCTGCGCATCCTCCGAATTCACAGAAGCCAGGGAATCAGACTGTCTTCTGCTCCAACTGCTTCCTAGGTTGTTAGCCAGAGGCGCTTCTCCTACGTACGGCAGAGACAGATGGTCCCCACTTGCCCCCGAGCCTGTCCTGCCCCCTTTAGTGGGCTTCACTTCACCTCAGACCTGCTTGACAGAATGCCTAGTGCAGTAAAAGGACAAATTCCGATGAAAATGGTAGAGCCAGCTGTTGCTCCTGTCCAGAATGTATGTAGCGTTTTTTCTTCTTAGACGATAACCTCAAAGATTTGTTCATCATGGGAGAACCACCCCTGCTAGCTCTCGCTTTGCTAGAGGCTTTCCTCTCTGGGAGACGCACCTAGCAAGATGGCCACCTTTCCTGACAGAGGACCATGTGGCTGGCCCGACTGTGTACCGGAGGCCTCTGCTGAGGCCATGGTCGACTTGAGCACTCCCCTGGGAAATCCCCCCTGAAGCCAATGTGGCCTCCATTGACCGGCCCTCATCCATGTAAATGTGGCAGAGGCTGGCCGCAGGCTGCTCGCTGTCTTCAAAAGAACACTAACAGTCCTCTGCAAAGAAGCTGCGTTGCACACCAATACTTTCAACTTCACCCCGACATGATAACCAGCCCAAAGTAGCAAAAAAAAGGCAAGGCACACACAAATAGAACACACATACACCAATTTCGAAGCTGGAAGGACCCCAGCCCCTGGATCACAGAGGGAGGCAGATGTGAGGAAAGGGACCCGGGGCACCAAGGTGTACACCCGCAAGGAGCATGAGCCTGAGCCTGTCACCAAACCAGATCAGTTTGCAACGCTCAATGTGACAGAAGCAGGCAGGTAAATGTACTCTCAGTACAGCAGGAAAGACACTTCACCGTGTTTTGCTTTTTTGAACAGGATCTCCACCTCTGGACAATGGCCAGGCAAGTGGCTCTATGTAGCTATTGCTTCTTTTTCTGCTGCTTATATATACTACTGAGAGGCTGCAAAGCTCTCTTGCCTTCCCCCAGAGAATCAGCCGTTGTAGGCCAGTCAGATCCTTTAGTGCAATTAAGATGCACAGAGGTTCCCCCTCCATCTGCTGAGACTAAGTAAATACAGGCCAATCCTCTCAGGCACATAGCCCTTATGGGATGACATCACAAGTCTGGTCATGCTCAGTCTCATTGCTGGTCTGGGGGTACAACCCATGCATATGGACTGACTGGAGAGGATATGGAATTGCCATGTTTTAATAACTATATTACAATTCAATTTTTTCTGCTCTATCACCCTCAAGACAAGGCAGATGAACATGGATCATATACTAAGGAATGATGCAACAAGTTAGGTAGTGGCTTCAGAAACTCTTATGTTGCAAGATACTCCTGCATTCTTTATTAAAACAAGGAAAAAACACTCTAGAAAATCAATTTCAAAGAAAACTTATACTAGTCTGAGGTCACCTTTCACTTTTAAATGGATAATTAACCTGGCAGATCTACTTTTTCTGATCTATTGAGTGCTTGTGTCCTGGACTGGATATTGCTAAACAGGATTCTGGGCTTGATGGACCTTGGTCTGACTCATAAGAACATAAGAGACACTTGGTCTGACCCAGTATGGCATATCTTATGCTCTTATGAGTCAGACCAAGGTCCATCAAGCCCAGAATCTTGTTTCCAACAGTGGTCAATCCAGGTCACAAGTACTTGTCAGGTTCCCAAAAGTTAGAAGATACTCCATGCTGCTTGTCCCAGGGGTAAGCAGTGGATTTCCCCAGTACACATTAATAATGGTTTATGGACTTCCCCCCAGGAACTAGTCTAAACCTCTTTTAAATCCAGCTACACTAACAGCTTTTACTACATCCTCTGATAACAAATTCCAGAGATTGATAAATCAGAGAACATATGTTTTCACTCAATGCATTATTTTAAATGTGCTACATTGTAGCTTCATTAGGTCTCCTAGTCTTTCCACTTTTTGACAGAATAAACAAGCGATCTACATTTACCTATTCTACTTCATTCATTATTTTTATATATCATATCTTCCCTCGGCTATCTCTTTTCCAAGTTGAACATTTCTCATAGAGGTATCCTTCCATCCCCTTTACCATTTTGGTCGCTCTTCTCTGAGCCTTTTCCAAATTTCGCTATATCCTTTTTATGATTATGGCAACGAAAATTGCACACAATATTCAGGTGCAGTTGCACAATGGAGTGATTCAGAGACATTATCTTTGGTTTTGTTTTTTATTCCTTCCCTTATGATTCCTACCATTCTATTTGCTTTCTTGGCCACAGCTACACATTGGGTAGAGGATTTCAATGTATTATCCACAATGATGCACAGATCTTTTTCCTGGGTGGTAATTCCTAATATGAAACCTTACATCATGTAACCATAGTTTTGGCTCTTCTTCGCTAAGTGTATAACTTTGCATTTGTCTACACTAAATTTGACCTGCCATTTGGACGCTTAGACTCACAATTTTTTAAAGGTCCTCTTGTAATTTTTTCACAATCCTCTTGTGTTTTAATAACTTTGAATAATTTTGTGTTATCTGCAGATTTGATCACCTCACTTGGTTATTCCCATTTCCAGATCATTTAATATGTTAAAAAGCAGTAGACCCAGCACAGCTCCCTGGGTTACTCCACTATTCACTTTTCCCCACTGAAAGGAGAAATTTCACTTACCGTTAATTTCCTTTCCTGGAATACTGCTAGACCAGTCCAGACAAACGGGTCCCCCTGCCAGCAGATCTTGGAGACAGAGAATTCTACCAGAGCTCTGATAGGCTGGACTCTGGTGATATGGTCCTACCCCTAGGGGTCTCCCTCAGTATTGTCTGTAAAGCGAACCCAAACATGTAACGCAACTAAACCATAAGACCACACATAATGGACGTTTAATTCAACTATGTACAAGAGAGCTGAAAGTATCCCCAGAACTGAAGGCTGCTAAGACCGATAACGCAGCCATCGGGCCCTCATGGTGAGGCATACTGACAAGGAAGGAACAGAGGCCAGCGGCTTCACCGCACGAGCAGCACCGTAACTGACAGCAGGGTGGGTCCTGGACTGGTCTAGCAGTATTCCAGGAAAGGAAATTAACGGTAAGTGAAATTTCTCCTTCCAGTTCATACTGCTAGACCAGTCCAGACAAATGGGCAGTACCCAAGCTACCTGCTTTCAAGGGGGGGTCAATGCCAACGACAGCACTGCAGCTCCAAACTGACCCTCCTGCCAAGCATGAACGTCCAATCTATACTGACGGACAAACGTGGACAACGATGACCAAGTCACCGCCCGGCAAATGTCGAGAGGGGCTACTTGAGACCGCTCGGCCCAAGACGAAGCCTGAGCCTGAGTGGAGTGAGCTCGGAGCCCTGCTGGAACCTGCTTGCCTTGCAGTATATAAGCTGCCTCAATAGCTCCTCGCAACCATCTAGAAATGGTGGATTTGGAGGCTGCGGACCCCCGGCGAGGGTCTGCAAACAGGACAAAAAGATGATCGGTCTTACGGAAGGCGTTTGTGATCTTAAGGTACCGATAAAGCACTCTTCAGGTCCACAGCACGCGATTGACGAAGGTGACCGGAACACTACTCTCTTTCAAAGGTAGGCAAGAAAAGAGGCTGGTTGACATGAAACGGGGTAAGCACCTTAGGTAAAAAGGATGGAACAGTTCGAAGAGAAACTCCCGCCGAAGAAAACAAGAGAGATAGGGGTCTCGACAAGAACATACAACTAACCAAACACAAGTTTACCCCACCTAAATCCAGACTTCATTTGAATATCCCCTCAAGTCAGCATCCTCCCAATATTGTACTTATGACTGCAAATAACTCTTGCTAACCATGTAAATAATTTGCCATTTTTGGTTCCTTGTAACATAGTTATGTTCCTTTTATTAATAGCTTACACACTGTTTTCCATGTATCATAGTTCTTATGTAATACTTAATGTTTAATGTAATGCAATATTGCACTGTTCTGCTGTATTGTTGTTTTAAGTTCCTTGTAAACCGCCCTTGATCTCTGGAAGGGGCGGTATAGAAAAGCACATAAATAAATAAATAAGTTCGGAAATCCGACGTGCCGAGGTTATGGCCACTAGGAAAAATGTCTTTAGCGTTAAATCCTTAAGGGAACATGCCTTCAGGGGCTCAAAGGAAGGCGCAACAAGGGCACGGAGAATGAGAGCAAGATCCCAAGAAGGAACTAAAGGGCGTATCGGGGGCCGTAATGTCTGAACCCCTTTAAGAAAACGCGAAACGTCCACATGTGAGGCGAGAGAACGCCCCGCTATCGGCCCTCGAAAACAAGTTAGCGCGGCAACCTGCATGCGCAAGGCCCTGAGCGCCAGACCCTTACCTAGACCGGCCTGCAGAAAGGAAAGAATATCCGGGATGTTGCAACACCAGGGCAAGATGTGACGTAGCGAACACCAAGTGTCAAAGAGACGCCACACACGAGCGTAAGCCAGTGACATCTAAGACCACCGTGCCTTAAGCATTGTCGCCACCACACTCGACGAATATCCCTTCTGAACTAACCTGCGGCATTCAAGAGCCAGGCCGTAAGCGAGTAAGGAGCCGGGTTTCCCATTTTCACCGGCCCTTGGAGCAGGAGCCCTGGGAACGCCCCCAGGCGTAGAGGAGACAGCTGAGACAGCCGGACGAGAGGCGCATACCATGGTCTGCGAGGCCAATCCGGTGTTACCAGGATCACCGGGCCGTGATGCTCCCTGACTCTTTGGAGAATCTTGCCGATCATGGACCAGGGAGGAAAAGACATACAGAAGGAGATGGGTTGGCCACGCTTGAGACGGAGCATCTGTCCAGTGCAACCCGTTGTCTCTCCAATGGCTGAAGTAGATCGGTGCCTTGGTATTCTGCGCCGTAGCCATGAGATCCATTGCAGGTAGACCCCATCGTCGAACAATGGACTGAAAGAATTCTGACGCCAGAGCCCACTCCCCCGGATCCAGAGCATGTCGGCTGAGGAAATCGGCTTTTACATTGTCTACCCCCGCGATGTGTTGCGCCGAGATCGTCTGCAGATGCCTCTCCGCCCACGGAAGGAGAAGACCCATTACCTTCAATACACCTGGACATTTTGTGCCCCCTTGGGGGTTGAGGTATGCCACTGTCGTAGTGTTGTCGGACAGAATTCGAACCGCCTGATGCCGCAGAAGAGGCTGAAACTTTCGCAAGGCTAAGCGCACCGCTTGCGTCTCAAGGCGATTGATGGATCACCGGGCCTCCCGAGGAGACCAAATCCCCTACATTGAGTGCGAGCCGCAATGCGCTCCCCAACCGGAGAGACTGGCGTCTGTCGTTACCAACACCCAGCGCAGAGTCTCCAAAGGAACCCCTCGAAGGAGATGAGACTGCGGGGCCAAGGAAGTGATGTCATCGGGCGGGCTCCTCACAGGTTGTCTTTCCTTTTCAAATTAACTTTATTGCAGCTAAAGTTAATTTGAAAAGGAAAGACAACCTGTGATGAGCCCGCCCCCATGACATCACTTCCTCGGGCTCTGCGATGACCGGAGGGCTCCTTACACAGTTTACCTTTAGTTTTCAATGTAAGTGTATTGCAGCCGCTGCTCTGTACAAAGCAGAAGTAGTGGCTGCACTGCTATGGGGAATCGCGTTCGCGCTGCGGACTTCGGCACAAAAGCCGGTTTTTTGCTCTGGCCGCTCCCGATCTTGCAGCCAGAGCAAAAAACCGGCTTTTCAATGGCCGGTTTTACATCTGTGCCGTCAGCCGGCCTGGCCATGGAAAAACCGGCCAGGCCGGCTGAAAACCGGCCGGTTGGCAACCCTACCAGAAAGAGAGGGGAGAAAGAAACTGTCAGTTATTCACTGTGCTGGTATAGAGGAGCTGAGTTCCCATGGAGAAGAGAAACTTTCAAAGTCAGTGTAAGGTAATTACAGTGACTGAAAGGTAGAGAAATTAGAGTTTGATCCCTCTGCAGCCACTTAGACCCTCATGGCAGGGGCTGGAAGGTGTTTCTGGAGACAAGGGGAGCTGCACAGACAATGAAATCAGAAGCTCAAACCCTGTTGTATTGCTGATTACAGAAAATACAGCTATTAAGGAGGTAAGCCTGGGAAACCCAGAGAAACACCTCTTGTGTGCTCTGGGTGCATCCAGGAAATTAAAATGAAGAAAATTGGAACTTCAAACCCAGATGAACAGACCCTGATGAAACCGGAAGTGAAGGAATCAGGTCAGAGACAGCCAGTCCCAATGCAGTTCAAATAAACCCAGGGCAGCTGAGGCAAGTAAGAAAAACAGTTTACTTACAGTTTCTCTCAGAAATTGATACCTGATCCTCCTGCTGTCTAAGCTCTCTGGCAAAGACTCAGCGCTACTTAAAGAAAATTGGGAGCTCTACTGGTTTGCAGCTTGTCGTGCTGTGAGGGCTTGCGTGCATCAGTGATGCTGAGAGCTAAACTATTGGTAGTTAACTACTGGCAAGGTCTCCCAAGATGGACAGGTCTCAGCTGAGGTGCCAGACCAAGACAAACCACCCATCTGGGCAGCAGCAGAATGGGATAGTGTTGACGGCGGAGGATCACATTTCTGTGACAACGGCAACACCACCAAACTTAAACTGCGCGGAAGAAAGGACCGGCAATCTTCTTCTGTATCTTGCCATGAAAACCCAATGGGTAGTTACAACAAAACAAATTGTGCTATGGTGCTGGAAGATGAGACCGCCAGGTCGGAAGGCACTCAACTAGCTACTGGGGAAGAGCTAAAGACTTTTCAGAGTAAAGCCAGCATTTATGATGTGGTTGGATCAAAGCCCTCAGGAAGTCTGACTGCTGATGTAGCTGCGCATGAAATGAGAGTCAGAAGCTGTAAAGATGTCTTACACATTGGAACATGGAACGTACGAAGCATGAACCAAGGAAAGTTGGAGGTGGTCAAGAATGAAATGGAACGTGTACAACTTGATCTGTTGGGTGTCAGCGAGCTGAAATGGACTGGCATCGGGCACTTTGCATCAGATGATCACATGGTCTACTATGCTGGAAATGAAAGACAGAAGAAATGGTGTTTCATTTATAATAAAGAAGAAACTTGCAAGAACTGCAATGAAATACAATGCAGTCAGCGAACGCTTAATCTCTATTCGTCTATGAGGACTGCCTATCAACACAACTATAATTCAAGTATATGCCCCAACAACAGCTGCAGAAGAGAATGAAATTGAAGAGTTCTATGAACAAGTACAAGCTGAAATTGACAGAACATGCAAACAGGATATCCTGATAGTCATGGGTGACTGGAACGCAAAAGTTGGCAACAAAGAAGAAGGCAAAGTAGTTGGAAAATATGGACTTGGCAACAGAAATGAAGCTGGAGAAAGACTGATAGAATTCTGCAAGACCAATGATCTATTCATCTCAAACACCTTCTTCCAGCAACACAAGCGGCGACTGTACACATGGACCTCACCCAATGGATTGTATAAAAATCAAATTGACTACATCTGTGGAAGTCAACGATGGAAAAGCTCTGTAACATCAACAAAGACAAAACCTGGAGCTGACTGTGGTACAGATCATGAACTACTAGTATGCAAACTCAAGCTAAAGTTGAAAAAAGAGCAAACCACTTATGAATGCAGCAAAATATGACCTTGAGAATATACCACTGGAATTTAAAGACTGCCTGCAAAATCGATTTGCTTCTTTAGATACAAATGACAGAGCTCCGGAAGAGTTATGGAATGACATCAAGAAGGTTGTGTTGGAAGAAAGCGAGAAGTCTCTACAAAAGGTGAAAAAGCAAAAACGGCCAAAATGGATGACGGAAGAAACTCTGAAAATTGCCCAGAAACGCAGAGAAGCTAAAGCCAGAGGAGAAAGAAAGACAATCACAGAACTCAGAGATTTCCAACGTGCAGCAAGACAGGACAAGGAAAAGTACTACAATGACACTTGCAAGGAAATAGAAGCAGAAACTATTAGAGGAAGAACAAGATCGGCTTTCCTAAAGCTACGAGAGTTAAAGAAAAAGTTCCAGCCTCGAATTGGAATGTTACAAGATGCTCAAGGTTCTATGTTGAATGATGCTGAGAAGATCAAGAAAAGGTGGAAGGAATATACAGAGTTTTTATATGATAAAGATCAAGTGGACCAACAGCCGTTTCAACCTGTACCTTATGATCGGGAACCATTGGTGATGAAAGAAGAAGTTGAAGCAGCATTGAAAGCCTTATCAAAGAACAAAGCACCAGGCACTGATAGCATTCCCATAGAAGTATTATAGCAATCTGATGCAGCTGTTACCATACTTACAAGGCTCTGCCAAGAAACATGGAAGACATCATGGCCAACTGACTGGAAAAGATCTGTGTTTATACCAATACTAAAGAAAGGTGATCCAAATGACTGTGGAAATTATCGCACAATCGCTCTGATCCCACATGCCAGCAAGATTCTACTGAAGATTATTCAAAAGAGACTACAACCATACCTGGAACAAGAACTACCTGAAGTGCAAGCAGGGTTCAGGAAAGGGCGAGGAACGAGAGACATCATTGCGGATGTGAGATGGATCCTTGAAAAGACTAAAGAATACCAAAAGGATATCTATTTGTGCTTTATCGACTATAGCAAGGCTTTTGACTGTGTAAACCATGAGAAACTCTGGGCCACATTAAGAAGCATGGGTATACCAGAACACCTGATCGTTCTCTTGCGAAATCTGTACATTGATCAAGAAGCAACAGTTCGAACGGAACAAGGAGAAACAGAATGGTTTAAAATAAACAACGGTGTAAGACAAGGCTGCATACTTTCCCCCTACCTGTTTAATTTATATGCAGAACAAATCATCAGAGAAGCAGGATTGTATGAAGATAACAGAGGTGTGAAGATTGGTGGAAGACTCATCAACAACCTTCGCTATGCTGATACCACCACATTACTGGCTGAAAGTGAAGATGATCTGAAACATTTGCTTCTCACAATCAAAGAACATAGTCTCAAAATGGGCCTGCACCTTAATGTAAAGACAAAGATCATGACAACTGGCATAATCAATAGGTTCATCGTTGAAGGAGAAGAAATTGAAATTGTGAACAACTTTAACCTACTTGGATCAACTATCAATAAAAGAAGCAACAAGCAGTCAAGAAATCAGACGCATTGCTCTTGGCAGAATGGCTATGAAAGACCTAGATAAGATTCTCAAGAGCAGAGATGTCTCCATACAAAGATTTGACTTGTTCAAGCCATGGTATTTTCAATAACATCATATGGATGTGAAAGCTGGACAGTGAAAAAGACAGACAGGAAGAAAATTGATGCCTTTGAATTATGGTGCTGGCGGCGAATACTGTGTATACCATGGACTGCCCGAAGAACAAACCAGTCGGTACTAGAGGAGATCAAACCTAAGCTTTCTTTAGAAGCTCAGATGACAAGACTTCGACTTTCATACTTTGGACACATCATGCGAAGAGAGAGATCATTAGAGAAAGACATCATGCTTGGCAAGGTAGAAGGTCAATGCAAATGAGGAAGGCCAGCAATGAGATGGATCGATACAATAACAGCAGCTATGGGTACCAGTCTGTCAACAATGAGCCGCCTGACTAAAGACCGAACACAATTTAGGATAGCTATCCAGAGGGTCGTCATGAGTCGACTCCGACTCGACGGCACTTAACAACAACAACAACTGAAGCCAGGCCCAGGAGCTCTACAAGTTTATCTGGGGAATCAAGTTGCTGGGAAACCCAGGAGTAACACCTCTTGTGAAATCTGGGTGCAGCCAGGAGCCTCAAGATACAGAGAAACCTGATTTTAGGGAGGCCTTCGTCCAGCTAACAAGCCCTCATGGCCAGATGCTGGGGATTCTTCCTGTCAGCGAGCTCTACTGTGTCAGAAACAGGAGCTCAGCTGCAAACACCCTGGTGCACAGTGAAACTATACTGGCAGCAACAGGCAAGTGGAAATATCAATCCCCAAAGGGATTCTAAATAATTGTAAAGATTTTGAGGGAAAAACAAAAGCATCCAGATCTGCTGGAGACAGAGAAATACTGAGGGAGACCCCTAGGGGTAGGACCATATCACCACAGTCCAGCCTATCAGAGCTCTGGTAAAATTCTCTGTCTCCAAGATCTGCTGGCAGGGGGACACAACCCGTTTGTCTGGACTGGTCTAGCAGTATGAACTGGAAAAATCCATTATGTACACTGCTCTTCATTTTCTATCTTTTAACCAGTTCCTTAATCCACAACAGTACACCGCCTCTTATCCCCAGGGCCGTACCAAGCCATAACTGTGCCCTGTGTGACTTGCACAGCTGGCACCCCCCTCCATCACAAGTTTGCCATTTGCCCAGCACCTCCCCATTGTACTTTACCCTATACCTCCATGTCTAGCCAGCTCCCCACACTGCCTGCCCTTACCCTGTTGCTGTTTTTTTATGTTCCTTTGGTGATGGTAGAAACAGAACAGGCATCAATTTAAAAAACAAAACAAAAAAAAAAAAAACAAAAACGACAGACCGGAGATCTTTCAGACTCCACGCTTGCCTGTAGGTCTGATCCCTCCCTCCCTCCTCTGACGTATGCCCACATCAGAGGAGAGCAGGACCAGATCAGCTGTTCAAATGCAGGTCTTTGCAACTCCGCCCTTGAATAGCTGGTCTAGTCCTGCCTGTCTCCAACACGGGCATATGTCAGAGGAGGGAGGGGTCAGACATACAGGCAAGCAGAGTGAGAAGGACCCACTTTTTTGTTTTTCTATTCGATGTCTGCTCCCACTGCTGCCATTGCCCAGCAGTGGGACAAGGGAAGGCAGAGCAGAGGGGAGCCGAAGCAAGCAACCTCAAATGTGCCCCTATTTCTTTACACCCTGTGTAGCTGTACTACTTGCACAGGGCTAGGTATGGTGCTATCTATCCCATGACTTTTTAAATTTCCCCAAGAATCTCTAATGAGGGACCTTGTAAAAGGCTTTCTGAAAATCCAGATATCAGTTAGCTCACCTTTATTTACACCTTCAAAAAAATATAAGAGATTATTGAGAAGAGACTTTTCTTGGTTAGATCCATGTTGGCTTTCTGCCATTAAACCATGACTATCTACATGTTCAGTAATTTTGTTCTTTATAATGGTACAGACATCAGATCCACCACCCTATAGTTTCCTGGATCACCCCTGCAACCCTTCTTGAAAATTGGCATTACCTGAGGATTGGAGAGTAGCCAGTGTACTACAGATACTTTTAGTAATCTATGAACTATCATTAAAATTAGGTCTGCACTCATATTTCAGTTCTTTAAGCACCCTGGGATGCAGGACCAGCCCATCCACTAGGCAAGCTAGGTGGCCTCCTAGGGCAGCTGGCCCAGATGGGCGGTAGCACACATGAGCAGCCACACTGACACCCCACACCACCCCCCCCCCCCCCCAGCTGACACTGATTCCGTTTGGGGGAGGGGGAGCCCAGCAGCATTTCCAAAAGTGGCAGCAAAGAGCCATTGCTTTTGGAAATGCTGCCACTGCCCACCTTCTGCCCTGCTGGGACATATGCCATCTGGCCCAGGTGATTTGCTATTCTTTAATTTATCAAATAGCTGTATTAACATCTTCCCAATTTATCAAGATTTGTTTCAATCCCTCCAATACATCACCTTTAAATATCATTTCTGGCATGGATAAAAAAAGTTTCCTACATCTTCTCAGCTTAACTGATGCATTTTTGGGTGGAATCAATACTATATTACCCACTGTTCCCATATTTTGTGCCGTTTGCTATACAGCAGCGGTTTTCAAACCCGTTTTGGGGGACTACCAGCCAATCAGATTTTCAGGATATCCAGAATGAATATGCATGATAGAGACTTGCATACAATGGAGGTAGTAGGTATGCAAATTGTCTTATGCAGATTCATTGTGGATATCTTAGAAATCTAACTGACTGGTGGCCCCCAAGACAGGTTTGAGAACCACTACTATACAGTATACCTCCAACCTCGTTATGGATCTTGGAAAATTCCAGTCTCTCTGCTACAGAGAATACCAGAAGTATTCCATATATTAAGACATACTATTATATTATTTGGGAAAGTTCAATTTCCACATTAATTAGTGGTATTTTGTCAAATATGGCTAAAAATATGTAGGCATACCATCTTTGAGCTGCCAAGTCTATCAGCCAAAAGGCAAGCGACTACTAGGTCATATAGTTTTAAAAGGAAAGGAAGGGATTTGCCATCTGTTGTGACCTTAAGGCCCTAGATTCTCTCTTGTCCCACACAAACAATGCTTGAATACCTTCTGCAACTCTCCAAGTCAAGGATGAAACACAACTCTTGATACATGAACACAAAACTGTGCAAGGATGGGTTTACCTTCTACATGGCGGTGATGGTTTCATCAGGGGCTGCTTCTATTAAAGCCTCCCCTCAAGTGCCCAGCAAGGTCTTGGAACTTTATGTTGAGTAACTACGCTTTATCAGCTGTGTTAAAACATCTGTAGCAGGTGTTCTCGTGGACAGCAGGAAGAAGTCCTCACATATGGGTGCTGTCACTGACTGAGCTCCTCGTGGGAATGCTCCCCATCTTCTATTGGAAACTTATGGGAAATACACTGCACATGCGCATCTGCCTTCCTGCCTGCTGTGGTGCCATCTTCTCCAGTAAAATAAAGAAGTAGCCAGAGTGGAGGAATAGCCTAATGGTTAGAACACTGGCTTGGGAACCAAGAAACCAGGGTTTGATTCCTACTACCACTCCTTATGGCCTTGGGCAAGTCACTTAACTTGGCATTTTCTGAGGCAATGGGGGGTTATCAATGTTCCTGTTTAAATGTACATTACCAAGTTTAAGTGATTGAAATGATAAAGCAGTACAAAGGACCTGATTATCTATCTCTAAAATAAATAAATACAACTCCTCAGGGAGGTGGGAGGGTTGTGAGGCCTTATCCTGCTGTCCACAGAGAACATCTACTATAGATGAGTAACTATACTTTCTCTGTGGACAAGAAGGAAGTCAGTCCTCATATATGGGACTCCCAAGCTACAGACTACCAAAAACAGAGGAAGCCAAAAGCCCAAACGGGGGCAACAGAACTGGTGAACAAGGGCAACAGGATAGTAGTCCCTCTAGGAGATTCAACTGATTCAGCATCTTCGGCAAATAGCATCACTGAGGATTACACCTTTTGGTAGCCTGGAAGGATAGAAGGGCCAGTGAAAAAGAGTTGGAATCTAATTCCTGAAGAATTGCAAGAGCACTGCCTGGCCAAAGTTGCTGGCGCATCAGAATACCCATCCAGACAATAATGAGTTGTAGATGTGTGGATGGAAGACCATAATCGCAGCCCTACAGATCTCCTCCATGGAGACAGAGTGCAAGTTGGCAACCGACACAGCCATGGCTCCGACACTGTGAGCTGTGACATGACCATCAAGGATCAGGTCTGCCTGGGCATAAGCATTAGAAATGCAGTCAGCTAGCCAAATCAGTGTTTCTGGAGACTGCCTCTTTTGACCCTAGCAAGCTAGGGACTGCCAATAGCTGAGTGAATTTATGGTGTGCCTTTGTCTGCTCAAGGTAGAAGGCCAAAATACACTTGCAGTCCAAAGTGTGCAGTGCCGCCTCCCCCTATTAGCATGAGGCCTGGGGAAGAAAGTCAGCAGAATAACTACTGGTTGAGGTGGAACACAAATCTACCCATATCAGGAAATGCAGATGTGTACACAAAACCATCCTATTGTGGTGGAACCTGGTATACAACAGGTGAGTCACCAATGCCTGAAACTTACTTACATATGAAGCTGAAGTGACCACCACCAGGGACAAGACCTTCCAGGTCAGGAAGCAAGCAGTTCAAAAAGGGCCAACAGAAGCTGTACCAGAACCACATTAAGGTCCCAAGCCACCGGTAGTGCCTTGACCAGAGGTTTAAAAAGGAGCAAGCCCCGCATGAAGTGAGCCACCAAGGACAGAGCTGAGATGGGCATCCCCCTCAGAACCAGGAAAGTAGGCCCCAATCAGGCTCAGGTGGACTCGGACCAAATTAGAGAAGACTGGAGTCAGAAGTGTGCAGCAACCTGTCTACAGCACAAGAGAAAGGATTCAGAGTCCAGTCCGCACACCAAAAGGAAACCTCCACCACCTGAATGCATAAGACCTTTGCATAGAAATCTTGCGGGAGGCCAGAAGGACCCCCCATAACATTCTCGGGTAGGTTGAGCTCTGAGAGGACTACCCACTCAACATCCACTGCGTCAAGAACTGGATGTTGGAATGCAAGGTCCCATCCTCCTGAGATATGAGATCTGGAGCAGAACCCAGTCACAGAGAACCCCTCAGAGACAGCTGGAGCAGCAGGGGTAACCATGGCTGCCCGAGCCAATATGGGTTGATGAGAAGAATCATGCCCTTGTCAGCCTGCAGCTTCAGCAGAGTCTTCGTCATGAGCAGACTAGGAGGATAGGTGTATAGCAGGCTCCCTCCCCAGAGAACGAGGAAGGCATCCAATGCCAGTCAATCATGGGTTGTGACCCTGAAGCAGAACTGATCCACCTGGGCATTGTGAAGGGTGGTGAAGAAATCCATCATGGGAGTACTCCACTCCTGTGGCTGAAGGACATGGCTCAGCCGGTCTGCCAGGGAGTTAAAGTCCCCGGGCAAATAAGTTGCCTTCAGGTCCATTCCTTGAGCAATGGCACACTTCCCAGCACAGGAGGATCACTGCCCAGCACAGGAGGTATGACCCTGTGCCACCCTACTTGTTGACATAATATAATTGCCACCGATGGGTTGGCCAAATGACTCTGGAGCACACGGAGGGCAAGTTCCAAAAAATTAATTTGGTGCAAGCTCTCCTACTCAGAGCACAGGCCCTGTGTGTGCAGGCAGTCCAGATGTGCCCCCCAGCCCTGCTCGGACACATCTGTCATCAGTGTTCACTGAGGGTGGGGGTGGGGGGGGATGTCTGAAATGGGAGACCAAACAAGTTCTGCGGCTCTAGCCACCAGTGCAGGAACTGTACGAGAGGCCCAGTAGCTACAACCTGGTCCCAGAGGCCACCCATGGCTTGTTTCCACTGTGTACTCAGAGTCCACTGAGCTTGTCTCATTGACAGACAAGCCAGGGGAGTTACCTTATGTCTCTGCAGGTGATCCATCTGGAGAAAAGCCCAAGCCAGACTGGTGTCAAGGAAGGCCTCTATGAACTCCAGCTGTTGGGAAGGCTTAAGATGAGACAAAGGATAGCTGACCATGAACCACAGCCACTTGAGAACCTGGATGGTCAGCTTAGCCAACCGCAGGACCCTGTCTGGGGTGGAGCTCTTTATGAGCCAGTTGTCTAAGTAGGAGGAAGACGAATACCCCCCCCCCCCTTCCTGAGTCCCTAGGTAAGCAGCCACCACAGCTAGACACTTCATGAAGACTTGGGGTGCTGAGGCCAGTCCAAAGAGGAAATTCCAGTACTGGCTGGTTCCCCAAGACAAACCTGAGGTATGTTTTGTGAGCGGGGTGGATCAGTATGTGCATATATGCATCCTTGAGATCCTGGGAGCATAGCTAATCATCCTTGAGGAGATGTGGGAGCAGGATCTTGAACTTCTCACACAAGGTAGGTGTTGAGGTCTCAGATATCCAGGATGGGTCAAACCACCCCCCTGTTTTCTTGGGGACCAGGAGGTACCTGGAGTAGAACCCTCGCCTGACCTGAGCCAGAGGCACTGGCTCGATGACAAGATACGCCATCAGGACAGAGACCTCTCTCTGTAGCAGGCTGAAATGCAGGGGGTTTAGCAGGAACTCTCTCAGGGGGGAAAAGGGGTAGCAGCTCAGCAAAGTGCAGCATGTAACTGCTCCAGATTATCTGCAGCACTCACACATCCGATGTGATGAGAGGCCACTTGTGGACAAACAGAACGAGCCTCCCCCCACCAGAGGGTTGTCCCCTACAGAGACCAGCAGATTGGTTCCTCAGGAGTGTAGCCAATCAAAACCCTGCCAGAAGTTAGGGCTGGTTGGGCTTTGGGTAGCTTCTCCCAGCACTACTGCCGGGAGCCTGCACTCTCAGCTGAGAGCTGTGTGTGCTCGGAAGATACTGGTGCTTATGCTGGTAGTAGGTCTTCTTGCCCTGGATTCCCCCCGAGAAGGATTGTCAGTCTCTCTCGAAAGCCTGGAGAGGATGACATGCTGCATCTCAATCTGACCAGCCTTACCTCCACAGGCTTCCCAAAGACATTATCACCTTGGCAAGGCACAACTGCCAGCTTATCCTGGACCCACTGCTGCAGGTCAGAGGACTGAAGCCAGGTGAGCCAGCAGGCACAAATGCCCATTGCTGTAGCTCTGCAGGTTGACTAAACCTTGAACTTGGAACAGTCCTTGCCGTGGCCCACCCAGAGCATAAAAGGCATCCTGGCACTCCAGGAGAAGGATCAGACCAAACTCATCCAGATCCAGCAAGATGTCTGGAGGAACATGCCCATGTACAGCTGGTACCAAAGGATCCAGTCCACCAGCATAGTGCTCTGGAAGCACCCCCAGCCAAAGGAGTCCATTTTGTTGCTCCTGATTGTTTGCATGGCCAATTCCACCACCAGAAAATGGTGTGGGAGCCAAGGCTTCCCAAATTCCAGGGCCTTTTGGACCAGGTATATCGAGTCCAACTTTATTCTGACTGCTGACACTTGTGATAAGGAAGCTTATCATAGCTCAGGTAGGAGCTATAGAAAAGATGATGTGACTCTGAACAAGCAACCTGTCAGTTCTGGTAGAAGTAAGAAAACAGAGTTTTCACATAAAAGACTACCAGTCCCAGAATGCACCAGGTTTCCAGCAGCCATGAGAGGGGCTGAAGTGAGAAAATGTGTCTGCAATCAAGAGAGCTATGAGGTAATCCCTAAGCACTTATCTCAAAGGGCAGGGCCTGATTCAACACAGCTGCGCTGTGTTAGGGAGGAGCACACATTAGGACAGAATAAGAATAGAGCTTATTCTTCAGATAGCAGCTACAGAGACAGATACAGCAACAGCTTCAAGCTCAAGCACCAACATGACTTGGAGAAGCAGAAGCCAAGCCAAGCCAAGCGGATAGAGAGAGAAGAAGGGCCCTTGGAAGGTCTGGGAGAGTCCAAGGCAGTACCCATACTGGGAGGTATTCCAAATGCCAGCAGAGTCCATTGGACTGGAGTCAGCCAGAGGAATGGAATGGCAGAGATAGGAATCACCAGTGGCTACCTGGAAGAGAGAAGACTGCACGTGGAAAGGACTTTCAGACCTATGCCAGAAGGTATGTGAGGAAAGATCCAGTGTCCAGGATCAAGATTGGAAGGCTGGACATCAGAACTGGATTACATACTGGCCAGGCTATACAGAGAGGAATTATGATAGCAGGAGAGGCTCAGGTATGAACACTGATCCAGACCCTATCTATAATAGAGAATGGCAGCAAGGGAATAAGTATTCTCATGATAGTGCCTTAATGAAAGACTCGTCGGTGCCAATGTATGATAGTGACCCTATGCTGATTGATGAAGGGGGAGATACAGCAGATGAAACTATTCATTACATGGACTGTTCTCTATCTAAATGCTATTGCTAGCTTTCTGTGAGCAAACACCTCAGCCATCACAAAGAAACCTAACTTTGTTCTTTATTTCCACTGCAAACAGCTCTTAAAGCAGGATTTGGGTTCACACAGTAGCAGCCAGCCAGCTAAAGGCTTTCAGCTGGTCAATTGATAGTAATTAAAGCTGCACCTGATTGTGTGTGTGAGCAAGGGAGAATCACTGCTGGGATCTGCATGGAAAATAAGTAGAAGTTAACCTAACAAGCAAAGTTTATTCATTTCTTTGTGCCTTTTTATTTGGTAATTATTTGCTAAGAAAACATTAGCTAATTGCCTGCCAAGCTGAAGGTTGTTTTCTGATTTGCTTTGTGACTTTCTGTTATCCATTTAAACACTGCAAGCAAGTAACCTCATTTATATTGCTACCAAGCATATTTGTGCTGGGTGAATTAAACCCCATCAATAAAAGAAGTATTTTATTGGCCTTACCACTGGTATCACAACTCAATTATTGTCTTCAGCTGTGTTTGGGAGTGAAAGAACTACATTACCCACAATACCTTGCAAGAATCATATGAATATATGCATCGTCAAGATTGTGTAAGTTCTCACCCTAGGCAGCCGTCTGACACACTGAGGGGGGAAGGTTTCTCCCACATCTACCACCTCTGCAGGATCTAGTGCACTGGCACTGGCACAGCCTCCTTGGGGGCCAAAGGATACTGGAGGAGATCTCCAGCTCCTTTGCCCTGGGCTCATCCTCTGACTCCAGATTACAGGAGTACTGCCTTTTGTGCAGAACATTCATGAGGTGGTTTCAGTGCGTCACAAGCACTGGCCTATTTTGCAATTACACACGAGCTTTCAAAAACCTTTAATGGTAGCGTTCTCCCAAGGGGCAAATCTTTGTGATTGTATAGTGCATTCTACCACTATTGTGGATCGTCCCATATATGCTCATGAAAATCCATGCCACCAAGCCTGCAGCTATTGCCAGCACTGTGCACAGACTTTGGAGGGAGATCAGTGGTATTATGCCAAGCAGGATTTGCGAGTTCAAACTCTGTGGTGCACATCCAGTTCATCAGCATTTGTGGTATATTTGATCTGTCCTTGTGACCTTGTTTACATAGGCCAAACCACGCAGCAAATCAAGACATGCCTCAGTGAACATGCTTCATGTTTGCAAATTCAAACCCTGTTGGCCCCTATGGTGGAGCATTGTTTGCAACATGGACATTCTTTTAATCAGCAACCCTGGAGAGTAGTTTATTTTGTTCCTCAGGACCCCCGTGGTGGGGATCAGCTAGCTACAATGCAATGGAAGAAGCAGTATTGGATTTTCAAATTGGGCTCATTGTTCCTGCTAGGTCTGAATTCTGAAATTGATTGGCCCAGCCTTTTTTGACATTAACCTTTCATAAGAGGGGTTTCCCTTTCATGGCACTCTTCCTCTGACTTTTGATTGGTTGACATGTCTGTCTACATCAGACACTTTTCTTTTTAAGGCACGAGTTAAGTTTAAAGCGCTGTTTGTTCTTTTCCATATTGGGGAGTTACCTGAAACAGAGCTCTATTTTGTTGAGCTCGAAACGTGCCACATCATATTGGGGGCTTCCAATGCAAAATGTCTTCTGTTGCACTTTGTTTTTTTTTGGTTTTTTTTTTTTTTTTTTTTAGAGATAGCATACTCTTAAGTTTTACATATATACACTACACATGACAAAATATATAAAAAATAGCATACTAATAAAAACAATTAAAAGACTTATGGATACAGAATGGATATGCTCCACACTAATAAGTAGCTCCAGCATTCTTTAAATGTTTTTCTCACACAACTGGATTATTGGGGGTCTTTTGAGTTCGAGCCTTAAAGAAGAAGGGGGCAGGCAGACCAGCTGGTTTACATGAAGGGGGAATGCACCTTAGGCAAGATGGAAGACACAGGCAGAGGGAAAAGGTCTCCTTTGAAAAAGATAGTTAAGGATCTTGGCAAGACAGCCTGCAGATCAGTAGTCTGCCTTGCGGAAAACGTGACCAAGAAAACCATCTAGAGCATCAAAATCATTCAGAAGTAGTGCACTTCAATGGCTCAAAGGGCGCCACCATTAGGATCCCAAGTACCAGACAGATCCCACGACGGGATCACAGCCAAGGAAGGATGCAGACGCCAACCCCCTGAAGAAAGAACGAGATGTCCAGGTGCAAGGCTACAGACTTAGCAGCCACCGGCTCTCAGAAACAGGCCAAAGCTGCCACCTGAATTTTCAGGGAGCTAATGGAATGGCCTTTCTACAGGATGGCACCACCTGCCACAGGAGCCAACTACCAAATGCCGCAACACTGCTCAAACAGGAACCAGATCCACACAAATGCTAGCTTGGTAGCTGCCCTCTGGACTCCAAGCAGAATGGAGATCACTGCTGGAGTAGCCCTTACGAGCCAATCGTCTCCTTTCAAAAGGCCCAAACCTAAATAAGGGAACCGGGTCCTCCAGGATGATCGGTCCCAGCTGCAACAGGCCCTGAGACAGAAGCAACCATAGAGGAGGCACCTGTAGGAGCCACATCATGTCTCTGAACCATGCTCCCCTTGGCTAATCCAGCACCACCATAACAATATTGCTCGGGTGGCACTCTATATGCCAAATCACATGCCCCACCAGGAGCCACAAAAAAAATATACAGCAGGTGCTGACTTGAGGTCCAAGGCATCAATGCCCTGACCCAGTCTTAGTCATCTCCATGCGGTGACTGAAGGGGTACACTAGGCATTGGAGCATGTTGCTGGCAGATCCCTCTGAGCACCCCAGCTGCAGAGACAACTCAAAACACCTCCTGACTCAACTCCCACTCTCCTGGAACCAGAGTGTATCAGCTAAGAAAATCCACTTCCACGGTATCCACCTCAGCCATGTGCAGAGCCAACAAATTAGGAAGTTCTTCACCACCCAGGCCAATAGCACAAGGCAATGGAGATGTCTTTGCTATCTCGCCAATTGACATAAGCCACCGCCATGGCGTTGTCTGAAAACACTCAAGCCACCCAGCCCTTGACCAGGGTCTGGAAATGCAGAAGAGCCAACCTGATGGCCCTCACCTCTAGGCAGTTCCAACGGCCCGAGGCCATACGGTCTTGGTAATGGATTCCCCCATCCAAGAGGCTGGTATCTGTCAGAAGGATCCAAGAGAAATTGTCAAGTGTGTGCCATGCCACAGATGAGAGCTGCTGCCACCACAGCAGCATGGACTTCACCATCATCAGGAGCAGGAGCTTCCGCTTGAAACCCTGAGAACAAGGACTGCTGTTGAGGTCGCATGTGAGCACATGCCCACAGCACCATCTCCATGGCTGCTTCCGCCATCATCATCATCATCATCATCAATCCAAGAAGCTGAAAATAGTCCCAGACTCTGGAGCCTGCTGCAACAGAAGAGCATCAAGCAATCCAATAGCCTTGACTTTCTCCTCTGGCAGGAAAACTCTGCCCACTCTGGTGTCGAAATGTGCTCCCGGGAACCCCAGGGACTGGGAAGGCAACAGCTGGCTCTTTCCCCAACTGATCACCCAGCCGAGGCTTTCCAAAAAGACACCATTCGGGACACCACCCAAGATGCTTCTGAAAATTGAACAGGCCTAAATAAGCCAGTCACCTGATATGGACGGGAACAGATCCCTTGGTGCCACAGCCACCACCCCCATGACCTTGGAGAATTACTTTGGGGCAGAGGAGAGCCTGAAATGGAGGGCAGAGAACTGATAGTGAGCCAGGCTGATACACCCAGATTGGGATATGAAAGATATACCTCGGCCAGATCCAGAGAAGCCAAGAACACCCCTCAGTGCACTGCAGTAATCATGAGGCACAAGGTTCCATCTGGAAGCGCAGAATGCACAAGTGCTCCCTGACCCCCCTTGAAGTCCAGAATGAGCACCATGAAATAGATGGAGTATCCGCCCTTGCCCTGCTCGTCTGGGGGGGGGGGGGACAGGCATCACTGCCTTTAGGCACAGCAACATGGCCAAGGGTCTGCACAGTGGCACTTTTGATTGCAGACCCACAAGGGGAGATTAATAAAGCACCCGGAATCAGTTCTTTGCATCCCAGAACGCAGCAAAACTGAATGGTCTCTAGCCCTCAGTGATCCTTAGTAGCCCAGACCCATTCCTGCAAGAAAAAAGGTAAAACCTGCCTCCAAGCGGAGGAACCAAGGAATGGGCCCAAAAATATTTACTGCACAGCCTATGGGGGTCCTCCTCTGGAGGGGACCAGGTACCTGGGCCTATGTGCTTCATGAAAAGACCAATAATGAGCCTTGAAGCAGAGGGGAAAAATCATTGTTACCAACTTGAAAAACCTAAGTCCAAAGACCCCTGGGAATCTAGCCAGCATGCCCTCAGTGGACAGGTGGAAGTTGACAAGGCCCAGAGGGCCAGCAGCCCACTTCACAAGCCCTATCTTCCGGAAGGAGGCAAGATTTCATCTCACCCAAGTCCTTCACCAACTTCTCCAAATTGGTTCCAAAAGGAAGCTTCCCCTTAACAGCTAGTTGGGCCAACCGAGCTTTGGAAGATCAGTCAACTGCTCAGTGCCAGGAGCTAAATCCAATACAATCATGGCACAATCCCTGGCCACTAGACATACCAGGTCATACATGGCATCAGACAGTAAGGCCATAGCCGACTCCAAAGAGGTAAAATCATCCAGTGGAAGAGATGGAAGCTAGTGGAGCAAGGCTCGAAACATAAGATGTGCACATACCAACAACTGAAGAATAGCAGCCACTGCACTAAACTGGTTCTTCAACACAAATCCATCTTTCGGTCTAGAGTATCCTTTGCCAATCCACCTTCCACAGGAATGGTGGCCAGCTGGGAACCGCTATGACCTACGCATCCATCTTGGTAATTCAAAACACAACCTACTCCTTCTCCAGGAGAGCATGCATTTTCTTACACACCCTTATCCCCTTAGGTGAGGAGATGGGTAAATCCCAGTCAGACTGGAACAGGCCCTTGAACGCCTCTGGGAACGGGAAGATAGTGGATTTCTGCACCCCTTACAGGAGTACATACCGCTTCAGTTCCCGCTCCGTGCCTGGAGCATCCGCCAAGTTCAAGTTGGCTAAGACCCTGGGATCAACGCCTCCAGTTCCTATCTCCCAGAACAGATGGACAAAATAGGCCTCCTCACAATCCTCTGAAGGCAAAAGTACTTCTTCATCCATATCAAACATCTCAATCCAAGCCTGTGTCCAAATAGACAGATCCCAGCTGATTCCCATCTCCAGGGGGGGGGGGGGGCACCCTTTGCCAGGAGCACTTAGCCATCAATTGAACAGGGATTCCACACTCAGCCTGCCCCTCACCAGACTGCACGCAGGGGAAACCAGAGACCGCAGAGTCCGAATTGCCATGCCAGAATGACCAGGCCTGCTGTAAAAGGAAAAGAATGTCGGGGAGGACAATCCGGACTCCAGAAACTCTCCTCATGGAAATGACCCTGCTACACTAGGGGGCATAATCCCCATCAATCCCCCAGAGGGCAGCAAGAGGCCTACAGCATGATCTCTGGAATCTCCGACTGGCTGAATATCCTTACCTATAGCACCATCTGTCACCTCCTGCCCTGAAGGAGGCGAGGTCAGACTAACAGCATCCCTCCAGCTGAAAGTGGGGAGTAGGTCTTCCTGGGATGGCTCAGAAGCAGCCATGCAAGAAGGGCAGTGTCCAGAAGCCAGAGATGAGATGCCCCACTTACCACAGGCCAAACAATGTTTCCAAGAAGACAGAGTTAAGGCAAGTATCACAACAGCGGGCGCTAAGGCCACGGGGGCCCAGGAGACACACATTAACTGTGCTTTTATTGAAGTACACATTACAGACACTAGGGTAGAAATGCACGTTGGAGCCACTCAGGCAGAACATGCACAAAGACTGCATGACTGCCAGGTGCATATTATTAAAATGCTACTAGTGGATGCAGAAAACGTCAGGAAACCCCCATAAGGCACCAACGGTTGCCAGCTGTCCACCCTGAATTGCATCCCACAGATGGACTTGGGCCCCCCCCCCCAAAAATGGGCAATGACAAGGTCAAGCTTGGTACACAGACCCCCCCCCCCCCCCGAGAGCCCCAGGCAGAGGATCAGTGCTAGGCTCAGCTCTACTTTCCTGAAACTGTTTCTCTGACTTGCCAGCATTGCATTTTTAAAGATAGCAGGCAGACAGATGCCTCAGAGCCTTCTGCAATCTTCAGGAGAGAGCAAGAGGGACAGAGAAGGAAGGAAGGGACAGAGAAGGAAGGAAGGGGCAATGAGGTTGTATGAGGCTGCTACACTCTTCCAGTTTTCTGGCTGCTCAACAGGTTCTTATCCTGGGTAAGAGCATAGAGCTGAACCAAGTTTTCCATCCTCCTATGGCTACCAAAGAGACCACAGTCTAGTGGAGCCTTCCATGTCACGCTCAAGTCAAGTGAGAGAGTCACCCGCAAAGTGGTCTGTCACCAGAGTTAATCTTTCTCTCAGTTCTTCAGAGAAGAAAATCCATCTACCATCTGCTGGAGACAAAAACACTGAAGAGACCTCTGGTGCTAGAGGCAAAGAGAGGCATAGGAGTGATATCATTGAAACCTGGGCTTTTCACTGGTTCTTTGTCTCCACCAATCTGCTGATAGGGGAACTCAACCCACTTGTCTGGTCTAGCAGGATATGGGATTACGCTTTCAAAAAGCATAAAGAATAGGGGACACACAATGAAGTTAATACATTTGAGCAAGAAAGTATATTCTCTGATTTGTCTCAAGCCATAATTAACCTCTAGAATTCATTAGCTGAGGATGTGACAAAAAACAGTTAACATAGCTGTGTTTAAAAAACATTTGTGCAAGTTCCTGGAGGAAAATCCATAAACCATTATTAAGGTGGACTTGGGAAAATCCACTGCTTATCCCTGGGATAAGCAGAATGGAATCAGTCTATAACTTGGGATCCTGCCAAGTACTTGTAATCTGGATTGGCCATGGTTGGAAACAGGATACTAGCCTTGATAGGCCTTTGGTCTGACTCAGTATAGCAGTTCTTATCTTCTCAAGTGTGACCTATGCCTAGTAGTGACAATCAACATGGAGAATGTGAGCCAGTAAGTGTTCACGGGTCCTGTACCCTCCTCCTGTGTGGGCTTCCTGTTAGGTTGGAGACCCACACAGAGTACTGGAGTCTGAGTGTACACAGATACACAGGGTCTGATACTGACTGCTGCTACTGTTGCCACCATAGTTGGGGTCTTAATGCTTGGGATAAAAAGGGAGGATGACATGGAGGGGGGGGGGTTGCTAGTCATCATCATCATCATCTGGGTCAGAAAGTTCAGGTAAAAATGAGGTCACGCTGGGTAAAAGCTTGGGAAGCACCACTTTAAAAGGCAACTTAACAAGCTTGGAAAGATACAGATCTTTGAAGTGTGTATGAACAGAACAGGGTACACGTGCTGTCTATTCTGCAACCAAGGGGATAAGAGATAACTGGACAGGCCTACCCTTAATACATCATCTCTTATACAAACAAAAATTGAAAATCAAAGTCATTGAGATTCATCATCAAAATAGTCTTAACTATATAGACAACAACTTAAAAAGTAGTGGCAAAGTTGCATGTCCAGCTAAACTCTGCTTAGTTTATAATATGAATTTTAGACAAGGTCTTAAAAGGTATCAATATTTGCTTCTGACATTTTACAGATATATTTCATTGGTAAATTACAGAACTGCCAAGCTATCCAGTTCCAGGAGGAAGGTTTAAGCCTATTTTGATGTATTATGGGATCTTCAGCAGTAATTTTAGTGAGGGAATTCATTGGTTACACACACTACACTGCTTTGTGATACAAATTCAAAACCATGATTAACCAAAATCTCTCCTTCTTGGAGCTGGATAAAGTAGGGTGTTGTACGTTTATTTATCAACCATTAACTAAAACAAAACAGTTTTAGAAAATAAGCCATCATTTCTTTTAATCAATCCTGGAACTGGACAAATTGGTAGCTTTCAAACTGAGGTAAGCCAATGCAACATGTACCTTTGAGTCAATCCTGACCCCTGGCAAACCAGCAGCTCCTGGATTTTCTTGTCAGTGTGACTGAAGTAGATTATCAGACCTTTCTTCTGAGGCAATGGAAGGTTAAGTGATTTGCCCAAGGCCACAAGGAGTGCTAGTGGGAATCAAACCCTGGTATCTTGGTTACTAAGCCAGTGCTCTAACCATTAGGCTACTCCTCCACTTGGAGGTAAGCCAAATGTGGTTAAATTAAGATTCTCTCTTCATAGAGAGAAGGGAAAATGAGCCATTACTCATTAAAACAAAATAAAACAAAAAAAGTTGAAGCCAAATTCCAGAAAGCAAAATTTTAAATACATTAATATGATCACATATGTGCCATGGCAGATTCAAAATCTCTAGAATACTTATACATAAACCCTGAAGCAGTAAGCCTTTGAATGTTTGATACAGACTTTGAGGTAGGATTTATTCTTTATTGCTGCCTAGTCCTTGTTTGTCCTAAAGCATCCTTACTTTTTTTATTCTTCTGCCTTTGAAATCCCAATTTCATATAAATAGTTACAAAACTATTTTAAAATTATGATGAACACAAAGCCTGTTACCCAATAAGATGATCACCTCCAATTTCCCATTCTTCAACACTTCCTGCCTTTTGTACAGTGAGGGGTGCAAAAAATAAGAGCTATATGAAGGGTTCAAATCTCACTGCTGCTCCCTGTGATCCTGGGTAAGTCAGTCACTTTCATTTAACCTGCCAATGCCTCAGTTATAAAGTCTGAGACCAAGGTAGTAGTTACCTTTTGCTTGAAAATTATTTTTATTTAACACATTTCTGTACCGCAGGTATCCCAATTAATAATCTGATCAGCGTGGTTTACAAAAGAATGCATAATTACAGTTTGAACCCTAAGGTAACAGGAAATTGCAGAAGATATACATAAAACCAAAAATTTCAAAAAATCAGAAAGGTGCCACATTATTTACTAAAAGAATTTAAAATTACAATCGACATACACATCATTACAGCCCAAAGGTCCCCAAAGATATGTGCTAAAGCTCAGTGCAGTTTTCTAATGCAAGCTCAATGCTGAAAGTTAGCCCCCAGTGCTGTAAATAAAATGCACACAAATGGGCTGTGTGCAAAAACCATGCACTAACATGAAAACTATGTGCACATGGATCTGTACTAACAGCAGTTATATTGGCACTATGCTAGAATGCTAATGCTGCATATAGCAATTTTGTATTATTTGTACACACAATAGCAGCTCATCATATGCTTAGAAGTTATACACATGCAACTCTGAAGCACTATACATAGTTCAGCACTTCATGTGTGCAATGTTATATACAAATATCTTTAAGGTTGGACCACTATCTCTCACATAAATACTACTACTGCAAAATTGCTATGCACAGAACATCCCGTCTTATGCATATAGAACAAACAGGGCCGGCCAGTCCACTAGTCACCTAGGGTGGCAGACTGAGAACAGCACTGTGCCAACAGCAGGCCATGTGCTTCGGCACATATGGCCTGCCAACCTCATGCTGCTGCTCCCCCCTGCTGGTGGTTCCGAAGTTGTGTCAGAGAGGGGTCATTAGCAGCAGTCCATGTGTGCCAAAACACATGGCCTGCCGCTGCCGTCGAACCGCCCCCCCCCCCCCCCCCCAGCAGTAGTGCGGGGGAAGGGGGACAGCAACAACAGCAGCACAGCACAGCTGAGGCTTCTGCCTGGGGCCAGCCCTGGGCATAGACTCCTCGCTGGTGCTGATCACAAAAAAACAATGAATGACCCTTTCTGCCTTTTCAGACATTGCATTCAAACTCAGGCGTTGTGCTTAGCTTCTAGGGTTTCCTGTGCATTTCTCAGCATAGCTAGCTGCTTCATTGCCATCTATTTACATGAATTTAAATGTGCTGTGTGCTGCTGGCTGCTTGAGGCTTTGTACACTAGCTCACGCGCAAAACGTGTTCTTGCGCTGGGTAAACAGAGCTAACCTGTGTGCAAAGCCCAGTGCGCTTTTCAGCATCAGCTCTCAAACTGCAAACCTTCCAGGGAAAGGAAAATATCTACTGTACCCAGAACCGGCCCCAGAATCGGTTCATAGCTAAGCCCAGCTGTCAAACTTTGTTTAGCCTTCAATGCACTGCTCTTTGCCATTTCAGGCGGCTCTCTAATTTGCCTAATGGCTGGGCCAGCCCTGACCATACCCGAATATACCGTAAAACCTGAGATATTACTGAAAAGGAACGAGCTAAATTTTAAGAATCCAAACAAGAGCATTTATCATGACTTACAATCTGACAGTGTCAAAGGGAAACTACAGCATGTGTCACCCAATCACCGTATTTAGTTGCTTCAAAATTGGTTACTATGCACTGCTAGGCAATCTCAAGAAGCGTGCAGGTGACTAGACTTCGATCTTCAAGCTTTACCAGGAATATAACACAACTTGTAAAACGAGGCTAGCGCTAACAGCCATGAGAGGAGCGGAGACGATTATAAACACATTTCTTAAATTCCCCCAAGCCAACACAAAAGCTGCTATGGCTTCAGACCTAAACACCACCAAGCAGAGGGGCCAGACCTACTAAACACACCCCCATTGCCAGGAGACAGCAAGAAACATCTTTAGTTTATTAGGCCCGAAAGAAGCAAAACGCAGATACCACGTGCCTCCCTCAGTAGGGATGATATAGAGTCCCCCTCCCCCGGCCGCAGACACCGCCGTATACGAAACAACCGAATACTCACAGCCAACAAGAAAGGTGTAGGCAACGGCTGCGGTTTTAAACTCGCGCGCCACCTGCAGGCGCAGGAGGAGAAGAAAGGAAGAGGGTAATAACGTCATAATTAATATCCAATTAAAGACCGTCTCGCCGCTTTACTTTTCCTGATAGGCTGTGAAACGGCACCCAGTCTTTAAGTATATCTGGTTAAGATTGAGAGGCTGAGGGGGAGGGTACTGGGCCGGTATTCCTCGGCTGTCGATGGAAATGAAGAATGGATGTAAATATCGGGTTGGCTTGATAGACTGGACTTGGCAGCCTTTTTTACCTATAAGTGTAGCAGCGAAGTGCACGCAATAAATAAATAAAACCAGGCAGGGGCGGCCCAAGGGGGGTGCGGGGCCATGTGCGGAGACTCGGTGCGGGGCCTCATTTGCATAAGGGGCCTCATTTGCATAAATATTTGCATAATGTTACCATACACAAACTTTTAGTAAACATGCCTCTTAATGAGTGTATGAATAAAGAAAGACTAAAAGACTTCTACATTACTATAATCCAGTGCCAACCGCCAGACACATTAGGAACTACTACAAACACTGCCCATCTAGAACCCATAGCAAACCCGCCGTATCCTAACAGCACTACCAGGACTCATAAAGCACCATACCCTAACTATCAAAAGGAAACGCTGCAAATATTAAACCAATACATTTCAGAGAACAACAATACATGACCTACTGGGGAAAGAGAACAAGTGGCAATGTCAAATAGGAATTACATAAACAGAATACCTCAGCTCAGTTACACATGCAGAACATATACCATCACCAAACAAGGAATCACAATTTAGAAACAGGAAGACAATAATTAAACTGGGAATCCCAAAAGCCAAACTTGGAATGCACAACACTGTAGAAATAAAACTATACATTAATTTGCTCTTGTACTAAACAAAGCGCAGACGTTAATGATGCACATTTCCCAGAGCTGACATATTCCAATTAATAAATTCAAAATAAAGAGATATTTTTCTACCTTTTGTGCATTTTTTTTTCAGCTGCAATTACTCCAGCCACTTTCTTCTGGTTTCTTCGTGTCTTCCGCTAACTCTTCATAGTCTGCTGTCCATTTGTCTTTTCTTCTCTCTTCTAGTTTTTTTTCCATTCTCTCTACATCTGCTTTAACATACTAATCTTTCTCCTTTTGCTCTTTCCTCATTCCTATTTCATCCACTCAAATTTTACCCCTCCATCCTCAATCCCCACTTACTCTCCCAATATCCGGACAATTTTAGATTTGTCTTCCCTCCCACACAAAATATTTTTTCACTCTCCATTTCACTCTCCCAGCTCCATCCCATTCTAATCCTCCCCCAACATCAGCTCCATTCTAGTTCCAGTCCCACCCAGCATCTGCTCCCTTCTAGTCCCCGCATCAGCCCATTTCCAGTCCTAGCCCCCCATAAGCCCATTTCCAGTCCTAGCTCCCCCATCTATTTGCAGTCCCATCCGAGTCCCTCCATCAGCTCATTTCCAATCCCAGTCCCCCATGAGCCCATTTCTAGTCCTTTCCTAGCCCCACCATCAGCCCATGTCAAATCCTAGCTCCCCTCCACTCAGCCCATTTCCAATCCAAGCCCATGAGCCTACTTCCAGTTCTAGCCCCTTCATGAGTCCATTTCAATCCAAACCCCCACCACAGCCCATTTCCAATCTTAGCACCCCCCCAACAGCCAATTTCCAGTCCTATTCTAGCCCCTCCATCAGCCCATTTCCTGTCCTAGCCCCCCCCCCACTCACCCATTTCCAGTCCTAGCTCCCTCCCCCTCACAACCCATTTCCATTCCAAGCCCCCGTCCCCATCAGCTATTTGCAGTTCAAGCCCTCCTTCCACTCAGCCAATTTCCAGTCCTAGCCTCCTCATAGCCCATTACTAGTCCTAACCCCCCCATCAGCCCATTACGTCCTAACCCCCCATCACCCTATTTCCAGTCGTAGCCCCCCCCTCAGCCTATTTCCAGTCTTAGCCCCCACATAGCCCATTACCAGTCCTAACCCCCCCATCAGCCCATTTCCAGTCTTAGCCCCCCCCATTGCCCATTACCAGTCCTAACCCCCCCCCACCACCACCACCACCCCACTTCCAGCCTTAGCCCCCCCCATAGCCCATTACCAGTCCTAACCCCCCCATCAGCCCACTTCCAGTCTTAGCCCCCCCATAGCCCATTACCAGTCCTAACCCCCCCATCAGCCCACTTACTTAGCCCCCCCATAGCCCATTACCAGTCCTAACCCCTCCCCCCCATATCCCATTACCAGTCCTAACCCCCCCCCCATCAGCCCACTTCCAGTCTTAGCCTCCCCCCCCGGCCCATTACCAGTCCTAACCCACCCCCATCAGCCCACTTCCAGTCTTAGCCTCCCCCCCCCCCCGGCCCATTACCAGTCCTAACCCCCCATCAGCCCACTTAGCCCCCCCCATAGCCCATTACCAGTCCTAACCCCCCCCCCCAGCAGCCCACTTCCAGTCTTAGCCTCCCCCCCCCCATGGCCCATTACCAGTCCTGACCCCCCCCCATGGCCCATTACCAGTCCTAACCCCCCCCCTATCAGCCCACTTCCAGTCTTAGCCCCCCCATCAGCCCATTACCAGTCCTAACCCCCCCATCAGCCCACTTAGCCCCCCCATGGCCCATTACCAGTCCTGAACCCCCCCACGGCCCATTACCAGTCCTAACCCCCCCATCAGCCCCCTTCCAGTCTTAGCCTCCCCCCCCGGCCCATTACCAGTCCTAACCACCCCCCTCCCTCATCAGCCCACTTCCAGTTTGGCCTCCCCCCCTCCCATAGCCCATTACCGGTCCTAAACCCCCTTCTCCCCTATCATCCCAAATTAAAACAACAAAAAAACCCCAAACCGGCTGCTTCTGCCGCGGCAGCATCAAGAGCTCTGCCGCGGCAGCATCAAGAGCTCTGCCGCGGGGCCCCCCCCCTGCCCGGCAGAGCCTCCCTGCATCTCTGCTTTCTTCAAGTCACAACACGCGTGGTGTGACTTGAAGAAAGCAGAGATGCAGGGAGGCTCTGCCGGGCAGGGGGGGGGGCCCCGCGGCAGAGCTCTTGATGCTGCCGCGGCAGAGCTCTTGATGCTGCCGCGGCAGAAGCAACCGGGTTTTTTTGGTTTTTTTTTAACTTGCGATGCTGAAGAATGTTTTTTGCGCGGGGCCCCCTGAAACGCGGGGCCCTGTGCAAAAAACATTCTTGCTCAATGGACGGGCCGGCCCTGAAACCAGGAGTCAGGTGCAGGGTCCAAGCCAATTTATTGTGCACAAGGCTCAGACAGGAAAGCATCCAAAAGTGACTGAGCAATGGAGAACAGAAACAAATTCCTTATATACAATTTTCACAGTTTGATACAGGCAAACTTTCTATTGGTCCCAACGCCCCCTGCACCCATCCAATCAGGGACCCTCTCTGGGCCTAGCACCCTGTTCCCCCTTCTCAGGCTATTCTAACAAAGGCTTAGTTTCTAGACATAGATACATTTCTACTGCAAGGTCATTTCTAGCTCAGAGAATGTGAGAATGCAGAACACTGGAACATATCTATCATCAGCATGGAAGAATTTAATAAAGGATTCATGCAAACTTATCAAAAAGCAGTTTAAGGCAGATTCTCAGACTTTCACTGACTTTGGTCTTTCTCAGCACTACTAGTCTTAGGTGGGGGTAGGGACTCAGGCCTAGCTTACAAGCCTCCCATACGTTCACAGGCTATTGTAGGCCCTAGCCTGCCACATAAGATTTATCTTTGCAGATGCTTTTGGGGTCTCAGCTTTTCGATAGTATCCAAATGTATTAATACTAAGCATTTGACGAACCAGGTATCCATACAATCGGAAGTGGAAACTAGGTCTTACATTTGGTGATTTTAGGAAGCTATGATAAAAGATTACTTTTAGTTAGCAGTTGCCCTGCAATCACTGTTCCCTCTAAGCTGTGCGCGTGTGCGCGCGCACACACCTCGCCGAGTGAGCGCACATACTTTAGAACAGAGCGCACAAAAATTACGGTTCTGATTCTGATAGAAAACAACACAGACGTCTTAAAATTTAAAAGTTGTTGTGTATTTACGGTTTTCACAAGTTCTACAATATTTTCTAGTGCAATCAATGTGGTGTACAAACTGTATTCTGACATGTAGTCAAATTTTAAAGTATATAACTCCAAGTGTCGTTATGTGGCGCACAAAAATTTAACCTTCCTTCAAAAGCTGCACAGCTGATATTTTATGCGCACACAGCCTACAGAAAGTTAGAAGGAACATTGCCTGCAATCACAAACAGTTATGTGCTACCCCGGTAGCGTGAGGTTTACCATGTGGTTTGGACGCTGTGCTAAAAAGTAGTGCGGGCCCCAGCACCAAAAGTCCATGCTACCCGGGTTGTGATTGTGACGCTTGCAATAGAGCAGTGATTGCACAGGACAAGGGCGGAACAACGATTTTGCCAGCATGTCGTGGCTAGCACAGGTATTAGGAGCCCGCACTTCGAACGGGTGCACTTAACACCACCTCAGTGGGTGGGATGAATGACTGTAGGTGGACATAAGACATGGTTCAGAATTCATCTGCAATAATGCAGCTTTTATTTATTTATTTTATTTATTTTTATTTCTTATATACCGCGCTATTATAATCAGTGCGGTTTACATTTGAACAGAACACACAAGAATGTAACAAGTTACATCAAGTTTTTACATTGAACATGGAAAGTAAACATGGAGGAAAAAAAAACGAGGGAAACTATGTACAAATTATATACAAATTATGGATACTCTTACGAAGAAAATCTAAAAAACTAAACCTAGGGGCCTGAGCTCATGGGTCAAAGAAGAGATAGGGGAAAAAGATTGGTTAACCGTTATCTACAGGAGGATGATCTAAGGGACGGGCTAGGTAGGGAGGTAAGGTGATGGCAGTGTGAGCATTGGGATTGGTGTCAGGGTAATGTTGTAAGAATAGGTGGTATTTGAGGGCTTTTCGGAAATAGCGCCAGGTTTGAGATGGCCCGGATTTCAGCAGGGAGGGCATTCCATGCCATAGGTGCAAAAATGGGAGAAGGCTCTACTTGCTGTTGCCTTCCTACATTTTATCAACAATTTCGGGACTTCGAGTGTATTCATCGATGTGGATCTCCTGGTTCTGTTGTCTGGTGTGCTGTGGAGAAGATCACTGATGGGCGTGGGGGGATGGTTCTTAAGGGCCTTGAATGTCATGACCAGAGCCTTAAAATGGATTCTGGCCTGCAGCGGAAGCCAGTGTAGGTTCTTTAGAACTGGCGTAATGTGGTCTGATCTTGAGAGCCCTGTCAGTACCCTTGCAACTGAGTTCATGGCAAGTCTTAGCGGGTTAAGAGTCGACTGTGGAAGTCCGAGTAGGATAATGTTAGCAAAGTCGAGATGTGGGATGACTAAGGCTTGGAAGATTGAACGGTAGTCAGGAAAGTCAAGAAGTGGGCGGAGATGGCGTAGTGATCGGATCTTGTGATATATTGCTTTAGTTGTGTTTATGACATGTGCTGACATGTCCAGACGCTGGTCGAGGGTGATGCCCAGGTAGCAAATTGTAGATTTGGACTTCAGTTCAATGTTATTGACTAGAAGTGAGGAAGGTGGCGTGAACTTATGGTTTCGCGAGATGAATAATACATCTGTTTTGCTGTGGTTAATACGTAGATTTTGAGAGAGGAGCCAATCTGCTACCGCTTCAAAGCATCTTGTAATTGGAGAAAAGTCAGGTTAATCGATTTTAAACTGTGTGTGTACATGAGGATGTCGTCTGCATATGCAAGGCATTGGACGTTGAAGGAACGGATTAAAGCGCAAATGGGCTGCATGTAGATGTTAAACATTAACGCAGAGAGGGAAGATCCCTGAGGTACACCTTGCTTCAGTGAGAATGGTTCAGAGGTCTTGGAACCTGCTCTGACTTGTTGCCATCTGTTACACAAATAGGATTCACACCAGGCTAGTGCTGAGCCTTGTAGTCCTTTATCTTTGAGGCGAAATAAAAGTATTTCGTGATTCACTGAATCAAAGGCGGCTGCTATGTCTAAGAAGATGAGGATGAATCCATTGTTGATATTGTCAATTCCTGTGATTAGGTTGTTGAAGAGGGTTGTGAGGATGGTGTCCACGCCGTGAGCTTCCCTGAAGCCATGTTGGGATGGGTCCAGTGGTGCAACAGTATCAACATGGTGTTGGATTTGCCGCTGGACTACCTTCTCCATAATTTTAGCAAGCAGTGGAATGCTCGAGATTGGTCGGAAGGACTCAACTTTAGATGGATCGAGCCTACTATTCTTTAACAGGGGGCGGATTGATGTGTATTTTAAGCTTTGAGGGAAGGATCCTGTTGTGAGTGATTGATTCAAGATTCTGCATATAGTTGGAAAGAGGTCATGGCGCAACTCTTTAATCCAGGTAGCAGGGCAAGGATCGTTGGGAGCAGTGGTGAGGTTAATAGATGAGATGATATCTAAAATTTCTTTGTTGGATACCTTGGAGAATGACAGCAGAGGGGTTGGTTGGGGGGGTCCATGTGGGGTGGAGGTAGATAATATGGTTGCATTCATGTTGTACTTGGTCTGTATCATCTTTGATTGAAGGTAGTTAGAATATTCTTGCGGCTGGGGCATGGTTGGTTGGGTTAGTGCTGGGTCGCCAGTTAGTGACTTTACAATGTTGAATAAGTCGTGAGGTTTGTTCAATGATCGCCTTAGTAATTCTGAGTAATACTGTTTTCTTTTTTCCATGTTTTTTTGTTGGTGGGCTTGCAGGTGAATGGAGTATGCAGCAAGTGCATCAGGAGTCCAGGTGTGGCGCCACTGTCTCTCGAGCTTGCGTAGGTGGAGGAGCGATGCTCGCAGATCCTGGGAGTACCATGGTGCATGTTCACGTTTCGCACGGTTCGTGTTGTTGGATGGTAGGCAGGCGGCAGCTCTAAGGGTGTCGTCCCAATTGGAAACCAGTTCGTCTGGATCGAGTGATTCATTGGCAAGTAGAGGTAGGATCTTCTTAAGAGCCTTATCCTTAACAAGGGGTAGAAAGCGTGTTGTTACCGTTCTAGTAGGGGCACGTGCTTTGTTGCTGGAAAGAGATCGTTGGTAGGTATGTGAAATAGGAGTAAATGATGGTCGGACCAGGGTACTGGTGTTATGGAGAGTAGCAAGCTCTGGGAGGGATTGATGGCAGTCTGTGGTACGAAGATCAAGTCAAGTATACCACCCTTGTTATGAGTAGGGAAGTTGATGAGTTGCATGTAGCCCAGCTCATTCATTGCGTCAATGAATGCTGTTGAATGCGTATCATGTAGGGAGGGCAAGTTGAAATTTCCCATCAGGAAATTTAGGGCGCGTGGGATGGTGGAGTTGCAAGCTAGGTCGATTATTGATGGGAGGTCATCTGGAGATGAAGTTGGGGCTCGGTATAGTAGGTTAATTGAACAATGTTGATTCGATATGGATATTATGACCAGATAGGTTGAGCTAGTGGTATTGCTTAGTGTGAATTGAAGTTCGGATCTGGTGAAGATGAGTGTTCCACCTCCCCTCTGGTGGGTCCTATGGCAGGCAAAGATCGAATAACCGGGAGGTGACATCAGGTTGATTAGAGCATTATCATAGTCGGATAACCAAGATTCAGTTATCATTAGGATATCAAGGTCATGTAGGGTTATAAGGTCATTGATTGCAGGCCATTTTGAGCGTGTTGATCTGGCGTTGATAAGCACACATTTGAGTAACTGTTGGTAGTTGCATTTCTCAGTTTGGATCCTTTTGAAGTCTTGTAAGGGGATGTGTAGAAGGTGAGGATGAAGGGTACTGACTTTTGTTGAATGTTGACGGGGGTATTCAGACCATCTTCTGCTGTTGTTGTAGAGGATTGGGATATGCCTGATGCCAGGACTAAATGCATGAGATAGGTTGGGGGCCCAAGAGGTAAGGAGGAGGAGGAATATGGATAAGATTGGAGGCATTTTAGGGTGTTCTATGTGAGACAGCTACTTTGGGTGGACGGTTAATACGTTTGAGTGCAGGATTTAAGTTTGATACCAAGATTCAAGTTAAGGCAATAGTAGTAGGGAATATAACAATGTAACAGTAATGTATCAAAACTGTATCAGTACTGTAGCAAATTACGGTAGGTCAGAGCATATAGATACAAAGATTGAGAGCTATTCACAGCATGATATCTGGGTAATAAGCACATCTACGATTTTGCACACTTTCAGGCCAATGCAGAAAACCAGTACTAGATGTACTCTGAATCGACTTTTTACGATTTTAGTAGTGCCTGACAATGCACAACTTTTAACCCAAAATACAGCAAAGATAGGGTATGCAAATGAAGGATGCGGCAACAGTACAGCAAGCCAAACGTGCACAGGAAGTCAGCCTAGTTTGGCTTGCTCTCCCAGAGAAACGGGCACCACATGGCTAATTTACATATCAGCCCCCAGTATTTTGATAGCTTCGGGGATGATGGCAACAAGTCCCTAATTCTATTAGAAAGACAAGTCAGAAGACAAGTAACACAGCTTTCTCATTCTTCGCCCCTACGTTATGGAACAACCTCCCAATTGAAATCAGAGAAATCAAGGACCTTCAATTATTTAGAAAAAATCTAAAAACCCATCTATTTACTCTGTACTACAATAACCTCCAAATTGAAGATAATCCAAACTCAGAGAAAAGCACCGAACATCAATCACTCACTGACCCTACCTAGACAAGACATAAAATCTTTCCCTCACATCCACATTGCTTACCTAGATTAATCTTACTCTTGAATGCAATTTGCTTATCGCTAATGTAAATAATTGTAACTAATGTAAATAATCCCTTTAATGTTGACATATTATGTTTTGAAACATTAACTAATGCATACCCAGTTTCAAACGTTCCTACTTCTCCTGTTATCTTATTGTATTAGAGTTACATTTAATAGTTGAATGTTCTTTGTTCTAAATCTGTTCTATGTAAAATAATAGTATTCTACTATTAAAGTTTATGTTACCTGTAAACCGCCACTGATCTCTGGAAGTGGCGGTATAGAAAAGATGTATAAATAAATAAACATTGGGAAAAGCCCCTGATGCCATCAAAGTACTATCGGGGGGGGGGGGGGGGGCGGCTGGTGCTCTGACAGAAAGTGACTAGATGATGGTCTAGTGGCCCCTAAACCCCCCACCCCAAATTAAAATAAAATAACCTAGTGATCTAGCAACCCCAAAATCCACGCCCTCCCACCCGGTACCTTAAAATAAGCGGGAGCGCTGCCTATTGTCATGAGGCTGGAGCCACAGAAGGTGCAGGTTTAGAAAAAAAACCCTGTCTTTCATAGAGCAGTGGATGTGCAGAAGATGCAATTACCTCGCAGCACAGCTAGAGGGGGCAAGAGTAATCCTACAGAGGCTGAGTCAACGTGCCCAGCCACTGATTGTATGAGTGTTAACCAGCTGCACCTGAAGGCAAGCCCTGGAGTTTCAAAGGTAAAATGCCTTTATAAAGGAAAGACAGCCAGAGGGTGTAGGTGTGCAAGGTGTGGAGGAGGAATCCATTTGGAGGGAACTCAGCCGGCAGCAGTTCATCCAGAAGGAAGGAGAAGGAGTGTGGAGAAGGAAAGAGTCCACACGGAGCAAGCCCAGAGGGACAGAATCCAGACGGATAGAGTCCAGAGGGGCAGAGCACAGAGAGACAGAGTCCAGAGAGAGACTGCCAGGAGAAGCAGTTTGGCTGGAAGGAGTGACACGCCCAGCCCAAGTAACATAGCTGGATCAAGCAGCACGACAAGAATAATAACAGCTGAAAGAGGAGCACAGAAAGCCAAGGAGCCATGCTTTGAGAGAAGCCTACATTCACCGGAGTACCCTGGATCAGGATTACAAGGTACCAGAAGGAGAGGTTCCTATAACACAGCTACCTTTACACAGAAGCACAGAGGTTGGGAATCCTCACCAGGTTTTCCTGGGCTTCAGGAAGGCAAAGCACTGCACAAGGAAACCTGTCTCCAGAGAGAAGTACGTGAGAGAGAAAGCTCCAGGTGTAGCAACTGCAGGAAGCCAAGGTATGGTGGCTCTTTACTTTTAAAAGAAAGCCTTGCTCCTAGAAGCTCTGATAAAGCAGACGCTCACTATATGAGAAGAGGGAACAAAGCAGAGCTTTTCAAAACAATACCTAAGGGCTTAACAGGACAGTCTTACTGGAGGCAAAGAAACAGAGACAGACCCTGTAAAATTGTAGCCACAAGGGAAAGCTCTTATTCAGAGGGAGAAGCCAGTGACGGAGAGTCCATGGAAATAGAGTTTGAGAATACTATTCCCATCCCTCAAGAGGAATCTATGGATTGTAGCTTTTGTGTTGCTACTAGCCGTGAGTCCTTAGTAGAACTGTAAATATAAAAAGAATTCCTGCAATCAGTTGTGAAGTTCATAACAGTTTGTTCAACTTTACTTTGGAGTAAAAGAATCCTCAGTTAAACCCTGCAAGCAATTGTGAAGCTTATAACAGTTGTTTGTCTGCTTATTTTGGTGGAACCCTTTATAAAAAAGGACTATCTTTATTTTCTAATGTCTTAGTGAACCCTTGCGGTAAAGGGGAAATAAAGCCTTATTACCCTCCACTCTTGGCTTGTATAATCTGTTCTTACAAGGAGCTAAAACTCCAAGGACCAAACTGCACTGGGCCTTAAAGAGTCATTGCTCCTTAAAAATAATATAAATGCGTCAGCATGCCCTTACAGCCACTGGCCACTGGGGGCACCTGACGATACTATGCACTGCTGCTGTGGGTCGCCATCTTGAAAAATGGCAGCACCTGGCCCCATGTGGTGCATCCTGTGATGCACCAGGTGAGGTCAGACTGCCATATAAGGTAGACTAATATGGTGCCGTCATTTTTCAAGATGGTGAATTCAGAGCAGGAGCACATAGGCAGTGCTCCTGCTTATTTTAATTTGGGGTGGGAGTGTTCGGGGGCCACTAGATCACAAGGTAGTCACTTTCTGTCAGGGCACCAGCCCCAACAGTATTCTGATGGCATTGGGGGCTTTCCCCGATGCCGCAATCATCCCCGATGCCATCAAAATACTGTCGGGTGGGGAGATCGGGGCTGCTGGGTCACCAGCACTGTTCCCTCTAAGCTGTGCACGTGTGCGCGTGCACACACACCGCCGAGCGAGCGCACATACTTTATAACAGAGCGCACAAAAATTACGGTTCTGATTCTGATAGAAGACAACACAGACGTCTTAAAATTTAAAAGTTGTTGTGTATTTACGGTTTTCACAAGTTCTACAATATTTTCTAGTGCAATAAATGTGGTGTACATACTGTATTCTGACGTGTAGTCAAATTTTAAAGTATATAACTCAGAGTGTCGTTATGTGGCGCACAAAAATTTAACCTTCCTTCAAAAGCTGCACAGCTGATATTTTATGCGCACACAGCCTACAGAAAATTAGAGGGAACATTGGCCACCAGGGATTTGATTTCCCTATTTTGATGGCAATTGGGGGCTTTGCCCAATGCCTGATCATCTGAGGAGAAGATGATCTAGACATCAGGGAAAGCACCGGTGCCATCAAAATACTGTCAAGGGCCCGCATTAGAGGTTTAAGTCACCTCAGTCCCTGCAGTAAGAATATTGGCATTAAGGTTGGTTATGAAATCCTCTACACCTGTCTCTGTATTGGCTGTAGCCATGATTTGCATATCAGACGATTATGTGCAACTCATTTCCCTTAAATATAAATATATTTAAATACATTTCTCGTGGTGTTACTTGGGCGATCGCTTTTCTGTCAGTCTTTACACATGCATCCATCTGTTTTCTGCATTTGAGGTTAGCCAAAAAGTGCTTAAAGTGTGCTTAAACATGCCATTATAGGTGCTTAAAGGCTGCGCTAGTCATTGTAATCTTTTCATTGTAATCTTTTTCAAAGATACTTTTTAAATTGGTGTTTTCAAGATCTTATGTAATGAGGGTCTTGTCACAAGCCTTAAACATGCCCCCCAAAACACCACTCTGAGTACATATACTAAGGATTTATACTATACAGTATACATATACTAGTACTGCAGGGATCTGTGCTGGGTCTGCTGCCTTTTGCCATATTCATAAATGACCTGGAAAAGGGAATAACGAGTGAGGTTATCAAATTTGCAGATAACACAAAACTAATTAAAGTTGTTAAAACCCAAGAGGATTGTGGAAAATTGCAAGAGGATCTTGATAAATTGGAAGACTGGGCATCCAAATGGCAGATGAAATTTAATGTGGACAAGTGCAAAGTTATGCACCTAGGAAAGAACAACCCAAACTATGGTTACACGATGCAAGGTTCCACATTGGGAACCACCACCAGGAAAAAGATTTAGGCGTCATCGTGGATAACGTTTAAAATCCTCCACCCAGTGTGCAGCGGCAGCCAAGAGAGCAAATAGAATGCTAGGTATCATAAGGAAAGGAATGGAAAATTAAAACAAAGGATATTATAATGCCTCTGTATCGTTCCATGGTGCGACCGCACCTTGAATATTGTGTGCAATTCTGGTCACCGTATCTTAAAAAGGATATAGCGTTATTAGAAAAGGTACAGAGAAGAGCCACCAAAATGGTAAAGGGGATGGAAGGATACTCCTATGAAGAGAGGCTAAAAAGGTTAGGGCTCTTCAACCTGGAAAAGAGACAGCTGAGGGGAGATATGATAGAGGTCTATAAATGGAGTGGAACGGGTAAACATAGATCAGTAGTTTACGGCATCAGAATATAAAAAGACAAGGGGACATGCAATAAAGCTACAGGGTAACCTATTTATGACTAATAAGAGAAAATATTTTTTCACTCAACGTATAATCAAACTCTGGAATTTGTTACCGGAGGATGTAGTAAAAACTGTTAGTGTAGCTGGGTTTAAAAAAGGTTTGGACAAGTTCTTGGAGGATATGTCCATAAACCATTATTAAAAGGGACCCAGGATATCACTGCTTGACCCAATACAAGCATTGAGGAACCTGTGTCTTTTGGGGAGACTGCTAGGTACTTATGACCTAGATTGGCCACTGTTGGAAACAGGATACTGGCTTGATGGACCTTGGTCTAACCCAGTATGGCATATCTTATGATTTAAGAATTGCCATGTTGGGTCAGACCAAAGATCCAGTAGGACAGGTATCCTGTTTCAAAAAACGGTCAGTCGGTCATAAGTACTTGGCAGGATTCCAAAAAATAAATAGATTACATGCAACCTAACACCAGGGATAAGGAGCGGTTTTCCTCAAGTCTACCTTAATGGTTTATGGACCTTTCCTCCAGGAACTTTAAACATTTTTTAAACCCAGCTACCTGCTTTTACCACATCCTTCCAACAACAATCAGAGCTAGTGAAAAAATATTTTCTCCTATTTGTTTTAAATGTACTACTGTACCTTTTCTTTAAAGAGTAACAGTCCCTGCTCCTTAACTTCCCTCCCCCCAAGAACTACCTGCTCTTTCCTTTTGCCTATCAGCTTCCCTCCCTGTATATGAATTGTAATTTCCCCTCTATTTCTTTTACTTTTTCCCCTTTTTATTGTTTGTGAGCTGCTATGATAGCCTTGGCTCTTAAGTGATATATCAAGTGCTCTAAATAAATAATTTATATTTACCCATTCCATTCAACTCAGGATTTTAAAAATCTGTATCATACCTCCCCTCAGCCATCTCTTCTCCAAGCTGAAGAGCCCTAACCTCTGTAGTCTTTCCTCATAGGAAAAGCATTCCATCCACTTTATCACTTTGGTCACCCTTCTCCGTATGTTTCCTTACCACTGTATCTTTTTTGAGATGTGATGACCAATATTGCATACAATACTGAAGGTACAGTAGTACCATGGAGCAATACAGAAGAATTATGTTATTCTTTGTTTTGTTCTTTGTTATTGTTAATTGCTGTCAAGTGGTGCTGACTCATGGTGACCCTCTGGATAGTTTGGTCTTCAGTTAGGCTGATAGAGTGGCATCCATCACTGCTGTTATTTTAATTTAATTTAATTTAATTAACAGTATTTCTAAACCGCCTTATCTTAATAATCAAGGTGGTATCACAGCAAACAATCGAGTAAAGTGAGTGTGTTATACATGCAGTAAGGGTGAAGTTGAGTGTGTGTTGTATTGTGTGCTGGATTGGTATGAGCTATGTACAGAGTGGGCTATATACAGTGGTGCAAAAAACATATACATTCATTGTTTAGGCAGTATCATGCGCTGTTATACATTTTCTGAGGTTATGTGATGTGTCCATAGTGTTCTATGAACAGCATGGTTTTCAGTTGTTTTCTAAAGTCCTTGAGGTCTGTAGTAGCTCTTAGATCGTCCGGTAGATTGTTCCATATTGTTGGAGCGGCCATGGAGAGTGCTCTGTCTGTTGTGTCCTTGCGTGTGTGTTTGTATTCACTTGGGGTGCTGACTCGGTTGTGTGTATGTTTTCTTCTGGGACGTGAACTGGTGTCTGGTTGTATGAGGGTGTGCAGGCTGTTTGCTGATGTGTGCTGTTTTATCTTAAATAGGTTTATGATTGTTTTGTATCTGATTCGTGCATGGATGGGAAGCCAGTGTAAGTCCTTTAAGGTGGGTGTGATGTGCTCCTGTCGTGCGGTTCCTGATATGATTCGTGCTGCTGTGTTTTGTGCCAGTTGGAGTGGTTTGAGGGTTTGTTTCGGTAGTCCAAGGTATATCGGATTGCAGAAGTCCAGTAGTGGGGTTATCAGTGCTTGACAGACGGTACGGAAGTGTTCTGGGGCGAGGAGCGGTTTTAGTCTCCTGATGATTCGCATCTTGTAGTAGGCTTTTTGGATTGTTTTGTTTATGTGAGGCTTGAGATTGAGTTTGTTGTCCAGAGTAACTCCGAGGTATCTCACTTCTGATCTTATTGGTATGGTAGTGCTTTGTATCATTATATTTGGTGGGTGTATGAAGCTTTGGTTCCGAGTGATGATTAAAGCTTCGGTCTTGTTGTAGTTTATTGCGAGGTTGTTGTTTTGACACCAACTCGCCATTTGGGTGAGGCAGTCTGTTATCTTGGAGAAGTCCGGGTTGTCGATTGATATCGGGGTGTATATCATGATGTCGTCTGCATATATTGTGTATTGAATGTCTTTCTCTTTCATGATGTTGCATATTGGTTGGATGTAGATGTTAAATAGGAGTGCTGAGAGTGCGGATCCTTGAGGTACTCCTTGTTGGACATTTATGGGTCGGGAGGTGTTGTGTCCCAGCTTGACCTGTAGTTGTCTTTCGGTTAGGTATGAGTGGAACCATTTCAATGTGATACCATGTATACCAGTGTTCTTTAGTCTTTCCAGGAGGGTGTTGTGGTCTACTGTGTCGAAGGCTGAGGAGATGTCAATGAAGATCATTATGATTCCATTCCTGGTGTTGTCAATTGTTCTTAGGATGCTGTCGAAGAGGTAGATCAGTAGCGTTTCGACTCCATGGTTGGGCCGGAATCCATGTTGGTTGTCATCGAGTGTTTCGTGTTTGTCGATGTGTTCCTGAAGTTGTAGTTGAACCGTTTTTTCGATGATTTTTTGCGAGGAAGGGTATGCTGGAGATTGGTCGGTATGCTGCTGGATCTTTTTGTCGAGAGTTGTTTTCTTTGCGATAGGTCTTACTGTGGCAAGCTTTAGTTGCTTTGGCATAATTCGTTGAGTGAGCGAGTTGTGTAGCATTTTATGTATTGTGGGGATGAGTCTGGATTTTGTGGCTTTGTACCATGAAACTTGGGACGGGTCTGTAGAAGCGGTGCTTGTGTTGATTGTAGAAATGATGTGGGATATCTGTTCTGTTGAGGGTGAGTAGAATGTGCCCCAGGTTCTGGGGTGTACGTCCGTCCTGGTGGTCCCACTAGGTGTTGTTCGCTTTGTGGAGTGAAATTTGTTTTTGATGTGGTCGGCGAATTCCTGTGTATCGACTTGTATTTCCCCTTCTGTTGTTTGCTCTTTTGTGAGGATCTTTACTATTTCGAAAAGCTCTCTGGGTTTGTTGATGGAAGTATTTATCATGTTTGTGTGGAATTCCCTCTTTGATTGGTTGATGTGTTCGTTGTATTGTTTTTGCTTTGTTAGGTAGAGATGTTGGTCGACAGCTGCTTTGTTTTTCTCCACCTCCGTTCAATCTTCCTGAGCTCCCTCTTTTCCTGTCGTATTTTTGCTGAGTACCATGGTTTGTTTTGTCTCTTGTTGTGGTGTTGTTTCTCGGTCCCGCCGCCAGATGGTTTGGCGGCGTTAGCTAAAATGCTGTTCCAGCTGGAAACTTGTTCCTCCAGGTCGTCTGTGGTAATGTTCAAGTGTTGTATTGTGTCTTGTATGAATTCGTCCCTGTCGAAATGCTTGAATCGTCTTTGTGTGTGTGAGATGCTAGCTCTTTCGTTTGTCTGGTCCTCTTGAGTTAGCAGTTTTGTCTCGATTAAGTAATGGTCAGACCATGGCACTGGGGTAATGGTGGGTGGCGAAATTAGGTCTCTTGATGTTAGGTAATTGGATGCGAAGATGAGGTCTGGGGATGATCCATGTCTGTGCGTTGGAGCATTGACTATCTGTGTGAATTGAAGTGAGTTCATTGCTTGCAGGAAGGCCTCTGCGTCCTTGGCATTGGTGGACTTGAGGTTGAAGTCTCCAATCAGTAGCGCTGGTTTGCTGTTTGTTGTTATGGCACAGGCTTCTTCGAGTGTGAGGGCTAGTTCGTCGGGTGGAGCTCTGGGTGCTCTGTAGGTTAGGCAGATTGCAATGTTCTTGTTCTTGATGCTAATTGTGTTACATTGCTGTGTATCGGTGAAGCTCAGTGTCTTGAACTTTAGTTTTGTTTTTGCTATTATCAGGACTCCTCCTCCACGCTTGTGGGTGCGTGGGCAGTTGTACGCTGAGTAGTTGTCCGGTACTAGTTGGTTGAGTAGTACGTTGTCGGTAGGGTTGAGCCATGTCTCTGTGATGCATATTATGTCGGGCTGGCGCTCTTCTATGTGGTCTACAATAGTGTGTATCTTGTTGCAGACGGATCTGGCGTTTATGAGCTCAATCGTTGTTGTCCTTGTTGACGAGGTTGCTGTTACATGTGCTTCCTTTGTGCAGGTGTGGGGGTTTGGCTTGTGTCTGTTTGGTCGCTTTGCCTGGTGAGTTTTGAGTGTCTCCTTGTGTGTGTGCCGTGGTTCTGGATATGGAAATGCAGTTGGAGGGTGCCATGTAGTGTTTGCTTGTGGGTAGTGGAGGTGTGTAGTTGGTGGAAGGAGTTGTGTGACGAGTAGATAGAGTGGTAGGAAGTATGTGACGTGCATGTTGTTGTTTTTTTTTGTGATGTTCCGTTAGGGTGATGACAGTTTTCTTGAGTCTTCGGCTGTTGTCCGCCTGGGGAGAGCTGAACTTGGTGCGTGAGTCTGTGTTGTGTAGGGGGTCTGGCCCGTGGAGGAAGAGCCGGATCTGCGTAGGGTGCCTTGGTGCGGGAGCCTGTCCCGGGGAGGGAGCCTGTCCCATGGAGGAAGAGCCGGATCTGCGTGTTGTGCCTTGGAGCGGGAGCCTGTCCCGGGGAGGGAGCCTGTCCCGTGGAGGAAGAGCCGGATCTGCGTAGGGTGCCTTGGTGCGGGAGCCTGTCCCGGGGGGGAAGCCTGTCCCGTGGAGGAAGAGCCGGATCTGCGTAGGGTGCCTTGGTGCGGGAGCCTGTCCCGGGGAGGGAGCCTGTCCCGTGGAGGAAGAGCCGGATCTGCGTGGGGTGCCTTGGAGCGGGAGCCTGTCCCGTGGAGGAAGAGCCGGATCTGCGTAGGGTGCCTTGGTGCGGGAGCCTGTCCCGGGGGGGGGAGCCTGTCCCGTGGAGGAAGAGCCGGATCTGCGTGGGGTGCCTTGGTGCAGGAGCCTGTCCCGGGGAGGGAGCCTGTCCCTTGTAGGAAGAGCCGGATCTATTAGGGTGTGGGTAGTGGAAGTGAGAGTTTGGTGGTGGGAAATGTATGATGTTCTGTGAGAAATTACTTGCGGTTCTGACGTCCTTCGCCTCGGTCTGCTCCTTGTTGGGTTCTGCGGTGAAGCTGTCGGCGTTGCTGTTTCTTTTGTTGTTTCCTTCTGCTCGCCTTCATGCCGCGCCTAAGGGCCACGCCAAAGGGCCCTCTGGCGAGGCCCTCAGGCGCGGGCGCACCCTGCAGGGGTGCCGCTTTTATTCCCCTCTGCCGGCGGCTGGACGGGCTCCCACTGCCCTGATAGGGCAGGAGCTGGAACGTGCTCCCACTGCCCCGATAGGGCAGGAGCAGGGGAGGGGAGGAGTTGGTGTCCCGGCAGCGGCGCTCCTAGTGCAGGGGCGCCGCTTTTATTCCCCTCTGCCGGCGGCTGGACGGGCTCCCACTGCCCTGATAGGGCAGGAGCTGGAACGTGCTCCCACTGCCCCGATAGGGCAGGAGCAGGGGAGGGGAGGAGTTGGTGTCCCGGCAGCGGCGCTCCTAGTGCAGGGGCGCCGCTTTTATTCCCCTCTGCCGGCGGCTGGACGGGCTCCCACTGCCCTGATAGGGCAGGAGCTGGAACGTGCTCCCACTGCCCCGATAGGGCAGGAGCAGGGGAGGGGAGGAGTTGGTGTCCCGGCAGCGATTTTATCGATCCATCTCATTGCTGGCCTTCCTCTTTTGCATTGACCTTCAATCTTGCTAAGCATGATGTCTTTCTCTAATGATCTCTCTCATTGCATGATGTGTTCAAAGTATGAAAATTGAAGTCTTGTCAGCCGAGCTTCTAAAGAAAGCTTAGGTTTGATCTCCTCTAGTACCAACTGGTTTATTCTTTGGGCAGTCCATGGTATACACAGTATTCTAAGCCAACTCCATAAATGAAAGGCATTGATTTTCTTTCAGTCTTTGTTTCACTGTCCAACTTTGCATCCACATGATGTTGTTGAAAATACCATGACTTGGACAAATGTAATCTTTGTATGGAGGAGATACAGCGCTGCTCTTGAGAATCTTGTTTAGGTCCTTCATAGCCATTCTGCCAAGAGCAATGTGTTGTCAGATTTCTCGACTGCTTGTCATTTTTCATTGATTATTGACCCAAGAAGGTTAAAGTTGTCTACTATTCTATTTCTTCTCCAGCAACAATGAATTTATTGATTTTGTCAGTTGTCAGGATCATTGTCTTTTTCTTGTTAAGGTGCAGGCCCATTTTAATACTATGTTCCTTCATCTTGAGAAGCATATGTTTCAGATCTTCCTCACTTTCAGCCAGTAATTTGGAGGTATCAGCATAGTGAAAATGTTGTTGAGTCTTCCACCAATCTTCACACCTACTGCTTTTTTGGGGGAGTCAGAAGCAGCAGGCCATGTGTGCCGAAGCATATGAACTGTCGTTGAGCTGACCCAACACCAAAATCAGCGGCAGAGGGGGAGGGGGCGGCAGCACAGTGCGGCTCAGCTCAGCAAGAGGGGACGGCAGGCCATGTGTGCCATGCTACTCACGGAGGTCAACCGCCTAGATTCAGCTAGTGAATGGGCTGTCCCTGTATACAAGGTGTGATCAAAAAGCATTGATACTTGTGCAGCTATATAACAATGTGTCGTACCATGATGCTATTAAACATGTAATGACCTAGTTATGTGCTCTGCATGTGCAGAGTATAGCGTGGCTGCAGCACTTCTATACTTGTTAAAATTACGTGATGTTTGGTATTGTGTAAAAGCAGTTCATCAGATTTACGATGAGTGAAAAAACTGAACAGCGAATTTGCATTAAAATTCTGCCAGAAACTTGGAGATTTGTGCAGAGACTTATGACAAGTTATATCAAGTGTATGGTGATGAGTGCATGAGTCATGCTAGAGTTTGACTGATATAAACGTTTCCAAGAGGGCCGCCAAAGTGTTGAGAGTGACACACCATTCTGGAAGTCCATCCACGAGCAGGAATGAAGACAAAGTTGAAGCAGTGTGTGCCGTAATACGCTCAGATCATCGACTAATGGAGAGGAAGTAATGTCACCGAGGTGCATGGAGGCATAATGAAGTTCTCCGCTTACCCCTGCACTCAAAATGGTATATTGTAGTGACTCCAAAGAGCTGGAGAACAGCGCACATAGCACCTTCAGAGATGGCACATGGCGGGCAGAGTAAAAAAAAAGCAAATGGACCTCACCACCTTTGTATACAGCAGTGGCCCGGGATTGAGGACTAATGAAAAAAAATTGCGGCGGGTGAAGCCACACAGCACAGAGCAGAAGAGTGTGTTGGAAACAGGGAGGAACGCAGGAGAAGCTCCAATGGTAAGGAGGGAGAGCAATTAATTGCTGCAGAATTTAGGCAGTGGAGCAGAGATCTGCAGATTGAATTACAGTCAGTCCGCACAGATATTTTATCATTGGCTGCGGATCTCAGAAAGGAAATGGCTGACTTGGGCTGCAGAGTAGAGGACACGGAAAAGCAGGTTGAAAAGTCAGTATCACATATGGATAAGCAAACAGAGGCCCTTGAGCGTGCAGATGAGGAGATCAGAGATAAATAGGAAGATTTGGAAAACAGATCGCAATGAAATAACCTGCATTTTCGGTGACTGCCTAAGAAGGAGGAAAGCATAGTTACTCACCTGTAACAGGTGATCTCCAGGAACAGCAATAATTTACTCTTCACATATGGGAGATGTCGGTACTGACGGAGCCCGCGCGGGAACCTTCTTCGGCATCCAATAGGAAAGCTTTTGGGAGCATCCCACTGGGCCTGCGTTGCTGCCTTCCCGTCCTTGGAACTCTCCCTCCTCAGTTGAGTTTGTAGCTGAGATAAAAGAAGAGAAAAAAGAGAAACCCTACAACTCCTAGGGGAGGAGGGTGGGTTGTGAAGACTAAATTCCTGCTTTTCCCGGAGATCACCTGGTACAGATGAGTAATTACACTATCTCCAGGAACAAGCAGAGGAACAAGCAGGAATGTAGTTTTCACATATGGGACTCCCTAGCTCCCAGATGCCAGAGAAATGACCTCAGAATTGGTAGATTTGCCTCAGAATAGGCATCAAGAGGTCATGGATCCTCTATGGATGTCTGGTGTCATTAAATTATGAGATGGCAGGTAGGAGTTGCCCTAAGTCTGAAAGAGGTGCTGGAGTACAGCCTGACCAAACATGGCATCCCAGCGGGAGTCCTTGTCAAGGCAGTAATGATCAGCAAAGGTATGCACTGAAGTAACTGCTTTGCAGATTTCGTCAATGGCCACAGACCGTAGGTTTGCTGTCGAGGCAGCCATGGCATGAATATTATGGGCAGTGATGTGCCCTTCAAGGGATAGTCCTGCCCTATCATAAGCAAATGAGATGCAGTCTGCTATCCAATTGGACAGAGTGCGTTTAGAAAATGGGAGACCCAAGTGACTAGGGTCAAAGGAAATGAACAACTGCAATGCTCTACAAAAGGGGACTGCTACTTCTGGAGAGAGATCTGTAATTCTAAGTATTTACTAATGGAAATTGTTCTAAATCTTGAGGAAAAAGGCATTCTTTAGATTAAAGCTGATTAATCTGTGAACCCAGTGTATTTGTCAGGGCTTAGTAGCAGCAAAGTTCTTTCAGTTTAAATTTAAAACACAGAAGAGAGCTTTCTGGTTAAATTTAGAACCTAACAGAGAGCTTCTAGTTTAAATTTAATACTCAGTCAGGGCCTAGTAGCAGCAAAGAGCTTTCAGTTTAAATTTACAATGCTTTCTGGTTAAATTTAGACCCCAAGACTCCCTCTATCCAAGCAAGGGCTGTGGGACTCCCCCTGGAAATTGGTCACAGATTATCTTAGAAGCACAGGACAGGGTACTGTGTAGCAGCCAGCTTTTAATAAGTCTTCTTTCCCTCTCTCTCTCTCCCTCCCTCCCTCCCTGACACCCACCCACTCCTGGGATAATCGTAGCTTTATAGATGCTTACACCTCTTAAAGGAAAGGAGGTGCCATATTCACGTTCAAGTGCAGCTGTTTTATCCTCATCAGGCATACATTAAGGACCTGATATTAATTAAGCTTCAGGTGAATAAGATACATTAAACGTATTAGGTATAGCTTTATTAGTATAAGTATCCCCAGCAACCCTTAGTAAGTAAAGAAACTTAAATAGCTAAACACAACCTTAAAACTAAGATGCAGACAGCAGTCCAGCAGTGAGATGGAGGCTTTCCAGTCTTTTGCATTGAGTGTCACATGTATGATTTTCTCCCAGTTGGTGAGGGGTCTTACGTGTGCACTAGGTGCAAGGAGCTCTTTGCTCTCAGGGAATGAGTCCGATCTCTGGAGGCTACAGTAGCAGATTTGGAGGACATAAGGAAGACAGAGAGGTACATAAACGAGACCTACACGGATATAGTCCTGATGTCCCACTTCCAGTCTGGCAGCATCCCTGTTGCCATGGAGGAGAGAGGTCACATGACAGGATAGCATCACCCTGGTGCGGCAGGAAGTGATCCTGTAGCTAGGACCTCTCTTCCAGGTGATGTAAAACCTCTCGCACCGAGGAAGTTTCTCCAGGGCCATGTGCCCATGAGGGAAGGGTTAGGACAGCCGTTATAGTTGGTGATTCGATTATTAGGCATGTAGATTGCTGGGTGACTGGTGGACGTGAGGATCGCCTGTTAACATGAATGCCTGGTGAGAAGGTAGCAGACCTCACGCGCCACCTAGACAAGGTCTTAGATAGTGCTGGGGAGGAGTCTGCTGTCTTGGTATATGTCGGTACCAATGACATAGGAAAATGTGGTAGGGAGGTTCTGGAGGCTAAATTTAGGCTTTTAGGTAGGAAGTTGAAATCCAGAGCTTCCAGGGTAGCGTTCTCCAAAATGCTTCCCGTTCCACGCACAGGACCCAAAAGGCTGGCAGAGCTCCGGAGTCTCAATGTGTGGATGAGACGATGGTGCAAGGATGAGGGTTTTGGATATGTTAGGAACATGGGAACATTCTGGGGAAAGGAGGGGCTCTTCCGAATGGATGGGCTTCACATTAACTGGGATGGAACCAGGCTGCTAGCATTAACCTTTAAAAAGTAGATAGAACAGCTTTTAAACTAGATAATAGGGAAGAGCCAACAGTCACCCAAGAGCGCATGGTTTGAAACAATGTATCCTTGAAGGATACTACCAAAAGAATGAAGTTAGGGCATATCAGCAGAGAGGTTCCAATAAAAACAAAAGTAGCCCAAATGCCCTTGAGTATGGAGCAGACAGAGCTTAAAGATTCCAAATTACCCCTGCCTATCGATAGCTAGATTAATATGAATAAAATACAGTTTCTAAAATGCTTGTATGCAGATGCTAGATGTCTAAAAAATAAGATGGGAGAGTAATAATAATATATAGCAATAAATGAGAGGTTAGATATGATTGATATCTCAGAGACATGGTGGAAGAAGGACAACCAGTGGGACACTGTGATATCTGGGTACAAACTATATTATAATGATAGAGCTGATCAAATTGGTGAAGGGGTTGGGCTCTATGTTAGAGAGGGCATTGAGTCACAAAGGATTAAAGTTTTGCAGGAAACAAAATTTGCTGTAGAATCTCTATGGATTGAAATTCCATGTAAAAAGGGGAAGGCGATGGCAGTGGGGGTGTACTGACCTGGCCAGAATGAACAAATGGATGATGAAATGTTCAAAGAAATCAGGGAAGCTAACAAAAGTTACAGAACAGTAATAATAATGGGTGATTTCAATTACCCTGGTATTGACTGGGTCAGTGTCACAGCAGGACATGCTAGGTAGATAAAGTTTCTAGATGAAATAAATGACTGCTTCTTGGAGCAGCTGGTTAATGAACTGACCAGAGGGGAAGCCATTTTGGACTCAGTCCTTAGTGGAACACCAGATCTGGTACAAGACATAAGGGTGTTAGGGCCACTTGGCAATAGTGATGATAGCATGATCGCGTTTGATTTAATTAATGGAGGAGGGATGGTAAGGAAATCCACAGTACTACCTTCTAACTTTCGAAAGGGAGACTATGATAAAATGAGGAAAATAGTTAAGAAAAAACTAAAAGGAGCAGTTACAAAGATTAAAGACTTACATCAAGCTTGGGTGTTGTTGAAAAATACTATCTTGGAAGCCCAGACCAGCTGTATTCCACACTTTAAGAAAAAAGATTTTTGTCAAAACTAAAAAGTCACAGGATAGGAGGCAGTGTACTATTCTGGATAAGGAACTGGTTAAAAGATAGAAAGCAGAGGGTAGGGCTAAATGGCCAATTTTCCCAATGGAGAAAGGTGAAAGCGTAGTTACTCACCTGTAACAGGTGTTCTCCAGGAGCAGCAGGAATCAGTCCTCACTTATGGGTGACGTCGGCGCCGACGGAGCCCTCGCGGAGCAATTTTCCCCAGCTTTCAAAGAAAGCCTTTGGGAATTGCAGCGCGCATGCGCGGTCCTCTTCCCGCCCAAGGGTGCCATCTTAGCCAGTCAGATGACATAGCTAAAAAAGACAGCATAAAAAAATTTGCAAAAAGAACATAAGCAGACGATTGCAACTCCAAGGGGAGGAGGGAGGGTAGTGAGGACTGATTCCTGCTGCTCCTGGAGAACACCTGTTACAGGTGAGTAACTACGCTTTCTCCAGGACCAAGCAGGAAGTCAGTCCTCACTTATGGGACTCCCAAGCTCAAGGCTACCGGAGACCCTAAGCACAAAAATGAGCTCCCTCTAGCTCAGCAGCACAGAAGGAAAGAATCTTCGCTGAATTATCACCCACCGGTAGCCCACATCCGGGATGGAGGGTAGGAGTTGCTCAGACCTCAAAGAGATTACGGAGGACTGCCTGTCCGAAAGCACTGTCCCTGCGGGACTCCCTCTCGAGACAGTAATGGACCGCAAAAGTCTGGCTCGAAGACCAAGTAGCGGCCCGGCAGATGTCTGCCAGCGGAACAGAGCGGAGGTAAGCCACTGACGTGGCCTTTGCCCGAACGCAATGAGCCGTGACTCGACCTTCCAAGGAGAGTCCGGCTGCCCCATAAGCCCAAGTGATACAGTCCGCAACCCAGGTGGACAGTGTACGCTTGGAGACCGGGAGCCCCAATTTATTGGGGTCAAAAGACACAAAAGCTGAGCAGCTTTACGGTGCTCCCGCGTACGGTCAAGGTAGAAGTTCAAAGCCCTTCTACAGTCCAGGGTATGGAGGACCATTTCAGCTCGGCTGGAGTGTGGTCTGGGAAAGAAGGTTGGAAGTACCACCTCCTGATTGATGTGAAAAGGGGAGACCACTTTTGGAAGAAGAAATTTTGGGTGAGTCCGTAGGACTACCCTATTTTTGTAGAACCGAGTGTAAGGGGGATCAGACACGAGGGCCTGCAATTCACTTACGCGTCTAGCGGAAGTGAGGGCTATCAAGAACAGTGTTTTCCAAGACAGAAAACGGAGAGAACAGGTAGCCATAGGTTCAAAAGGCGGACAGGTGATCCGCTGCAAAACCACATTCAGGTCCCAGTCAGGCGCTGGCGGGCGCAGAGGTGGTTTAAGTAGAAGGAGACCTCGGAGAAACCTCGCTACGAGAGGGTCGCTGGAGAGAGGTCTACCGTCCACCGGCACATGATGTGCCGAAAGAGCACTGAGGTGAACTTTGACGGAGTTGGACTTAAGTCCCAGATTAGAGAGGTGTAGCAAGTACTGCAAGATCACCGACACCGGGCAGGAGAGGGGATCCTGAGACTGTTGGGTACACCAGACGGCAAAGCGACGCCATTTAAGGGCGTAGCATTTGCGGGTAGAAGGCCGTTGCGAAGCCAAGACGACCTCCTCACCTCTGCCGGCAGGAGAAGGGGAGCAAGGACTACCCTCTCAGCAGCCAGGCCATGAGGTTGAGAGACCTGAGGTTGGGGTTGTAGTAGAGACCCCTGATCCTGAGTGAGGAGATCCGGTTGTACCCCCAGAGGGAATGGATCCTCCACCGCTAATTGCAGCAGGAGCGGAAACCACGGCTGTCTGGGCCAACGAGGGGCCACCAGGATCATGAAGGCTTTGTCTCGGAGAACCTTGAAAAGAGTCCGAGAGACTAGCTGGATTGTAGGGAAAGCGTACAGAAGGCTCCCCGACCATGAAATTAGAAAAGCGTCCGCCGCAACCCGAAGGGGGTGTGGCTGACGAGAGCAGAAGCGAGGAAGCTGACGGTTGTGAGGACTGGCAAAGAGATCCACCGTGGGGAGGCCCCACTTTAGGAAGAGCTTCTGAACTACCAAGGGATCCAGACGCCACTCGTGCGGCTGGAGGATCCTGCTGAGTTTGTCTGCCAGGCAATTCTCTTGGCCCGGGAGATAAACTGCCTTGAGGAGAATGCCGTGACTGACGGCCCAAGAGCAGAGCTTCTGAGCCTCCCGGCAGAGGAGGAAGGAGCCTGTGCCCCCCTGCTTGTTCACGTAGAACATGGCAACTTGATTGTCCGTCTGGACAAGGACGGACTGGTGGGAAGTCAGGTGGGAGAAGGCCTTGAGAGCCAGGCGGATCGCCCTGAGCTCCAGGAAGTTGATCTGCTGAGCAGACTCCCACGTGGTCCAGAGGCCCTTAGTACGTGCCCCTTGGCAATGTGCTCCCCAGCCCAGGAGGGATGCATCCGTGGTCAGCACCCGGGTCGGCTGAGGGGACTGGAAAGGCATTCCGAATATCAGGTTCGGCTGCTGAAGCCACCACCGGAGAGACGAGATCAGCGGCTCGGAGACGCGCACTAGGTCTGCTAGGCCGCCTGTGGCTTGTCGCCACTGCTGGCGGAGACACCATTGAGCAGGCCGCATATTCAGGCGGGCATTGGGGGTCACCATGGACGGTGGAAGCCATATGGCGAGCAGTCTCAGGAAGCGCCTGGCGGAGACCAGGGGCTGGCTGCGAAAAACGGTCGGCTAGGTCCATGAGCCGTTGAGCCCTGTCGAGCGGTAGGAACGCTCGTGCCCGAGGCGTGTGTAGCCTTGCGCCGATGAACTCGAGATCCTGTGAGGGAGCAAAGTGGACTTTGCGAAATTTATAACAAAGCCCAAGTACTGCAGAAGAGTCACCGTGCGGCGTGTGGCGCTGGTGACCTCCGGAGCGGACGCCGCTCTGATGAGCCAGTCGTCAAGGTACGGAAAGACATAGAGGCCGTGAAGCCGGAGATGGGCCGCCACCACCGCGAGACATTTTGTGAAGACTCGCGGAGCGGAGGACAGGCCAAAGGGCAGTACTCTGTACTGGTAATGATTTCCTGCCACCACAAACCCTAAGTATTGGCGGTGGCTTGGGTGGATGAGGATGTGCGTGTAGGCATCCTTTAGATCCAAGGAGCATAGCCAATCTCCCTGCTGGAGGTAGGGCAGAAGGATTCCAAGGGTAAGCATCTTGAACTTCTCCCGCACGAGGAACTTGTTGAGGTTGCGCAAGTCCAGGATGGGTCTGAGGCCTCCTGTTCTCTTTGGTATTAGAAAATACCGGGAATAAAAACCTTGACCTCTCAGGTGGTGTGGGCACCGGTTCCACCGCCTGATCCTGCAGAAGACCTGCTAACTCCTGAAGGAGTAGTTCCTGTGCAGGAGGGGACGTGGAGGTTCTCCCGGAAAATAGGAGGGAGGGACCTGGTAGAAGTGGAGAAGATAGCCTTCTCGCACGACTTGAAGCACCCAGGCATCTGCGGTGATGCTGGACCACCTGTGGGCGAAGGTGAACCAGCCGGCCTCCGGTGCTGGGAGGAACCAGCGGGGGGGGAGAGGCTATGCTTAGTGAGTCAAAAACCCCCACCCTGCGGAGCAGGGGCTGGTGGTGCAGGCTTGGGGGCTTGCTGCCTACGGGACCCGTTACCCCGTCCCTTGGCCTGCTGGCCCTGTTGGGGAGCTGCAGGGGCCTGATAATGGGGGTATTGTTTGTAGGCAGTCGCCTTCCTTGGGTAAAAGGACTTTTTTCCCGAGCCCTTCTTTTTCTGGGAAGGGGCAGAGGTCTTCCTAGAAAGCCTGGTCCTGAGTGAGAGTCTCAGTCTCAATTTGTGCAGCCTTCTCAGCCATGGGCTTGCCAAAGAGGTTTTCGCCTCGGCAGGGGACATCGACCAACTTGTCCTGCACCCAGGGCTCAAGGTCTGACGACTGAAGCCAAGCCTGTCGGCGGGCACCGATGCCGGCTGCGGCCACTCGAGCCGATGCTTCAAAGCCATCATAGGCTGCTCGGGACATGAACTTTGAGCATTCCCGAATGCCAGTGGACAAGGCCAGGAACCTCCGCAAGGGTTCCTCGGACAAACCAGCGGAGAATCCGGCTAGTTCTTTAGCCAGATCCCGGAGATACATGCCCATGTATAGCTGGTAGGTCTGGACACGACATGCGAGCATAGAGCCCTGGAAACACTTCTTACCAAGGCCATCCAGGTTACGGGCCTCCCTGCCAGGAGGCACCGAGGAGTGCATCTTCTGGCTCTTAAGACGATGCATGGCCGATTCCACTACCATGGAATGGTGTGGTAGCTGTGCCTTTTGAAAGCCAGGTCTCTTGCGGACTCGATAGATAGAATCGACCCGCTTGCTCAGGACCGGCGAGGAGGCCGGACTCTCCCACATGCGGAAGAGTAGTCGTTCCAGCATAGGAGGAACCGGTACAGTAAAGTGTTCCCTTGCGGGAGAGTCATACTGGAGGGCGTCGAGCTCTTCGGCTCGAGGCTCCTCCTCGGGGTCCGCAGGGAAGGCCAAAGCCTTGGCCATATCCCTGACGAAGTCCGAGAACCGGGCATCCTCCGGGGGGGACTGCTTCCGAGGCTCGGACTCCGGTGAGTCCGAGGGGACACACCGAGTCCGGAAAGAATCAGGCGACTCTTCCTCCTCAGACTCCCAGACCGACTCCGACGAGGACTCGGTGGGGTCGGCCCGGGCAGGGCGCGGCGCCTGCCGCCCCGACGCCGAGGGAGTCGGCGTCGGCGACCTCGGTCCCGAACGGGAGGCCGAGGGTGACCTCGACCGAGGATCGACTCGAGTTCGCATCGACTCGAGGATCGGCTCGGTCTCCAGGGTCGACTTGGACGTCGACGTCCCGGCGGTCGGGGCAGCGGCGCCAGCGAGGCCAGCGAGCAGTGCCCGCTGCTGGTCCATGAAGGCAGACAGTCTGCTCTCCAAGGCCGTCAACCTGAGTCCGAGCTCAGGTGACCCAGCAGCCCCCGACTCGGGCCCCGACGGCGTCGGGCCCGACGTCAGCTGTCGCGGAGGCGAGTCCAAAAGGACCACAGGACTTACCCGAGCAGGCATCTCCGACTCCAGGCGAGGTCGCTTCGTGAGGTGCTCCTTCTCCAAGGACCCGGGGCGGCTGTCGGGGCTATGCGACCTGGCCCTCGCGGAACCAGGAGCGTCCACCGACGCCGCCCTCGCGGGTTTCACCTTCCGACGATGGTCCCCGGAGGAGAACCCTGTCGGAGGAACTCCGGCGACGGTCCCGAGCTGGAGCCTTTGGACGCGGAGGCCTCCGACGAGGTCCGGGTACGGCTGTGGTCAGCGAAGATCCTATCACGCTGATGCCGCCGACTTCTCAACGCTTTGGAGGACATTTTGCCGCAGGGCCCACAGATCAGTTCCTCATGATCCGGGCCCAGGCAGCGGAGGCAAAAGTCGTGTGTGTCAGTTAGTGACATATTTCGGTCACACTGACCACACCGCTTAAACCCACTGGCAGCCATCGGGGGAAAAAGGGCCCCTGCGAGGTCAAAGGACCGGGCTGCCAGGGAAAAATCGAAAATGAAAGCTGACTAAGTCAGAAAAACCGAAAAAAAGGAAGAGGACTCGTGACCGGCGTCGCGAGTCCGGGCGGGAAAAAGACCGGCGTCGAACCGAAGGAAAAAGAATAAAATAATGAAGAAATATCGACTTTTTCGCGGGGACAAGACGGGGACGTCTGTAGGGCTCCGCGGAAAAAAGAAGACTGGCTAAGATGGCACCCTTGGGCGGGAAGAGGACCGCGCATGCGCGCTGCAATTCCCAAAGGCTTTCTTTGAAAGCTGGGGAAAATTGCTCCGCGAGGGCTCCGTCGGCGCCGACGTCACCCATAAGTGAGGACTGACTTCCTCCTTGGTCCTGGAGAATAGTGGAGTACCCCAAGGATCTATTCTGGGTCCGCTGTTTTTTGACATATTCATAAATGACCTGGAAAAGGGCCTAGGAAAGAGCAACTTAACTATGATTACACGATGCAAGGTTCCATATTAGGAACCACCACCCAGAAAAAGATTTAGGCGTTCTTGTGGATAACATGTTAAAACCCTCTGCCGTGTGCAGCAGCAGCCAAGAGAGCGAATAGAATGCTAGGTATCATAACAAAAGGAATGGAAAATAAAGGATATTATAATGACTGTATCGTTCCATGGTACGACCGCACCTTGAATATTGTGTGCAATTCTGGTCGCCATATCTTAAAAAATGAATAGCGTTATTAGAAAAGGTACAGAGAAAGAGCCACCAAAATGGTAAAGGGGATGGAAGGATATCCCTATGAAGAGAGGCTATAAAGGTTAGGGCTATTCAACCTTGAAAAGAGACAGCTGAGGGGAGATATGATAGAGGTGTATAAATTAATGAATAGAGTGGAGCAGGTAAACGTAGATCAATTGTTTACATCATCAGAATATAGAAAGAATAGGGAACATGCAAGGAAGCTACAGGGTAACCTATTTAAGACTAATAAGAGAAAATATTTTTCACTCAATGTGTAATCAAACTCTGGAATTTGGTTACTGGAGGATGTAGTATAAGCTGTTAATGTTGCTGGGTTTTAAAAAAGGTTTGGACAAGTTCCTGGGGGAAATGTCCATAAACCCATTATTAAAAGGGACCTAGAATATCACTGCTTGACCCAATACAAGCATTGTGGAACCTGTGTCTTTTGGGGAAACTGCTAGGTACTTATGACCTAGATTGGCCACTGTTGGAAACAGGATACTGCGCTTGTTGGACCTTGGTCTGACTAGTATGACATATTTTATGTTCTTATGTTCAAGTCCTTTAAAAAGGTTGCCTCTGCCCTAGAGGAATGTGGTCTAGGGAAAAAGACAGGAAGGTAAACTGATTGAGATGGAAAGGAGACATCACCTTTGGCATGAAATGGGGGTGAGTCCTAAGGACAACCTTATCATGGTGGAACCGGGTATAAGGTAGATCTGCCACCAAAGCCTGAATTTCACTAATGCATCTAGCCAAAGTGAGATCTTCTAGGAAGATCACCTTCCATGAGAGAAACTTTAAGTGAGGTTGTGGCTAAAAGTTCAAAAGGCAGCTTTAGGAGCTGCCCTAAGACGTTAAGATCCCATGCCACCGGATGGTGGTCTGATGGAAGGCTTGGTTAAGAAAAGTCCTCTCATGAAACACGCCACAAGCAGCTGTGAGAAGGTAGGCTGTTCATCCAATGGATGGTGAGAAGCAGCAATTGCACTGAAATGAACCCTCACCGAGTTTGTCTTTAGACCAGAGGAAGAAAGATGTAGGAAATACTGAAGGAGAGCCTCTATAGGAACTGAAAAGGGATTAAGCTCCTTCTGGGTACACCAGGCAGAGAACCTACGCCACTTAAGTTCATAAGACCGTCTGGTGGACGGTTTCCTGGAGGCTAGCAGGATCTCTACTTCGTAAGTCAGGTTAAAACTTTGTAAGACTATTCTTTCAGCAGCCAAGCCATAAGATGGAGAGACTGTGGATTGGGATGAAATAGCTTCCTCTCCTCCTAGGAGAGGAGATCGGGATCTGACCCGAGACTCAGGGGGTGAGTCTGAGAGAGACAGAGCCGGAGAGGTTGCTGTGACCAGCACGGGGCTATGAGAATCATTTTGCCCCTTTCTGCTTGAAGCTTGAAGAGTGTTTTGGGAATCAGTGGTATGAGAGGAAAGGCATACAGGAAATCCTGACCCCAGGGAAGGTGTAAAGCAGTCACCTGCAGTAAACTGGACATCAGGGTTCTGGTGCAGAAAACGAGCGCACAGTTTTGCGGAGTGGCAATAAAAGTCTATTTCCAGAGTTCCCCAGGTCTGAAAAGATGAAGGAGGTTGTCTGCGGATGGAGGGACCATTCGTGTGGAAGAAGGATCCAACTCAGTATGTCCGCTAGGACATTTTTCTGTCACGGGACGGTACAATGCTTGGAGGTGTATCTGATAAGCAATGGAAAAAAGACCAAAGCTTGACAGCCTCCTGGCAGAAGGCCCAAGATCCCGTTCCTCCCCGTTTGTTCACATAGAACATGGCTACCTGTTCTATGTGAACACTGGACGAGAACTCTGTGGCACTGTAGGAGTTGTTGAAACGCCTTGACGGCATTGAAGATAGCACAAAGCTCTAGGAGATTTATCTGGAGCTGTGACTCCTGCTCCATCCACAGGCCCTGAGTGGAGAGAGGGCCTAAGTGGGCTCCCCAACCCAATTTGGAGGCATCCGTTGTCAGGATGCATTGATGTTTAGGCATCTGAAAAGATGACCCTACAAGAAGATTTCTTGGGGTACACCACCACAGAAAGGACTCGGTGAGCAGGTCTTTGACTTGGATCTGGTCCTTGAGGGCCCCAGAAACCTGTTTCCACTGTAATGCAAGGGTCCGTTGGGCTGTTCACATGTGCAATTGGGCATTTGGAACCACATGTACTGTAGAGGCCATATGCCCCAGAATTTGTAGCATCTCTCTGCCTGAAAGGTAGTCCCTGAGCCATATCTGAGATGCAAGCTGTACTAGTCAAGTACAAACGGTCCTGGGGTAGAAATGCCCTTGACCGTTGAGTGTCTAGAAGAGGTCTTATGAATTCTATTGTTTGAGTGGGAAATAGATGAGATTTGGAAGATTTATCACAAATCCCAGATCTTGCAGTACTTGAATTGTACGAAGGAGGAATAGATGAACCTCCTGTGAAGTAGCTTCTCTTATTAGCCAGTTATCTAAGTAAGGGAAGATGAAAAATTCCAATCATCCTTAGATATGCGGCTACAACCGCCATGCACTTTGTGAAGACTCTTGCGGCCAGAGGCGAGTCCGAAGGGAAGGATTCTGTATTGATAGTGATTTCCCTAGAAAATGAAGTGTAGACACTTCCTGTGTTCTGAAAGAATGAGGATATGAGTATACACTTCTTTTAGATCTAGACAACAGAGCCCAGTCCTGATTCTGGAGATAAGGTAGAAGGATTCCTAGTGAGATCATCTTGAATTTCATGCGGACTAGAAAACTTGTTTAGGTTTCTGAGGTCTGCGATGGGTCGATATGCTTTGTTTTTCGTTGGTATGAGAAAGCAGGGCGAATAGAACCCCATCCCTTGTTGGGGTGTTGGAACCTCTTCTATGGCATACCGTGACAGAAGAGAGGTAACCTCTTGCTGCAAGAGAGCAGTGAGTGGGGGGTTGAGCATGATATTCCCCAACTAGAGTGGAGGGGGGTATGCTTTGTAAATGAAGCCTGTACCCTTCTCACACTATGGTTAGTGTCCACTACTCTGAGGTGATAAGATGCCACCTGTGGGCATAATGGAAAAGTCTGCCTGCTATGTGGCGGGATGGAGGCTCTCCAGAGGCAGGGTGGCTATGTTCTCTAGGAAGAAGTCAAAAACCAGGCGTAGATTGGGTCTGTGCAGCTGGTTGGGATTTAGGAGCCTGTGGCTTTTTCTATTGCTTGGGAGGCTGTTGCCGCTTCTGGTACCCTGAGGTTGGTATTGAGAAGCTGGGGGGTAAGAAGGGTAAAATTTCTTCTTCTTACCATAGAAAGCTTTCTTTGCAGGCTGTCTTTTCTTGGCAGGGTTGGCAGTAGCTTTGGAAAGTTATTGAGGGTGGTATTCTCAGACTCTAACTGAGAAGCCTTATCTTGCCAGTCCTTTCCAAACAGGTTCTCACCAGTACAGGGAATATTACCCAGCTTGTCTTGAACCCATTGTTCAAGATCTGAAGCCTGAAGCCAGGCAATCCTATGTGCACCTAGGTAGATAGATGTTGCTCTGCTAGTGCATTCAAAATAGTCAAAGGTTGTCCTATTGACAAACTTCTAAACATTCTGGGCATGTTTGACTAATGTAAGATAGTCTGCCCTCTTTATCATCCCGGAGAAGAGGAGCCATTGATTCCAGATCCCTAGTTACCGCCTTAAGGAACATACCCATGTAGAGTATGGATGAACTTATGCGAGCTGAAAGCATGGAGGCCTAAAGCACCGCCACCCAAGGGCATCCAAGGGTTCTCTATTCTTTGCCTGGGGGGATTGGGAGAGTGCATCTTAGAACCCTTAATTCAATGCATAGCCAATTCTGCTACCATTGAGTGGTGTGGAAGCTGCGTTTTCTAGAAACCGGGACTTTCTTGTACCCAACACATGGTATCACATCGCTGAGTATGGGGAGAAATGGTGAGGGGCATTTCCCACATCCGGAGCATAAGATCCTGGAGTATATGGTGAATAGGCAGAGTAGTCGCCTCTTTAGGAGCTGTAGGGTATTGGAGGATCTCCAGTTCCTCTGCTCTGGGTTCTTTCTCCGATGTAGGAGTAATGGATAGGCCCTTCACCATATCCTTGATAAACTCTTGAAAAGACATATCTTCTGGAGGGGACATGCACTGTTTGCAGTGATGGTGAGGCTTCCTCTGGAAAGACTTCGCATTTCTCGAGTGCCAATTGATTCATCATCTAAAGAATCAGAAATGGTAGAATCAAAGTATCGGTAGGAGCGATGTGCTCTGCTCTTTTATGATCCTGGTACTATTGAGGGTGGAATCGGCCCAAGACTTGCCATACCAGTAACTCGGAACCAGGAACGGACTCGAGGGCCGTGATGGGTGGAAGTATATCGAGCGGCATGAAACTCTATGCAGACTGCATTAGCAGCATTGACAGTACCGACAGTAAGGTCCTGACCAGTACCGCTGCCACTTACAGAGCCGCTAGACTCCGCTCAATGGCCAGTATACGCTGATCCATAGAGCTTACATGATGCCTGGGTATCAGTTCCAGAAGCATGGGCTACTGTCCCAGAGCATGGCACCAGGAGCTCTCCTGAGGTGGAGGCCTTGGAAGCATCCTGGACTCCTTTGGTGGCTTTGGAGAGGAGATCCTCAAATCAAGGTTGTTTGGCCAGTAGATCCAACTCCAGGGCAATGCTCGAGGCATCTTTATGTTTAGATAGAGATCTACCCTTGGGAGGATGGCCTGTCTTCGAGGAAGACTTGTGTTTCGATACCTGAGATCCATATAAAGAAGACGATGCCTCGACAACGTTGAAGCGAGTGAAACTGCATCTGAAGCAAAGAGGAGCCGAGTTTTGCGGCCCGATTCTGTAGGCCTCTCTTTGTCATCTTTTTGCATAGGGGAAATTCAGATGGCTGGTGATCTGGGCTGAGGCATTTAAACACCAGTCATGGGTATCAGTAGGCAGAGATGGTGCTACCACACTTAGAACATTTCTTAAAAACACTGGCTGTTTTTCCATCGTTGTCAGTAGACTGGATGGAAGACCTAAGGCCTAAAATGACATTGATGCACCTGAAAGAATTAAAGTTCATTTTTTGTTTTTTTTTACAGAAAGAAAAGAAATAGAATCAAAGATATCGGGACTGACGTTCAATGGGAAGGCAGACCCAACCAGAAAAAATAACAAAGAAGAATGAAGAAATTTTCTGCGGTGACAGGATTTGCTTCCTGCTGGCTCCACAGAAAACGAAGGAGGGAGGAGTTCCAAGGGTGGGAAGGCAGTGATGCAGACACAGTGGGATGCTCCCAAAAGCCTTCCTATTGGACGCTGGGGAGCGTTCCCACACGGGCTCTGTCGGTTAACAACATCACCATATTGTGAAGATTACATTCCTGCTTGTTCCTTGAGATTAGGAGGACTGTAACAGTACTGT
>CM066036.1:607790175-607842547 GCA_033557465.1 Ichthyophis bannanicus
TCATAACATCAATGACGTAGCAATCCCTTCACACCATCTCATTCCTTGCTCAAGCATTCTTCATTTGGATTTTAGACAATTTTGTCTACCACCTTAGCCTTCTATCAAAGTGGTCACACAACATTGGGGATACTTTTAACACAATGGGTATATGAGTACACATACACTAATACTTACAAGGGAAACTGGGCAATGGAGGTTTACGTGGCTTGCCCACGACCACAAGGCGCACCTAGCGGGACTAGAAAAACACCCAGTCCTCTTCCGGCTCAAGGTTGCTGTCCTCTAGTGGGATTACCCTACGTGGGTCTTGAAACCTTAACCCCCACAACATCTTTTAATTCTTCTTTTTCTGTTAGTCAAATTGTAGCAGCAGAGCGCAGACAGACCAATGATACCAGGAGTCTGTTCCGAGGGCCCCCCCCCCCAAATCATTTATTTGTGCACAAGTCTCACGCAGAATCAAATTCAAAATGGCTGAGCAATGTTCCTCTGGCAAAACAACAACTTTTATAGACTTTTGCTCCATTCTATTTATTGAAAAACATTTCATTGGTCCCGGTAACCTCCCGTACCTCCCGGACCTCCTCTATTGGCATCCCGGTACTGATATGATTAGCCAATTTAGGTTCTTGGAGTGGGCGCAGCACCGGCTTACCCCCCCTGCTATCCCCAGTTACACTGGCCAGTTCAGCCACCAACTTGTTTCTTGCCTACTTCCAAGGCCATTGGGCTAGTTAGTACGTGTAGGGAAGCAGGGCTCTGTAACCCGTCCTGTAAGCAGTTTTAATTTTATAAAATCCTCTTACAGCTGTATTTTCTTATCAGTGGATTTCAAACATGTTTTTCTGTATTTTACAACTTTCAGTTCTGCTTGTCCTAAGCGAATCCAATACTTTTTACTGATTTCTAATTCTACAATAGCAGCAAATTTGGGGAGGTTTAATTCCTATGGGCCTCTTCACAGGCTTCATTTACAGGTCAAGCGAGTTAGGGCCTGTCTGTTTATGTGCGATACAGGTGTGACGGGTGGTCACAGGCCGTCACCTGCCACATTCCCCCCTGTGATTAATCTCACCCTATGCTTAATAAGGTTTGAGAATTACATCACCTTAAAACGGTTCATATCATGGGTCAGATATTCCAACTATATGCAGGAGGTTTAGGTGGCGTATAAGGGCTATAATCCTAGTTGCGGTCTTCCGCTCTACTGTATCGTGTTCAATAGCCCCTATGAAATAAGGGGTGCACTACAAACCGGTGGGAAATTTTATACATGGTGAAACAGTTAAAATGTACAGGCAATGGATTATTAGGGTAGCGTGGGTTGGTGGAAGTGATAAGGAAAAGTTTTAAGTCCTCCTAGCAATGAGAAAAAGATTAAGCAAACCAGTTAGGAAACTTTAAGTGAATGCCAAAGTTCTGGCATAGGGCACATAAGCTTGCTTTCGCATAGTTTCAGCAATTTCTTCTTCAAAACCACTTGACCTTGGCCATCTATGTTCAAACCAACAATTAGTTTAAATTCAGCTTACCACATTTACTTCCTCCTTCAGCTGCTAACAAATAATCAAGTGCTAAGCGGTTTGTTGATATATTCGCAGTGCGGCATTTGGGTACTCTGTCTAGCTAAAAGTGTAAGAGCTTAGGCTAGTCTCATTGGTTATTATTTCAACTACTTGCTTGTAAGCGGATAATACGATTAAGTCATATAGACTGGGGTTCGATAGCCCCACATACCATCATCATTCCAGGGTGCAGGCCCATAATATTCAATGATTTCTTTTCTGGTGGCCAATCATCCACCCTCCCACTTCTCCCACTTGCCTACCGGGAGGGGTGCCATCTACTCTCTGTCTCAGTGCTCTTTGATGTCTGTGATTAGTTGTTGTTAACCACTGGGATCCTAATTGTTCTCCATGGTTCCGTGTTTTGCTAAGACAAGACAGAAGGTCTGATGGTCCCTAAGGACACACGCCCCTCCCCAGTGGTGTAGGGATGGCGGGCTATGCTCGCTTTCCACTAGATCACCCAGTACTGGGCCAGGTGGGGCTTGCCAGGCATGAGGCTTGGCAAAATTAGTCCATAAATGAGAAAGCTCAGGGAATCTCGGCCAATGGGTTAGGGGGTTCAGTCGTTTTTTTAATTTCCTGACCACCACAGATCACGTCTTTTTGGTGGTGTCATCATAGATAGAACTTTTGGCTAAGACAGACCAAGCTGTCCTACCTGTTGTCTGGAACTGGGGTCCAGTTCGTGCATAGCAAAGACGTCCAACTATTGAGTGCGCTAACACCCCATTCGGCTAGTAGTCTTATGTAGCTTTCAGTTTGATTGTAAGTCATAGAATAATTCAATTCTGGTCTTCCCATGCCGCAACACATGGTGAACCCATTTGTGTCCCCCCACAAAAGTAATCAATCTGAAGATTTTTAGACTGGATACTACTGCTCCAGCTAATTATTAAAAATAAGTTCTGAGAGGGATGGGGAATTTCAAAACTTATTTTCCAATACATGGGCTTCATAGAAGTGTGTCGTGGATATGGTATCTTTAGATGATTGTATGGGCTTGCGGTATTTAATTTTATATATATTATGGGTCCTGGATCTGATCCAGACCCCGCCACATTCGTAGACCAAAATCGGAATTCCTTGTTTCCAATTTTCAGGTCTCAGACCAACAAGCTCTAAGAGGGCTGCAAGCATTTATTTCTTACATTTGTCTATCCTTTGACATCTGGTCTCCGCAATGCAAGCCATTCGATTATCTTTGGTAATTATCTACCATTCCAATCCAGGTGGCATAGAGAAAACACATTTCCCATCTTGGGCAGAAGTAACTCTGACTCTGGGGCTGTACTATATACATCGGCTGAGACTTTCTTTTCCTGTGCATGATCCCCATCCAGTGAGTCCCTTCGGGACACATATATTTGCCATTCCATGGTGTTATGTTTTTTCCCAATTACCACACTTAGGAACGAACTATCTATTGATTACTTCACAGCATTCAAAAGACACTGTCGAGACGGCTGGCCTGGGTGAGAATCTTCCACCAGTCTTGACCAATGCCTATATTTTATTGAATTTTTGCAAGGTTATTGTGGGGTAATGTAGTTCATTCACTTCCAGACATCAGGCTGCTGACAATAATTTAGTTTGTGCACAGTTGTTAAGGATCCACTAAGATACTTCTTTATTTATGGGGTTATTTCTCCCAGCACAGATTATGCTTGGTAGCACATTAAATTAAGGGTTTATTTCCTTGCTTGGCAGTGGTGTCACTTGGATAAAACAAAAGTCAAAATCAAAATCAGGAAAACAACCTTCAAACTTGTCAGGCAATTTAGCTAATGTTTTTTCTTAGCACTATCTCTAACAAACGAAAAAGCACAAAGACAGAAATAAACTGTTTCGTAATAAGGTTAACTTCTGTTTCCTTTCCACACAGATCCAGAAGTAATACGCTCCTATCTCACAAGCAATTAGGTGCCATCTCAACGCCCACCATCAGTTATCCAGCTGAAAGCCCTTTAGCAGGCTGCTATTCTACTGTGGGAGTTCAAATTCCCTGCTTCAGGAGCTTTTCTTAGTGGAATAAGAACAAATTTATTATTTCTTTGTGATGGCTACTTGTGCTTTATCCACAGAAAGTTACCAACGTAGTTTGGCATAGAGAGCAGTCCCATATCAAAACAACCAATCCTGGGATTGCTATTGATTTCCCCTTCATCAACAAGCATAGGGTAAATATCATGAAATGGCACAGGATGAATCTTTCAATGGAGCACTTTCAGGAGAACAACTTATTTTCCCTGCTGTCTTTCAAGGTTATAGCTAGGGCATAGATCAGTGTTCATACCTGAGCTTCCATTGTTGCTATAGTTCCTCTCTATATAGCCTGGCCAGTATGTAGTTCCAGTTCTTATGTCCAGCTTCCAGGTCCTGATCCATTGGACACTGGATCTCTCTTCACATACCTTCTGGCATAGAGTCTTAGAGGTCCCGCACTCCACGTGCAGCCGTCTCCTCTCAAAGGTTAGATCTGGTGATTCACACTTGTTCTGCAGCAACATGTCATCTGGCTTTCCCCAGTCCAATGGTCTATGCTGGCACTTGGAATGACCTCACCAGTATACGTACTGCCTTGGACCTCTTCGTAGGACCCTCTCAAAGCTATTTCAAAAAAAACTCCTCTTTCCTTCCAGAGGGTTGTTCTTCTCCTTCTCTATCCGGTTCCGGTTTGTGCTTCTGCTTCTGCTGATCCTTCAGATGAAACTGATGATCAAACTCAAGCTGATTCTCAGGATTCTGAAGAGCAATTCTCTGAATCATCCAAGGTGATCATGAAGATGTCTCCTCTGAAGAATAAACTCTACTCTGTATTCTGCTATAGCTGAGTGATCCTCCCTAACTACAGCGGCAGCCTGTGCTGAATTCAGGCCCTGCCCTTTGAGATGACACAGCATGCTGATTAGGGCCGCATTACCCTGCATAGACATCCTGATTGAAAACACACGTTTCCCCACTTCAGCTCCTCTCACCATGGAGCCGCTTTGGACCCCCAACCACCTCCGTTAGTCAATTCTGGGGACTGGTAGGTCTTTTATGGCAAAATTCTGTTTTCTCATTTCTACCAGCACTGACAGGTTGCTTGTTCAGAGTCACTTCACCTTTTCTATAGCCCTTCTTTCTCCGCCAGCCTATGAGTAAGCTTCCTTATCACAATACACAAATGCATATTTAACTAGGATCCCAAGGGCCAGAGGGGCGTCCCTCTGTGCATTGATCAAAGGTCCAGTGTGCATATTCCATCTCATTTCCAAGGTGTAATAGGATGGATTCTGATGCGGATTTTAAAGCATAAAACCTTTTAAGATTTACCCTTGGCTACAAACATTCAGTTCAGTGCTGTTATTAAATACACCCGAGTCACTTTGCCAGTGCAAGGAATACGTAAGAGTGATAAATACAAAGTCTGAGTTACTTTCACAAAATCGTAAACGGGCTGCAGTCATGTTAATAACATAATCTCCGGAATATCCTTCCTTAAAATGTGTGATCATACATTCTACTGGAGGGGTGATTCCTAGTAGACCCCGCCCCTACCCATTTCGATGTCGTGCGCGCAACAAACAGACAAAAAGGGAAAAGGAGGGCGGACCGTGAGTAAGGGGTCCTCTACGGCCCTAGAAAAACATATAGGGAAAAACAAATAACAAGCAAACGGGACGACAGTCGCTTCCCCCTTTTTACGACCTGAAACGCGGTCACCCGGTCAGGAACTGCGTTCTTCAGGGCTTCCGCCTTCGCTTGGTCCCGTGCTGCCAGACCTCTCATTCACACTTCATTCACACAATCATAGGCTAGCACAACGTAATCCCAGGAATGCAATCCAATCCGTGTCTATTCTGACTATTCTTGTTAAAATTCCCAAAAATACAAGAAGATGGGGGGTTTGCCTGCGAATACGCATGCGGGGTTAATAGCGCCCGTCTTTGCAGAGGTGATCAAGCTCTCTGTACCAAGTTCCAAGTTCCAAGTTCAAGATTCAAGTGGCAGTACTGCTCTTTCTTATCTGTCTAGACATACCAAATCAAAACGTATACCAACCGGATCCGGTCCTCAAAGTTTCCCAAGCAAGCGCATGAGTTGGACCTCAGACTCACCTCACTCGGGTTCGATGGTACTTTCGGCTCCAGAGCCGGGCCCCCAGCACGCCGCCGAGGTCCGGCCAGCTCCCTACGATGCAAGGGACCGGTGGCCCAGGGAGCGAGCCCCCGTCGGAAATGGGCGCAATCCTGGCAGTACCAAACCTGTAGAGGCGGAAAGTCCGTGGTATATTGGCCCTATATACCCTGCTAATACCACACACCTTCCCGGCCATACCGCCAACCAAGAATATGTCAGCAGCAGAGCGCAGACAGACCAATGATTACCCAGGAGTCTGTTTTCAGAAGGTCCAAATCCATTATGTGTGCACAAGTCTCAAGCAAGAATCAAATTCAAAAATGGGCTGAGCAAATGTTCTCTTGGCAAAACAACAACTTTTTATTATGAACTTTTGCTCCATTCTAGGTATAGAAAAAACATTTCATTGGTCCCGGTAACCTCCCGTACCTCCTACTATTGGTCCCGGTACTGATATGATATAAAATTAGGTTGCTTGGAGTGGGCTCAGTACCTGTTTACCCCCCTTCTAGTCCCAGTTACAATGGCCAGTTCCCCACACTTGTTTACTTTCCTACTTCCAAGGCCATTGGGCTAGTTAGTACGTGTAGGGAAGCAGGGCTCTGTACCTTTCTGTCAGCAGTTTTAATTAAATCCTTACAGCTGTATTTTCTTATCAGTGGCTTTCAACATGTTTTTCTGTATTTTTCCAACTTTCAGTTCTGCGTGTCTAAGCTAATCCAATACTTTTACTGAGTTCTAATTCTACAATAGCAGCATGTTGGGGGATGTGTAATTCCTATGGGCCTCTTCACAGGCTTCATTACAGGTCAAGCTAGTTTAGGCCTGTCTGTTTATGTCAGACACTGTGGATCACAGGCCTTCACCTGCCACAAAATAAAATGTGTCATAAACTACTACAACTGACATTTTTCCTAGGTCAAACCAATACAACTATTAGAACTCTCATACATCACAAACTGTGCTTGTGATTTCATGAGATGTAAAATTGCTTTTTTTTCTTCTCCAGTTATAAATAAATTGTAAAGTTTATTCATTTATTTTATTTCAATTATTGTTGTTAGTCTCCATAATCTAAAATTCTAAGTGGGTCACAACTAATAAAGCCAGTGACACATATTCCAATAAAACAATCGTAATTTATCTAAAATAAAAAGTTACATAACATTCTGGACACTTCAGAATACAATGGGGCCCTTTTACTAACATGTGCTGTGTGCTTAACATGCGTTTTAGTGTGCAGTAAACATGAGTGTGGTGGCCATGGTAACCATTACTGTGTGTCCATGACAGCTACCGTGTGCTAAAACTCGCATTAATTACCATTGTGCGATGGGTTTGAGAATGGGCAGATTACGGGCGGAGTGTGAGTGTGGAAAGCACACTGCCATATTTGCACAGGGGTGCATATCATGCACTCACTGTCAATGTGGCAATTAGCTCATGAGCAATTAATGATATTTCTCAGGGTGGCATTAGGTACAGGTGCATTATTTGAAAATGCTGCTGCCACGTTTTCCAGGGACATGTTAAACATGCCCTGATAACGCACTGTGGCAGGTGTAGGCCTGTGATCTACAATGTCTGACATAAGTAAGCCTAACTAGCTTGACCTGTAAATGAAGCTTGTGAAGAGGCCTATAGGAATTGCACATCCCCCAATATGCTGCTATAGAACTAAGAACTCAGTAAAAGTATTGAATTAGCTTAGACAAGCAGAACAGATGGAAAAATACAGAAATTCATGTTTAAAAACTGCTGACAGAAAAGTTCTAGAGCCCTGCTTCCCTGCACGTAGCAACTAGCCCAATAGCCTTGAAAGAAGGAAAGTAACAAGTTGGTGACTGACCATTGTAATTGGGACTAGAAGGGGGGTAAGTAGGTGCCGAGCCCACTGAAAGAATATAATTGGATAATCATATCAGTACCGGGACCAATAGAAGGGGTACGGGAGGTACGGGAGGTTACCGGAACCAATGAAATGTTTTTCTATACCTAGAATGAAGCTAAAGTCTATAAAAGTTGTTGTATTGGCCAGAGAACTTTGCTCAGCCATATATAAATTGACTATGCTTGAGACTTGTGCACAAATAAATGATTTGGACCTTCTGAACAGACTCCTGGTATCATTGGTTTGTCTGCGCTCTGCTGCTACAGCACAATTGTTGCACTTATAGTGCAGTGAGTGCAGACCCTAGTAAAAAAGGCCCCAAAATCTCCCTAGCAGATAGATATTGCTGTTACATTCAGATACAATAGGTATTTCCCTGTCCTCCAGAGGGCTTACCATCTAAGTTTGCATCTGAGATAATAGAGGTTCTATGTGACTTGCGCCAGGTCAGAAGGCGTGCCTACGGGATCTGAATACTGGTTTCTTTGGTCATCTAGACACTGATCTAACACCTAAGCTACTCCACTGTAACCACTAGGTTACTAGTATTGTTTTTTCTAAACATGCATCATGTTAGTTATATAAGATGATGTCATAGAAGACAATTTATGATGGTTTTTGTGAGGTAAGAGCCTCTCTCCTGCTTTGTTTCTATCAACTGTCAAACTAAGCACTTTTTAACGAGTTAGGTGAATGTGATAGCCAGAAAACAGCACTGAAGTGAAGTTCACATGCCGAAGATATATTCTAAAATGGAATCAATTTGTACTGTGTGTGAGTACTATGAAATATCTCTATTATCAGTCAGGGTCTTTTATTGACAAATGTATACTTCTCTTGAGTTTATCTGAGATTCATCACAAGTTTTTCATGAACAGAGATAGTGCTGTAGCAAAGTGCAATCAATGAATAAGTCCAGGAGTCAACTGACAGGGTCCAAGCCAGTTTATTGTGCACAGGCCCAGTCAGTCAAAGCTTCAAAAGGAACTGAGCAAAAATGTATACAGAGACATAACCATTTATACCTCTTTTTCAGTTTGATACATGAGAACTTTCTATTGGTTCCAACTCGATACATGCAAACTTCTCATTGGTTTTACATTCCCTTCATTTGTCCAATTAGAAATTCCTCCAGAGCCTAGCACCCGGCCCCCTCCCTTAGGATTGCTCTAACAATGGTACAGTTCTTGATTTCGTTACTTCTCTACTGCAAGGTTATCCCTAGCTCCAGGAATGCATATATTGAAACATTTCTGTTCTTTCTCACACAAGAGAATAATGGAAGACTTATGAATTCATAAAAACTTCTTATTAAGCAGTTTTAAAACAGTTTTCCCCACAAACAATTTTCACAGATTGTTGGTTCTTTTCTAGCTATAATGGGAGTTAGGATCCAGGCCTAACTTACAGGCCTTTCATAGTAGCAGGCCATGCTAGGCCATTGCCTACCACATTCCCCCCTTTGATTATTCTCACCCGCAGGTGGGGAAGGGTGAGAATTAAATCACTCATTAGTCAATTAACACATTATACTGTGTAATAGCATCATCATCATGGGGTATAGGGTAATATTGCCACATAGCTAATACCTTTGCAGCTGCCTTCCGCTCTATAGTGTTATCAATTGATGACGTTACCATGCGTAAGCAAAGGGGTAAGAGACAAGGGAGCAATAAGCACATGGCTAATATGAATAGTACAATTAACATAAGGGCTTTTAGACCACCAATCCATGAAAACAATGAACCAAACCACCCATCCATCTTCAAACTGTGCCAGGTCTGGACAGGCACAAATGTCTGCTCTCTCATCTGGGTGGAAGATCTTCAACTACATGCCCATTATTATCAATCTGTAAACAACAATTACTTAAATTCAACTTCCCACATACCCCACCTTCAGCTGCTAACAAATAATCTAAAGCTAAACGATTTTGATAAATGGCTGTGCGCATTTGCGTACTTTGCTTTGCCAGAAGGCTTAGTGCTTTACTAATTTCATTGGTTATTATTTCAACAACAGCTTACAAACGTATTATTCGATTAATCATGTAAACAGGAGTACGATATCCCCAAGTCCCATCCTGCTCCCAAGTAGCAGGACCATAGTATGAGATGATTCTTTCAGGTGTCCATTCTTCAGATGACGCGTCCCATTTGTCCCATTGGCCTATCTTCAAGGCCTCCTTCAGCTGTCGACTTCTGTACACAGGATACCCCAGTTGTTCTCCCTGGGATGTAGGCAAAAGGAAAAAGGAAAGTCGTATGGTTCCCAATACACATGCGCCTCCCCAGTGGTGACGGAGCCTAGCATATGCTCGGGTTCCGCAAATCCAGTACAGTCCAGGTGGTGCTTGCCAGGAATTATATGCTGCTAAGTTAGTCCAGATACTGGCAAGTTTGGGGAACTGAACTAGAGGATTGGAAGGTTCATTAGTGTTGACTCCTGACCACCAAGACGTCTTCTTAGTGGTACTGTTGTAGAACTTCTGATTGAGACAGACCAGCTGCCCCACTTCCATATTAAACAATGGTCCATAGCGAGAAAAGCATAAGTTATCTACAATGGAGTGGGCCAATACGCATTCACTTGTGGTATTGTGTATATTAGTCTGATTATATGGAATAGAATAGTTCAGTTCTTGTGCCTCCCAAGGCCATTGGTCTCCCATCGTTGTTCCTCCACAAAACAAACAGTCTGAAACATGGAGACTAGATGCAACTGCTCCCGCTAATTCAAGAAACAAGTTTTGGGAGGCAGGAGGAATTTCAAACTCTGCTTTCATGGCTTCATAGAAGGAGTGATGTATATGATAGGGTGAGGATACATGGGTCTTGGTGTTTAATTGCAGATATAAGATAGTCCCAGGATCTGTCCTTGGTCGATTCTTTTTAACATCTTTGTTAGTGATATAGCGGAAGGGCTGTCGGGTAAGGTTTGCTTCTTTGCAGATGATACCAAGATCTGCAATAGAGTAGACACCCAGGAAGGTGTAGATAACATGAGGAGGGATCTAGCTAAGCTTGAAGAATGGTCTAGAATTTGGCAGCTGGGATTTAATGTTAAAAAATGTAAGGTCATGTGTTTGGGCTGCAGCAATCCAAGGGAGCAATACAGTATAGGAGGTGAAGTACTTTTGTCCACTAAAGAAGAGCGGGACCTAGGCGTGGTTGTGTCTGATGATCTTAAAGTAGCTAAACAGGTAGAAAAGGCGACGGCAAAAGCTAGAGGGATGCTTGGGTGCATACGGAGAGGAGTGGCTAGCAGAAAAAGGGAGGTGATGGTGCCTCTGTATAAGTCTTTGGTGCGACCTCATTTGGAGTATAGTGTGCAATTCTGGAGACCGCACCTTCAAAAGGATGTGAACAGGATGGAGTCGGTGCAGAGGGTGGCTACTAAAATGATTAGTGGGCTTCATTATAAAGCATATGAGGACAGACTTAAGTATCTTAATATGTATACCTTAGAGGAAAGGCGGGATAGAGGTGATATGATTGAGATGTTTAAATACCTCCGTGGCATAAATGTTCAGGGAGAGAGCCTCTTTCAATTGAAAGCAAGTTCTGCTACGAGGGGACATGGGATGAGGGTGAAGGGAGATAGATTCAGGATTAATATGCGGAAATATTTCTTTACGGAAAGAGTAGTGGATCCATGGAATGGTCTCCCAGTGGAGGTGGTAGAGATGAGGACAGTAACTGAATTCAAAAAAGCATGGGACCAACACAGAGGATCTCTAAAGGTAAAAAGTGGACTGTTGTAGTTGTTGATATGGAAGGACAGACTAGATAGGCCATGTGGTCTTTTTCTGTCATCATGTTTCTATGTTTCTATACCTCCTCCTGCTATACGCAACCCAAACTTGTATCCTTGCTTCCAGTGGCTGGGGTTGACTATGAGGAGTTGCAGGGGATTACAGGCACCTTTTTGGCATTTCTTGGGCTCTGGTAGCCTGATCTTTGTTAAGCTGCCTTTGCGGTGATCACCATCTCGTCCCATAGGTGTATTCTTCCAGGTAGCAAAATATACACAGTCCCATTTTGGGCAAAAGTAATCATGTTTAGATGTGGTGGTGTAAATGGTGGCTGCGGAACTTTTTCCTGTACACCATCCCCATCCGTAGGCTCCTTCTGGACACATGTATTTATCATCATGGTAGTATGCTCGCTCCCATGACCCACATCTGTGGTAAGCATTTCTGTTGATTGCATCACAAGCATCAAAGTTCAAGATAATAGGTTTTGTGGGGTTGGTGAGGGGTTTTGCCGCATTCAGGATGGCTCCATCTTCATCATTCCAACGTATCTCAAATGTATAATATGAAGGGTTTTGTTGAGGGTTATAACAAGTCTTACTTTTCCCCTTTGTGCAAATATTCAGTTCAGTACCATTATAAATACACCGGCTGACTATACCAGTGCAAGTATAGTAGGAATGATAGAGCAAAGTCTGAGTAATCTTTTGTCCTGTTCGGGTGGTGGTTATGCAGGCTGCACAAGGGGGTAGGGCAAAAGTCTTTTCCAAGATTCCCAGGATCACCACTCCCACAAGACAATAGTGGAAGAGCATTGTGATTATAGTCTTTAGGAATTATCTGGAAAATTGGGTATGATGAACTTGTTGAGTTTTCTTCTGTTTCCGCTGTGGTGGTCACTCTCCGCGTGACGTAGGTAGATTCTGAAGATTCTCTATAAAGTTGGCTGTCTCCTCAAGGTGAGTCGCAATGGAGTCTCGGGATCATTCACTGACGTCCATTGGCCAGGATCAGGAGCAGCTGCCGGCTTCACTCGACTGTGGTGGATCCAGGGTTCAAATTCTGCAACTTTCACTGCAGTGGGGGTTGACAGGATGACGACGTATGGTCCCTTCCAATGCGGCGCCAGCGGGGTCTTTCTCCACTCTTTCACCCTCACGGACGTTCCTGGCTTGAAGGGATGCAGAGGCTCGGTCAGGTTGATGGGTAGCCGGTCTTGCACCCACGTTTGGAGTTTCTGCAAAACAGAACCTAAAGCTAATAGTTCTTGTCTAGTTATTTCAGATCCTATCTGTCTCATGTCTCCCTTTATTCCCTGCACTATGGGTGGAGGTCGCCCATACAAAATCTCAAAAGGGGAGACTCCTAAGGATCTGGTGGAAGCTGAACGTATCCTAAGAAGGGCTATGGGGAGAACTTGGAGCCACTTCAGGTGTGTTTCTTGGCAAAGCTTGGATAACTGAGTTTTCAAGGTTCTATTCATACGTTCTACTTTCCCTGAGCTCTGAGGTCTGTAAGCAGTGTGTAACTTCCATTTTATTTGCAGAGCTTGAGCTAACTGTTCGGTCACTTGGGATACAAATGATGGACCATTATCTGACCCTATAGTTGATGGTATTCCAAATCGGGGAATGATCTCATGGAGCAATATCCTAGTGACTTCTCGGGCTTTCTCAGTTCGGGTGGGGTAGGCTTCTACCCACCCTGAAAATGTGCAGACTAACACTAACATATAGTGATATCCATTTGCACGGGGCATTTCAGCAAAGTCTATCTGTATATCACTCATTGGGGTCACCCCTACTGACTGAACTCTTGGGGTGGAACAGGACCTTGCTTGGCATTATTTTTGGCACATATCAGACATTGCTGTGCCACCGAGGCGATCAGGGATCCTAGCAGTGAAATACAGAAATGAGGTCTCAGGGCTTTTTCCATGGCTGTTTTTCCATAATGTGTGGCTTGATGAAAAGCTTGAACAAAGGCTGGTCCTAATGCTTCAGGGATGACTGTAGGACCTGGAGGTGGATTACCTTCTGGGGGTGGCAACACTATCCACCCTTGTTCTGACAAGACTCCTCCCTCCTTTTCACAATAATAGTCTAACTCTCTTGTAGTGTATCGGGGTGCCCAGGAACTGAGGGGCACAGGAAATAGGGCTGCTTGCATTGCAGTATCTTGGGTTCTAACTTGCCCTGTGGTGGCTGCCTTCCGGGCTGTGGCATCTGCAAATCTATTCCCTCGGGTAACTTCTCCTGCTCCTGCCTGATGACCTCGGCAGTGCATGACTGCCACTTGTTTGGGGGCCCATACAGCATCTAATAACATCAATATCTCGGGCCGATACCTAATGGCCTTACCCCCTGAGGTGATCAATCCTCGCTCTTTATACAAGGCTCCATGTGCATGCAAAGTAGTGAAAGCATATTTGGAATCTGTGTACACATTTATGTGGAGTCCTTCTCCTAATGTCAAGGCTCTGGTGAGGGCTATCAACTCAGCTTTCTGTGCAGACGTTCCTGGGGTCAGGGCTGAGGACTCAACTACCAGATCAAGGGTCACCACTGCATATCCAGCACAACGATGTCCATTGATGACCATACTGCTTCCATCCACAAAGAAAGTCCGTTCTGGGTCCTCTAGAGGGACATCGGTCAAATCAGGGCGACCTGAAAATACAGTGTTCATGGTTTCTAAGCAATTATGATCAGGTGGCCCAGGACCAATTGGAAACAATGTAGCAGGGTTCAGAGCTTGACTGACTTTCAACTGTATCCGGGGGTTTTCACACAGCATGCTCTGATACTTCAACATTCGTGCATTGGTTAGCCAGAAGTTTCCTTTGTGTTCCATGAGAGTCAGAACAGAGTGTGGCATGGTGACTTGAAGAGTTTGTCCCAGTGTGAGTTTATCTGCTTCGCCCACTAGGAGGGCTGTTGCTGCAACAGCTCTCAAACAAGGGGGCCATCCTTTTGCAACTACATCTAATTGTTTTGACAGATAGGCTACTGGTCGTTGCCAGGATCCAAGAGATTGAGTCAACACTCCCAATGCATTTCCTTGTAACTCATGGACAAAAAGATGGAAAGGCTTCTGAACATCTGGAAGACCTAAAGCTGGAGATGACATTAGAGCCTTTTTCAAAGTCTGGAATGCTACATCTTGCTCACGTCCCCAGTCTAGTGGAGATTTTTCCATTCCTTTGGTGACTTGGTATAATGGTTTTGCAATCAGCGCGAAGTTGGGGATCCATATGCGACAATATCCCGCGGCCCCCAGGAAGGCTCTTACTTACCTCCTAGTGGTTGGAATGGGGATATTACATACAGCTTCTTTGCGTTCTGGTCCTAGACGTCGGATCCCACTGGACAACTAGAATCCTAAATACTTGACTTCAGTTTGGCATAGTTGTGCTTTGACTCTTGAGACTTTGTATCCAGCATCTTTGAGAAGGTACAAAAGTTCACTAGTAGCTTGTAGGCATTCACTTTCTGAGTTGGTAGCTATGAGCAAGTCATCTACATACTGAAGAAGAACCCTCTTTCCTGGGTCCACTGGATAACTTGAGAGATCTTGATTCAGGGCAGCACTGAAGAGAGTAGGTGAATTCTTGAATCCTTGGGGTAATCTGGTCCAGGTGAGCTGGCTCCGCCTTCCTGTTGTGGGGTCTTGCCATTCAAAAGCGAATAAAAGTTGACTGGTGGGGGCTAGGCACACAGAAAAAGGCATCTTTCAGGTCCAGGACGGTGAAGTGAGTAGCCTCAGCGGGGATCAGTCCCAAGAGAGTATAAGGGTTTGGTACTACTGGGTGTATAGTTTCAACTGCATCATTTACTCGCCTTAGATCTTGTACTGGGCGGTAGTCCCCTGTCCCAGGTTTCTTTACTGGGAGAAGGGGGGTGTTCCAAGGTGACTGGCATTCCTTGAGAAGTCCGTACTTCAGCAGTTTCATCAAATGGCAGTGGATTCCTTCAATGGCTGGTCGAGGGAGAGGATACTGCTTCACAGGCACTGGTTCCACTCCTGGCTTGAGGGTGACAATGACAGGGGCTATGTTCTTTCTTCGCTAGGCCAGGTGGATTATCTTCTGCCCATACTTCAGGTGGGGCTATGAGGTTGGTAGGTATACAGGGACTAGTTGACTTTACTTGAGGTGCACTATAGAACCGCCACTCTTCTTCTCGGGGAACAGTAAGCACCATCAATCCAGCAGGCTTTGGGTTCACAGTCATTTTCATTTCTCCCCCTTCAGCAAAGGATATTTGTGCCTGGAGCTTGCAAGTATGTCTCGGCCCAGTAGTGGAATAGGGCACTCAGACATATACAAGAACTGGTGCGTTATCTTCTGTCCCCCTAGTTCACACATGCAGTTCTGCAAGAATGACTTTGTGGCTTTATTTCCAGTGGCTCCCACAATGGTGACAGATCGTGAGAACAGAGGAGCTACTGGCTTGGCTACTACTGAATGTTCTGCTCCTGTATCTACCATGAACTCCATGTATTGGTCCCCTATCTTTAAACTGACCATAGGCTCCTGGGGACCCAGGGTGAACTTGGAGCCCGGTCTGGCCTAGTCTTCATCTATGCCGTCCAGGTCATAGCCCGTTGCTACTGCCACTCCCTCAATGGCTTCCTCCCTCTCTTGCTGGAACTGTGTTCGTTCATTCCTCCCCTCCTTCGAAATCATCCTCCTGGCCTCCAGGGACTCCCTCCTCCCCTTGCAGGAGCGGAGTCCAGATGCGGGCACTCATTAATCCAATGTCCTTCTTCCTTGCAGTAGGCGCACTGATTTGCACCCAATTGAGGCCTTTCGCTTCCGCGGCCTCTTCCACATCCTCTGGTCCTTTGATTAGGAAAACCTTCTCCACGTCGTTCGGTTATAGCAGCAGCAAGATCATCTGCCTTCTTCTTCATCTTTTGTTCACTTTCTCTGTCTCGTTCATTTTCACGATTCACAAATACTTTCTGAGCGACTTCCATTAACTGAGCTGTATTCATGCCCGCAAATCCATCCAATTTCTGCAATTTTCGCTTTATGTCTCTCTGGGACTGACTAACAAAGGCCGCATTTACCATGCGTAAACTTTCCTGAGCGGGGGGATCATATGGGGTATACAATCTATAAGCTTCAGACAACCGCTCATAAAAGGCCGCTGGGCTCTCATCTGGACCCTGGAGAACTTCCGATACTTTCCCGATATTCATGGCCCTCTGGCCTCCCTTCTTCAGGCCCTGCAATAAGGCCTGGCGAAATCTTGTTAGGGCCGCTGCCCCTTTCATCATTCGGGTCCCACCCAGGATCTTCATTGGGATATTCTGCAACAGCTGCTTGTGGGGGATTTATTCCTTCCCTTTCTACAGGGTTCTCTTCTAACCAACGGAGGGCTGCTTGCCCGATTCGCCCTCGCTCCTCAGTAGTAAAGAGGGTAGACAGGAGCTGGTGACAATCGGCCCAGGTAGGCTGATGGGTTTGCATAATGCTAGACATTAATTCTGTTAATTCCTGAGGCTTGGCTGTGTAGGATGCATAATGCGTTTTCCAGTTTAATAAATCTGTAGTGGAAAAGGGTACATAAACTAAGCTGGTTGGTCCTGGTGCCATTTGGCCCTGATCATTTAAAACAGGCATTCCAGGCACTTGGCGTAATGGCATTAGGTGTCCTGCTTTCTCCTTCTTCTTGGGAGTTACGCTTCTTAAATCATAAGGCTCCCGGGCACAAGTCCCCTTGGTGGGTGACCCTGAACTGGCAGGAGAGCCTCCGCTTTCTATCTCATCAGATGACTCGAGTCCCCCTGCTGTGCTTGGGCCTGACTCGGGACTATCACTCGGGGTAGGGTGCTTCTTAGGCTGCTGCATCGGTATTTTCTGGGGCTCCTCTTCTGGCTCTACTTCAGGTCGTGGTGCTGTTGGAACTAACCTCTGTGGGTGCTGAGGTAACCTATCCAGAATATCTGGGGACTCTGGGGCAGAATACACAGGCGGCTTCTCTTCCTTAGCTTTTCTGGTTCCCCTAGTAGTAGCTACAAATATTTTACAGTGCTCCTCATAACAGCGCTTCATCCATGAGGGCTGCTGTTCACACACACTTAACCAGGAATCTATATAGGGGAACTGGTCAGGATACACTCTTAGTATGAGCTGATGAATTCGTAAAACTGTTTCTAAATCAAAGGTGCCCCCACGGGGCCATGAAGCAGCTAACGTGGGCTACTCCCTTTCACATAACATTTTTAATCTGGATTGAGTCATTTTCATACCATAATCACCCGAAAATCCTTTACGGAAATTCTTGATCATACATGCCAACGGAGTTTGCGTGGACTCCGTCCCTCCCATAATCTAAACGTACCTACGTACACTACCTACGTGCTCAACGTACCGGCATACGCTACTTACTCTAAGTACCATACGTACACGTAATGATGTACAAGACAACGAACAATAAGGATAGGTAGTATGGCTGTAGGTAAGGGGTCGTTACAGCCCACAGAACACTGGGGGGGAGAAACACCACTCGCTTCCTCCTGTTCGCGACCTGGGCGCAGTCGCCCGGCCAGGAACTGCGCTACTTAGGAGTCCGCTCTCGCTCGGTCTGTATTTCAAGACCTCTCACTCACGCAAGCAAGCATATTTCAACAGGATATCATATTTCAATATTTCAAGTGCCCAGGTTTTCTGACTAACTGACTATTCCAAACAAGAAGGGTTGATGGCTTCGGCTTCCGCTTTCTCTTACGCGGAGCTTACTAGGACCGCCCTTATGGGAGGTGATCAGGCTCCCTTGTATCGCCCACACTCATGCGAGATTTCCCAGTTAGTCTATACCAAATATACCAAATCAGTTCTGCGCACGCAAGACGTTGTCCCAGGCTGTTCTGTCTGACTATTAAATCACGAAAATGTCTACTCACCGGATCCAGTCCCCGATACCACACCAGCTTCTGAGTTGGAACCTGGACTCCCCCGGGTCGGAGGTGTTGGCCAGCTGGACCCGATGGCCCGCCGAGGCAGGCGGAACCCTCTCCGCACAAAGGGGCCGGCGGCGCCTGAGGTTTCCCCCACGGTCGGACAGACACGGTTCCAACCGGGCCCAACCTCAAGGCGAATTGCGTGGATTATTCACTTGAATACCATTTACCACTCGCACTTCCCGGCCAACACACCAAGAATATGCTGTAGCAAAGTGCAATCAATGAATAAGTCCAGGAGTCAATTGACAGGGTCCAAGCCAGTTTTTTATTGTGCACAGGCCCAGTCAGTCAAAGCTTCAAAAGGAACTGAGCAAAAATTTATACAGAGACATAACCATTTATACCTCTTTTTCAGTTTGATACATGAGAACTTTCTATTGGTTCCAACTCGATACATGCAAACTTCTCATTGGTTTTACATTCCCTTAATTTGTCCAATTAGAAATCCCTCCGGAGCCTAGCAACCGGCCCCCTCCCTTAGGATTGCTTTAACAATGGTACAGTTCTTGATTTCGTTACTTCTCTACTGCAAGGTTATCCCTAGCTCCAGGAATGCATATATTGAAACATTTCTGTTCTTTCTCACACAAGAGAATAATGGAGGACTTATGAATTCATAAAAACTTCTTATTAAGCAGTTTAAAACAGTTTTCTCAATTTTCACAGATTTTTGGTTCTTTTCTAGCTATAATGGGAGTTAGGATCCAGGCCTAACTTACAGGCCTTTCATAGTAGCAGGCCATGCTAGGCCATAGCCTACCACAATAGGATAATCTGATTTTGTGATCTGTAGATCAGATCTGTCAACAATGAGCCGCCTGACTCAAGACCGAACACAATTTAGAATAGCTATCCAGAGGGTCGCCATGAGTCGACTCCGACTCGATGGCACTTAACAACAGATCAAATCTGCATCTGTTTGGATAGTGAATGATAGATTATCTTCCGGTTCATGATTAGTTTAAAAATGTTATGAATTGCAAAATGTGATCTGAGAGCTTCCTTAGGCTCAGAAACATGCAATCCACGCAGCCTTGCCGACACAGCCATACCCCAACATCTCAGAACTGGGACTCAACCCCCAGAAATATATGTAAGTCTTGTCACCTATGTTTAATGTAGACCCCTTGTCACATCCCTAACCACTTTGATTGAAGGATAAGGTGGTATACAAAACTGGCTAAATAAATAAATGTTCCCAGACCCAGGGAATCGTCCTTTCTGAAGGATAAAGGAGAAGACATGAATTTAGATCCATTCCTGGGAGAATGCTTTGACCTGGCTCACGAGATCCCTTGCTCCCTTTAGAAGACACATGCAAGGTGGACTAAGAGAGCTTCTCTCTAATATAACGGATTCTCTTTTTCTAGAGAGGGAGAACACATTGAGAACCTCATAGTGCAAAACAGGTGACCATAAATTAGCAAGCAAAAATTGAAAAGTGGGCCCATGTTTTACTAAAGCTTAGCACATACTAAGGGGCATTAAATTAGTATGCGATAACCCTCCAAAATGAATGTGGGAGGTGGCGTACACCCCTGCTGTTGGGGTGTGCCCAGCATATCCCTCTGCAGTTTTCTGTTGGGAGATACACCTCAGCATGCTAATCAGCCAGTGCATCTGTACTCATGCTAACAGCAGCAATTGTGATTAGCGCATGCCAATGACTTTCACACTAACCACGATGTGCCATCAGCACCCACATTCTGCCCCTAACCTGCTCAGTTACTACCCCTTCCTGTGCTAACATTTATTGTGGGACTTTTACCATGCTGCCCCGCACTCTCAGCACGTAGTAAGCCTAGCAATAATTGTTAGCATAGCTGCATTCCATTTTATTCCGATAGGCTATGTGGCATTCAGAGCATGCTAATGTCCGTAAGCATGAGCTACGCTCTAGTAAGCATGGCTCTTATCGTAAGCCCTCTGTGGACAGGGAAATACCTACTGTACCTAAATGTAACTTGCCTTGAGCTACTAATGGAAAGGCATGAGGAAAAATATAAATAAAGCCATAATCACTGAGGCTTACATAATCAAACTGGCAAACTCAGGAGTACGTTTAACACATTGGGGTTGCTGCAGTAATTAAGACCAAACTATATGGGTAGTTTTTATTATTTTCTAAGGAAAAATTACCCACAGAAATGTATGCCTGCCTGTTTTTTCTGTGGGCAATTTTTCTATCAGAAATAACATGCATCGTTTTGAATAATAAAAACTACACATTTTTCTGATCTCCGCCTTCTCTCTGCCCCTGTGAGCTCCTCTTCGGCTCAGGGATAAAAAATATCTATGCTGTTGAACAATGTGGGTACTTTTAGTCATGAATAGGTTGGACAATAAAGCTCTAATTTTTGTTGGTAAAGTGCTATTTTATTCATGGAAAAAAACTTTCATTATTGTCCCTTCTATGAGTTAATTTGGCAATATATGTACATATTTTCATGCCAATAAGTTTCCTGCATCTGAATCTCAGAGGGACAGGAATGGAGGAGAATAGGATCTTGTTACTCTGATTTTTTTCAGGGAGGTGAAAGGAGTGGACAGATGGAGTCCAACCTTTCTACCAATTACTATAGTTCTGCAATAAATAGTCTCTTCTCTCTCCCTTTTCAAATCCTTGCTAAAATACCTCTTTGAGACCGCTTTTGGACCATGATCTTTATTTTCCTTGTGTCTCCTCTTCCTTTTGATCTCATGCTTCTTGTATTGTCACGTCTGTTTGTCTTTTAGATTGTGAGACCTTTGAGCAGGGACTGTCTTTCTCTGTGTTTTGTACAGCACTGCGTATGCAAGAAATGAATAATAATAATATTAGTAAATGCCAATAAATATTCATGATTGAAAATTCTGACAGTTTGACTTATTTGTGGACTTACCTAAAAAGTTCCAATTTGTTGCATTAACTAAGGGGCATGTTTACTAAACCGTCTTAATGTTACCGGCGTTAGTTGCAGTCTTACTGTGACGAATGCCATATAAGGTAGTGGGCGTTCCGGTCCTAAGATAGAATTTCAGGTTATCGCGCGATAAAGTCCATTATCGAGCGATAGAGGGAGCCGTGACACGTTAATGCGCGTTAGCCTTAATTAGGCGCACTGACCTAGAAAACACAGCAACAGAGGTGTAGCACAATGGTTAATACATTGACTGATGAAACAGGGGTTATGAGTTCAATCCCCCAGTGGGCTTAATGAGTAAGGCTGTCTGAGGCATTACCCTTTACATCAGTGCTGTCTGAGGCATTTTCTTTTTTAATTTAAATTAGTGCTGCCAGCAAACACACCCTCACAGTGCCGTAACCTAAGGTGCCGCATAAGGCGCCCTATAAGGCACTCCAGAGGGCACATTATAAAGTGCACTGTCCGCCAAGGCACCTTATAATGTTCCCTATAGGGCGCCTTATAGGGTGCTTTATAGAGCGCCTTATAGGGAGCTTTATAGGGCACCTTATGAGGCACCTTAAGGTTACAGCACTGTGAGGGTGTTTTTGCTGGCAGCACTAATTTAAATTAAAAAAGGAAATGCCTCAGACAGCCTTATCAAATAACACCACTGTGGGATCAAAGCCATGACCTCTGTCTCCACAGTCAGTGAAGTAAACCAGTGGGCTACATCTCTATAAGCTACTAACAAACCCCTGGCTGGCTACAGGAGGACTGCAGGTCACCACACAAAACTGTCTGCTGTGGTTACCAGTATAGGGTTAACCCACCCGTACCCGTGATGCACTGCACATGCAGATCAGCAGTCTACAGATGATCACAAGATGGGGTATGCACCCTCAGAGCACCTCGGCCTGGTAGGGGGAACTGACCGTGTGTGTTACTGGCACAGAGTAGCTACAGACCGTCAAATTGTGGGGGTACTGTGCTCACCCTGAGGGCGAGGTGGGGCGCCCAGCACCAGGTCCGCAGCACCTAGCTTAGCTGAGATAGGCTATGCTGCAGATCGCCATCAGTGCCAGTGTGTGATAGGTAGTCCTTGCAGACACACCTAGGATACACCTGTGTCCATCCATATTTCCCAGTCACGTCTAGCCCTTGTCTAGTGCATATCCTGTGTGGGTGCCATGGTCACATGATTTAAGTGATGGGGGGGGGTGTTTGGACCCATAGGTCCAAACACCCCCCCATGTAGCTAGCATTAACTACACAAACAGCAATCTACACTACCTTTACTCTTTACCATACAAGTTACTGTTGTCAGCAACTTGTTGCAAAATAGCCTCACTGTTGACAGTAGTCTGCACTCGTACTTATACTGTTGCAAGTAACTTGTTCCCAGCAGCTTAACTGTTTCAGTAGATTCATTCCTGCCTATACTGTTGCCAGTAGCTAGTTCCAGTAGCCCCACTATTGTCAGTGACAGTTACTAGTATCTTTTACTAGTAATTGGCAGCTAGTAACTTGTTGCAAGTAGTTTTACTGTTGTCAGCAGCATGCATTCTTGCCTTAACTGTTGAAAGTAGTCATAGCTTTCTGTTCATTTCTCTTGGGTTACTGTGGATAACATACTACACAATCACTCCTAAGGGAACAATATAAATCTATACACTACTCCCACAAAGACCATAGATAACCCTGTTCAGCAACTACTAAATTTGGAGACACGAATCAACTATTAGTTATATAAATCATAACAAGTTCCACCCATACATTGAAAATGTCACGTACAAACACCATGATACTAAGAGTATCTTACAGCTGCATATTATTGACAATCTTAATTGACCTAACACTAAGCTTAACCAGCACAAATCACATGGCAATCCCTATAATTCAAACAACGACCAGAAATAACTACCATATTGGACACACAAACCCATACCACCATGCAAAAATAAACTACCACCGACTTATACAAATAAGACAAACTAATTGCCAACAAATAGCACAGGAAAATAGCACCAATAACGCTACCTCACTACCTTGCATCTTTATAAATGCACGCTCAATGAAAAATAACTTCCCATTTTCAATGACTTAATAATTGACTTAAAACTGGATATTTTATGTGTTACTGAGACTTGGCTATCTGAAACAGATACAGTCTACTTAAACCAACTTAATAATGATAACTATGACATAAACTATACACATAGAACCAACAAAAAAGGAGGAGGAGTACTTATAATGACGAGAAAGATCTTAAATGCCAGAACAATACAAACTAATATAATCAACAATATCGACACCCTCATTATAAAAATCAGCACTCTTAGAATCTGCTTAATATATAGACCCCCTGACCAAAAGTAGATAGTCTAGATTCACTAATTAAATTCCTTAGCTCATCTACAGAACAAAATCCCATAATCATGCTAGGCGATTTCAACCTCCCCTCACTTCCAACACTGGAATCTAACCTCTTCCTAGAATCTATATCAGATTTGGACTTTCATCAAATAATCAACACACCAACACACATAAAAGGAGGTACACTTGACCTTATTCTTCTCCCAAATGCACTCTTCAAGCTACTCAACCCAGACTCCGTAGAATGTACACAAGTACCTTGGTCTGATCATTACATCGTCAAAACAAATCTCACATTCCACACCAAGAGTACCAAAAACTACACAAGAAGTGATCACACCACAAAATTTAAAAAATTTAATGAAACTGAATTCCTGGATACAATAATCCCCCACCTCTCATCATCCCCAACGAATTTAGATGAAGCTGTCAAAAACTGGCATGACACAATCACCAATGCAGCCAAAATTAATCAATGCAACAAAAAACTCATCTATCCAAAAATAAATAGAACACCATGGTTCAACAACACGCTAAAACAAATGAAAAGAAGAACTAAGAAAACTAGAACTCAAATGGTTCAAAACCAAATCAGTCATCCATAAGGAAATATATAATAACCATCTCTTAAAATGCAAGGATACCTTAGATAACACAAAGAAAAATTACTATGCAGCAATCTTATCAAAAATCTTACAATAGACCACGAGAGCTATTTCTCCATTGTTAGAAACCTAACTAATAACCCTCAAACATCTAGCAATGAAATTATCGAAATATCGGTACAAACCTTAGCCAATCACTATCAAAACAAATCAATACAAACTATAACGATCCCAGACAATATCAATATAGCTCATCATTGTTTAGATGAATGGTCAGACTTTCACCCTATATCTAAAGATTCACTAAAGAATATCATCACCAATCTCAACACCACAACCTCCTTCCTTGATCCATGCCCAGTAACTTGGATACACAGCACACTCCCAATATTATTATCATACATTCTCCCCATAGTCAACCTCTCGCTACATCAAGGTTACCTCCCACCTACACTCATCATGCACAAATCCGCCCAATTCTCAAGAAATGTACACTCGACAAAACTTCACCAAAATCGTATAGACCCATATCAAGTATCCCTTTTTTGGCTAAAATTATTGAAAAAGTTGTACAAATTCAGACACAGGAATATTTAGACCTCATCCTACCCACTTGATGAGCACCAATATGGATTTAGGCCTCGCCATGGAGTGGAAACACTCTTAACAGTTTTAACTGATGTGCTTCTGAGAGGGAATGATAATCATAACAGGCATTTATACTCTTATTTATCGATATATCAGCAGCATTCGCTAGTGTACATCACACTATAATGCTTAACAACCTGAAACAAATAGGCATAAATTCCACGTTACACAAATTGTTAACATCATATTTAAATAACAGAACGCAAAATGTAAGAATAGGCAACCAAACTTCCACTATATATAAACAAGAAATTGGACTCCCACAAGGCTCTGCGTTATCAGCCCTCCTATTTAATATATACATAAAACCGATCTGCAATATTGTTAAAAAATTTAGAGTACACTATCATCTATATGCAGATGATATAATGATGTACATCCCATTCACGATCCCTAATTTACCGATACAACTTCTATCAGACTGCTTCAATGAAATCACAACTTGGCTAAAAGCACAAAACCTCCACATAAATCATTCAGAAACTGAAGTATTAATTGTAACAAAAAACCAATCATATATTCCCCCAACCCACATAACATTACAAAACCATGAAATTAAATAAAAAATGAAATAAGTTACCTAGGTGTTATTCTAGACACACATCTTACAATGAACACTCACATCAGAAACACTATAAAGAAAATTTGCTTCAAACTCAAAATCCTTAAACAACTACGCCCTCTAGTACACTTACAAGACTTCATTAATATAATCCAGGCTACCATAACCCCGCACTTCGATTTTGCCAATCTAATTCTTATAGGTACAACAAAACAAAATATTAAAAGAATCCAACTAGCACAAAACGCTGCAGCTAGAATTATAATGAAAGTACACTCCTTCCAACACATAGCACCAATACTAGCATCCCTGCACTGGTTACCAATACAAAGCAGGATAATATATAAAACAACAATAACTTCATTCAAAGCCTTAAATGACATTGCTCCAATCACACTAAGTAAACTAATTAGCAAAGAACCACAAAAAGCTACTCACAAAAAGGACACACAAATAAACTAAGGACCCCTATGATTTCATAAAAGCAAATAAATTAACTAATAACAGAGCCTTTTCACACGCAGCCCCAACCATTTGGAATTCCCTTCCTGAGGACCTACGAACTATAACCAAGATTAGGGAATTCCGTAAAAAACTGAAAACCTATCTATTTGCTATGCACTACTGCAACACAGATAATCCTTCAATTAACTCGGATAAAGGCTAAAAGACACTTAACTGAGTCAGATTAAATCCACAACTTAAACAGATAATATACTGAGATGAAAATGACCGTGATTCAATTTCAAAGTGCCCCCAAACTTGTAAATGTATATAGTTTATAATGTCTGGTTTTTGTTCTGACATGTATTAACATATGCTGTTAGCTAATATTTGTTTACTGCTACAAGATGTTTACTGTTACAAGATGCTGTTAGCTAATATTTGTTTACTGTTACAAGATGTTCAATGTAAAACCAAGCTTCTGCTTTGAATTGTTGTTTTATTGTAAACCGCAACTGATCTCTGGAAGATGCGTTCTATAAATGAATTGTTACATAAAATAAATAAATAAAATAGGCGGATTATGTAGCACCACCCAACCCACCCTCTGTGGGCTCAGGGTGGGAGGAACAGGATCTCCCATCAACAGATCCACATTCTACATCCCTGCAATGGGGGCAGTAGAGGGGACCATCAAACCCCAGTTCTGCTGGGCAACAGGCCCCCTACAGGGCAGTCACAGCAGATCTGTACACATCCATAACGCAATAACAGACAGACAGTAGGCCTGGAAATGCTCCGCTACCCCCCCCCCCCTATCTGACATTCTCCAGCAGCGAGCACGAGTCTCCAGCTGCTGCACCCTGCAAGGTGTTTCCAGCCATACACATACTAACTGCAGACAGTCTGCTAGCTAGGCCATAGTGGCTGTTCCTGGAGGAGATGCTGCACCCAAAACTGGGATGTGAGCACACACACCAAGCAGATAAGTGATTGGGCCCCAGAAAAGAGAACCCATAAATATCATTTGAGAGAAATACTATATAGCACTATGGGGGAACCTAGCCATGCTGTGGTCACTGCTCAATCAGGGTGAGAGTCACCTCCCAGCAGGACATGCTGTGGCCACCCTGTCCGTGCAGGTGGTGGCCGGGCACTACAATGTCCCAGCCATTGCCCTATGCCCTGTGCAGATGCATCCTGCCCAGGCCATCCTGTCCGGGCTATACCCACAGTACCTTGCTCCTCATTATGCACATTGGCAGGCTAACACTGGAAACAGTGCAAGCAATGTGGGCTGAGTAAGGTGTAGGCAGCCACAGCACCCTGGATAGACAGACATACACTCCCACACCTATGCCAGCATTGTGCACATATAGAGGCTTTTGGCAGCCCTGGCCACCACACCAGTCCTGGGCACAGTGCAGGCATAGCTCTTGTACGCAATACTGTTGGGGTCACTCCCCGTGGTGGTAAACACGGTCAGAAACCAAAACTGAAACACACTCCACAGATATCAGAAAGGTTTGCTATGATGCAGTTCTATCAGCAATTTGTGCTTAACTGAGGAATTGCTATCTTCCATTAATCATAGCAACCTTTTGATATATGTGTAATGTATTCCCAGGTTTAGGGCGGCATTGCTAAGGTATGCAAGTGCTAGTACTGGGAGATGCTGCTGCATGCAGGGCCCAACAGCCTGACTCTCAAATGAGGCTTTGGATAGTGGAGCCTGTGGGTGTGGGTGTGGGTTGTTTATGCCCCTGTTGGCCGCTGCTCTAGGGCAGAGGTTCCCAACTCCGGTCCTGGTGGGCCAAACACTGTTTGGGTTTTTCATGCTGTCCCTAATGAATCTCCATGAGATACATTTGCATACCATGGGGGCGGCGCATACAAATGCAGCACAGGCATATTTATTAGAGACAGCATGAAACCTGTATGGTGTTTGGCCCTCCAGGACTGCAGTTGGGAAACTCTGCTCTAGGAATTGCACATGTTTATAGTGTCCTGTTGCTCTAGGGTAAAATATAGGTGTTTCAGGCATGTTTATGTTATCTGCCAATAAAGGTTCCATCTTTATTACCACGGTTTAGTACTGGGTAAAATATGGGGACTGGGTTGGCAGGAGCCACAGCTGGGACTTGAACTTGTGACCTTCTACTCATAAACACACTGGCTGTGTGAATTGCACCACACTGTTGCCACAGGGACAGTTCATTCCCTGGGGATACCATGACTGTTCGTCAGACAGACCCGTCTGTTGCAGTGCACAGCACCCACCTAAACGGGGCTAGGCCATGGTCTGCTGTGGGCAGATGCCACTGCCCCCTCCGCCACTAGCACCCCTCCACCACCATGCTGCCATTCCATTATGCTGGTGGTGCTGGTGGTGCACAGTCCCAGGCCTTCCAGTATGCCGGTAGGCAGCTGCCCTATGATGTGGGTTCTCGGGTAGGGGTGCCTACATGGACATGCGCGCTTCCCCCCCCCTGCAACCACCTGCCAATGTTATGTGCCCTTTGGGGGTACCTGCTGGATAATCTCCCCTGTGACACTGTGGGACACACACTCGTGCCCATGTTGGACCCTCGTCAGTTGCTATCTGCTGCTTTACAGTTTCAGCATTCCTATGTGCCACCTAGGCATCTGCCTAACATGCACTTTGCCCCAGCTGGACCACAGCATGTTCCACCTGCAGCCCTCTATATCCCATTTCCAGCATCTGTACAGTTGCCCTTTTCTACGTGCCAACCCTGCTGTTACTGCACATGTGCACGCCATAACAAACCTGCCCAATTTAGACATGAATAAACCCTGATCAGCACTATTTCAATGTGGGATCCATTCACTTTGTAGGGGGACAGAGAATAGACCCTTCCAAACATGATATCTTCTTTTTTGAGCTTTGTCAGTGGTGTTGCTTTATGTTTATCATTAATATCACTTTTGGCCAGCTTGGTTATTGGGCTTTTAGATGTGGTTCTGGTCCTTTATATTTGCCCTCTTTGTTCCCTGCACATGTATCACAACTATCACTTTTATGGGTTTCCCTGCCTTTGCTGCACATTGCTTGACTGAAAATGGTTTCTCTTTCCTGCAAATGTGCCTTAACGCGAGGGTTTTCACTGGCGTTAGTGTTCAGACCCTGATTCCACAGCGTTAGTTGTGCCTGGAGCCTCTCCCTCCCACTCTCCGCCCATTGACCCCTTCTATCTGCCCTCTGGGAAGCCTTTACTCCACCCTTCAAACCCGGATTTCACAGCGTTAGTGTGCCTTAACACCGCCACTGCATTATCACGCGATAAGTGACGTTATCGCGTAATAATGTTACATTATGTCACTTATTGCGTGATAATACCACTGCTGCAAACGTTAAGATGGTTTAGTAAACATACCCCTAAGCATTAACCAGAGCCTATAGACAGGACTAAGAATGTGCCCACAGATTATTTTTTTTCAGACTATTTTTCTTTTATAAAATTAGATGGAAAAAGGGTGACCAAACACTGAAAAACTGATACCAGTACAGTTTGAAGAATAAGAATTGTAACTCACATATTTCTGTGTATATTTTTGTATGTGTGTGTGTGTATAGAAAGAGAGGGATGAAGATGGAGAAAAAGATGAAAACAGAGATGGAGAAGAAAGAAATTGTAATGACAGAAGAGAGAGAGATGAAAAACACTGGAGAAACTATAGAATGAAGAGAAGGATGAAAAGGAGAAGATAGAGATGAGGAAAAGAGAGAAAATGAAGAGGGAGAAATTAGAAATAGAGAAGATGGAAAAAAACAGAAATGGAGGCAATGGAGAAGACATCAATGAATGTAACACTGATGGAGGAAATAGAGACAACAAAGACAGAAGAGATGGAGAACATAGACATAGAAATGCAGAAGATAAAGATAAAGATGAAAGAAATTGAACTAGAAATTCAAGCGATTGAAATAGAGATAGAAGAGATAGAGATAGAGATGAGAAGATGGAGATAGAGATGGACGAAATAGCAATGAAGGAGATAGAACTAGACATAGAAATGGAAGAGAGAGAGATAAAAATGGACAGAACAGAAATGGAAAAGATAGATATAAGGAAGAAACAAATTGAGGCAGGAAAGGCAGAGATAAAGACTGAGAAAGCAGAAATAGAGATGGAGAAATTACAAGATAAAGCAGATAGAAACGAAGATGATAGAAAGAGAAAGGGCAAAGATGAGAGATGAAGAAAAATATAAATATTATAGAAACAGAGATGGATAAGATAGTGATAGAGATGCAGAAGATAAGGACAGAGATGATGAAGATAAAAGTAGAGTTGGAAGACATAGAGGTGGAAGAAACAGAGATGAAAGACCGATAGATAAGGAGATAATTGATACAAGGATGATAGAGATAAAGATAAAAAAGAGATTATATGAAAATTATATTTTAACCATTTTATAAGTGTGAGAATCAAAATGTGAAGGATAGCTTTATAATAAAAATTTTCTGATCTCCATGTCTACTCACACACACACACACACACAACTTACCTTCTATTGCAACTATCATTTTTTATAAACTTAAAGAAATAAAAATGTATATATACTTTAATCTCTTACAATCTGTGATTCCTTCTCTGACAGTCCCAGCTCTAGACTCTCAGGTAAGGAAAGACATAAGGTAGAACAAGACGTCAATAGAGAAGCTCCATCCCTTGTCTCTTAGCTTTTTAATCTCTCCTCTCCTTTTTATTTTTAGGATGTTTTGGTAACTGAAGGGCATGTTTACTAAACATTCTTATCTTGCGGTGCCGCGGTAGTGTACCTGTGCCATATAAGGAGTGGGCGTATCAGGCTGCCAAAATAAAAAAACCGGGAGTAAGCAACCGGACGTGTGCGCGTCACGGTAATGTGCGGGGTCGACATTAGCGCGCCAAAAGGCAAAGTGGCGCGCTGCCGGGTATAGAAAACACCCGAGCCGTAGTACAACGGTGAAGACACTGACCAATAGTGCAGGGGCCATGGGTTCAATCCCCCATTGTGCACAACGACAAAGGCCAGCTGAGACAGCAACTGTAATGATTAAAATTATTTTAGGAGGCAAATAAATTTTGAACGGCATAAGGCGGTGCACAGTTCTCTTTCAGCGGCATAAGGAAGCGCACAGTTTCTTTTTGGGCGGCCTAAGGCGGCGCACAGGTCCTCTTGTGCGGCAGAAGGCGGCGCACCGGTCATCTTGGGCGGCAGAAGGCGTCGCGCTGATAGGCACAAAGCGGTGCGCCGATAGGCACAAGCACAGGAACGGAGCCACAGCAACATTGGTTAAAACACTGACCAATGGTGCTGGGAGCAGGGGTTCAATCCCCCCCCCCCCCCCGTGTACACTGAAGGCAGTTGTCGGTGTTTGTTTTCTATTGGAGTCCACAGAAATTATGGCCGCCAGAGGTGCGTGCGCTGCTGTACGTAAGCGGCGCACTAATGGTATTGGAGGCCTCTGATGACTGGGAGCATAAGTCGCGGAATGATGGGAAAGCAGAGGAACCGAGCACAGCATGATGGTCCGAACACTGACCAATGGTGTAAGGAGCAAGGCTGTGAACACCCGCAGTGCACACTAAAGACAGCTGGCTGAGGCATAGGGGGCTGTGGTGCTGGTCAGAAGGGTGTGTGGCAATGTTTTATGAGGAATAATAATTTGGGAGAGGTAAATGGTGTTGTGCTGATTTGCAAGCACCCAAACACAATCAGTGTACAATGGTGCAGGGATCAGGGGTGCAATCCCACACAATGGCAAATGAACATGTCTGGCAGAGACAGCACCTGTAAGGGGTAAGATAGCCCCATTAGGGTGTTATCGCATATCTGTGGAATAAGTGGTTTCCAGCAAATGTACTCTCAGAGCACTGTAACATAACGTGCCCTTGAAGTCACCCCACAGGACACATCTCCAAATGCAGTGTCCACCACGCCACCCAACAATGTTGGTGAAATAGTGGCCGAGGGGGCGCCACATAGGGTGCCCTATGAGGCGGAAAGGTCACAGCACTCTTTCTGCTGTTAGCACTGTGCATTGTAACGTATGGAAACATAAGTAGTTGTGCTGACACAGTTCGTGCATATGTGATTTATCAGTGAGGGACTGCAGACAGCCCCTGGTGTCTGATATCCACAGGGTGTCAGAGTTAATCTCATATTGCAATCCTCATCCTGGGCCTGTCTGCAGCCCTTTGCTCCGAGATCAGCAATGTCAGAACTGGGTCAGACATTATTTACACACCAAGTAGGGGCAGCATACAGTCCCAAGTGACGCATATCAACACAGATCAAAGTCAATATCATCCTTTAAACTGCCCCATTAGCTGTGGAGATGGAAATCCACAGAGTAACACTGCTCCATGACAGCCAAGGTCTGATGAAAAAACACACACGCCTATGTCATGTATGTAGAAAACTGGTGAATACAGCAATGATGTTGCAGGGGTCATGGTCTGCTCCAGTTAATTAATAAGGGTGGGTGAGGTATGTTCCCACTCTGTGATCAAGTGTACAGCAACCACTCCTGGCATAGTGAGACAATTACACCCTTGTGCCATATATTATTGCACCTTTTATGTTGCAGCAGATGTAACATCACACAAATACCCTGTCAGCAAAGGTGAACTGTAATCTATGTCCATAGGCCATGTTGAAAGGCTGTCCCTCCCAGGCCACTATCGTAGGTACATCATAAGCTGTGTCAATCAAAGGTGTGCCAGAAGATGCCATAGGTACGTATAGGTAAAAGCAGAAAGCTGAGCCAATAACAGTAACATCCCCCAAGCTGAATGCAAACAGAGGAATTTGCTAAACACACACATACCCAAACACTGCACAGAGCAGAGAAGACAGACAATATCAAATTAAATGAAGGACCTACATAAGTTGATGGGCTGCCGAAAGCAGCTGCAGGCCATGTGACACCCATAAAATGTGAAAAACATATCATGGCAGCTATATCCATGCACAGATTGATGGTAATGTACCCTGCTACACTGACAGTGTGAGACAGAGGATGTGCAATGTGTGTAGTAGGGGAGTCTGAAATGGAAGAATATGTGAAATATCAGGATGACGGTGGAGTACAAGTGCTAGGCAGAGCACACACAGGAGAGGCAAGCAGGTTGAGATGCAATGCACGAATGTGTGTTAGTCGATGACGTGGTTTAGCAGCATGCACATCAGGTAGGATGGCACATAGCGGGCAGAGAAAGGATGGATGGAAGGATGTCGCACAACTCAGTTAATGGTACAATGTGGGCATGCCACTGATGTACACACATATGACTATCACACTCATGAAAAGCACATATGCAGGACAAGCAATAACATACAACACTGCAGACAGTAACCACACAAACGACCAGTACTACAAATGTAGACGCCTAAAATGGTAACACACACCGCCCATGTGAGGCACAACAAAGTCTACATAACCAAAATAACGCATGCCAGTACACAAAACGCCTGCTGGCTGCCATTACAAACAAAAACAAAAACAACTAATCTGTAGTATATGCACATGCAGATAAACCATGTACAGAAAGAATTTGCACTCTTGTATCTTGCAACAACAACACCTGCACAAACACAATGAAATGTCCTGCACTGAATACAGCATGCAAAACCGGGATATAATTCACACACAACGCCATCAGAGGATGCTCCATTTATCAGGTTAATAATCAGTAGAATAACAGTAGACAGCTCAACATGAAATAAGGTTTAGCACACCAAACACATTAATCTAATAAAAAAGAAAGGTCCACATTCAACATGATGTAAAGACCCTAAAGTGTGAGGTAGTTATTACACAACAATTTTCATTGCTAGGCAACACACTGGATGCACCCTTTTATACAGTGAAGAAATTAAAGGGTGTGTGTAGAGCTGATGAACCTTTTGGTACCTCATGGCAGAGTGAGGCCATTAGAGATGTTACAAACAAACATGTGCGGAAAAAACATGCATACAGCACACGTCAAACACATGACCATAGCCATAACAAAAAGCATCAATGAGCACACTCTAACACAAAGATCCCAAAGGGCGTGTGTGGATGTCAAGCGTACATAGACAGTGATGTGACATGTGGCTGTCACTAACACAGCTGGCACTGTACAAGGATGTGAGCATAGGTGACACATGTACATGTCCAGCAAACAATCACATAAAGGGGATGTATGTGCAAATCCGGAGGACTAACATAGTGAAGTGAAACATGGCTTGCACACCAAACAAACAGTGAACAAGTCACAGAAGCACCCCATGTTGCCCATGGCAGGTCTGTAACCCACCATCACCTAGCAACAACAAAAACATCATCTACACCCTGTGACATTGAAAGGAAAATGATGGATCCATGGGCTCACAAGGAGTCATGACTGATACAAAGTCACACATTGAGCATGATGACAGACCCTGAAATGCAAACACCACACGAAACACATATTGGGTAAATACAGAACTTTATTTGGTTTGCACATCACAAATAGTGTAGACAGTGCCATCATAATATCAGGGCTGGCCGCATCACCTCGGAAAGTGCTCAAAACCTTTAGCATGTCACAAAGCCACCTCCTACAGAAAGGTACTTGGTTGACACAAATTATCCACACCAGATATAATGTGGCATCAGGTGCATACTCTGCACCTGACACCAGACCCCAAGCGCCCCCTTGCCTGCTGCATGTCGCAAAGGTGTCACCCACATATGAGTGCATGTACAGAGGAGATGATGCATGCTGAAGACCCAATACCCCTCATCTGTCCCTCAGAAAATACCCAACTGTCAAAACAGGGGTCAGACTAACTCCAAACAGATATTTGGTGCAAAGGAATTTAATGTTCAAACACATGACATAAAAGTAATGATGATACGCACATCCCAATGCCCGATATGGGAGAACAAGCTACACCACTATGGACACAAACAATCATGTAAATCACAATAAGCATCTGCTAACAATACCACATGCACATGACCCACAGACATAATACCAACTCAACAACCAGCAGAAATATGCACATATTACACCATCAAGGAGGTCAACATGCAGTGTTGGTGAGGGGAAACATTGCATCGTCACATATACCAGGATACAAGGAATTTCCCAGTAAACAAGTATTATTTACACCCACACAGCCACACTGCAAACATAATGTGGCCATGAGACAGTCTCTAACAAAAGCCATAGTCATGACCCGTGAAGACGGGAAATGCAAGGTGTGTACAGACATGCAGACTGTCATGTATGCACAGTACGCAAACACACGAAGCAGCATATAAATAAGGAAATAATGGACAAACATATCACCTAAATCCACACAGAAGCCATAGGTCCACATGTGTGTCACAGAAACATAGTCCGTGAGATGCACAAGCCACCAGCCACATGGCAACATGATACAGTGATTCCACACATGCATGTAAACACCCATGGGTCACTGAAAACATCATCCCCAGATGGTCTTGTGTTTTGAAAACATTGTGGAGTTTAAAATGGGGATCATGTCCATGTGGCAAATAGGTTGACGTAGACAATAGGAGCACTCCATCGTTGGCCACATGACAAATACATGGGCTGTATGCTTGTGTTGTAAGAAAAACATTAGAATATCATCGGTGCCATGTCACAGCCATGGTACAAAACATGAGACACCCAACTGTGACAAAATGTAACACCTACAATGTCCATGTCAGTTGCTGCTGCACAAGGGGGGATCATCGTAAAACGTCAGAATTGTATCTAAAATCCAAACACTCATGTTAAAAGTGTCTTTGAGGCTCAAGACATGCATAGTCAGGGGTCTGTGATCAATATACCATAGTCCTTCGAAGTCCATGTGTGTCCCCCACAATGAGGAGCAACGTCCTGCCAATCACTTGCATCAGCAGTGCTATCGACACCTCTGTCAGGTGAAAGCAGTAGTCAAAAATCAATAATGTCTATCCCAGTCATGTGTTGCACTCTCAGAGGTAAAACATCCAATGGCAAAATGTCATAGCAAAGAGTTGCATGGTGGTCTGTCCTCAAACAGGTGGGTGTTGTTGACAACAGTTTGCAGTGTAAGAGATGTGCCCGGTATGTCCACTGTCCTGTGTCAGGAGAGGAGAGGTATGTAATCGTCAGACACCTTTGAAAAGAAACACAAATGTCATAACGTCACAGCTGTGCAAATGCTGAAGAAAGGAATGCAAAGTCAAACAGGACATGATAGCAATATGAAACATAACCATGTGGCCAACATCATTATGCCTCAACACAGACATGGTTGTCACATGGATATGTTAATGTCCATGCGCCTGTCACACAGGTGTGTTTCAGCTACACACCATATGCAGCTGTTCATGTGAGTCTAGAGAAAATGTTACATGCCCATCAGAACAACATTATATCATCAACAGTGAAAGACAGATGTAATGAACCCCAAAAGAACCAATACACATACCGTGTGTGTGCATCAGGTGTAGCTCATCAAGCGCTTGAGCCACTACACAACAATATCAGGAACACCTGAAGGTAGACAATGTCACAAAAGCTCGAGATTCACCATGGCAAGCCAACGTTGATGACGGTCCAGATTATGTGCATATCTGTAAACACAAATGAACACAGACCAGTGCTTAATGACAACAAAAGAAACATGTTTTCTCAATGCACACAACACCTGTCCATAATGTTGACAACGTTTACACCACTATGTAAGAGGTAGCATAGTCACAACAGACCACCCATAGGCACACACCCCTAACAGCACATGATAATGTATGATGTCGGAGCAATGCAACATCACACAGGCAACGACAAATACACACACCCACAGTATGGAAATGTCTAATTGCCATCTGTAACACATGGCCTGCATGTGCACAGTGTAGATCTGTAGATATAACGGCCCAGTGACCATGCAATGATATCATGGTGTTGTCTGAGAGTACATTGTTTGGGGACAGAAAACGTGCAGCCAAACATCACAATACAACAACCTACACACACATGCAGGTCTGTTTCACATGTCCACAGTGAAAGTGTGGTAGAGGACATGCTTAACCAAGACCACAAGGGAATATGAGTGACACCAGCAAGAGAGGTTTACTGATGCTAAACCTAGAATATTTGAAAACAAAACATCAGTGCAATATTACAGATCACTAGGAACATATGATTTCAATTCTTGCGGTCACACAAAAGGTCTATGTACAACCACCTACCAAAACAAAATGATTAATTGCTGATGTAGAGACACTTGGCAAAGCACCAGACCAACACCATCCAAACCACGTATGTCCGCTGCACATGGAGACACAAGATAAGCACACAAATGTCATGTTATAGCCATGAATCACACACTGCACCGTCATGTCCCCAGCTATCACACCCCACAAGAGCCCTCAATTAATGACTGCTCCCTATCACAATGTACAGATCACATACATGTCAGAGGCATCACGGAGATGTCTAACGAGATCCTGAGGTGTGTGTAGTGTGTCCGACCCCTCCCTTACCTCGCTGTCCGTGTACACACAGAGCAATTCAGGGGTATGCGCACACCATTCGGTTGTCTCAGTCGCAGAGTGCACTATAAACCTGTTATAACAATATTGTGAGAACAGTCACATCTACCTGTTTACTGTTGCTCCCAAGTTGTCTGTGATTACACTTACAATAGTGAAAAGCATTTGATATCTGCGCTCCCACATGATGTATTCACGTATCATATACATTTCATGGTTTGTACATCTCATACCGTCTGTAATATTAACAGTTTTTTTGTTATGATGTGCACAAATATCATTCATAATGTGTTGCATGTGTTAAAATGGAACACCCCATTTCTGCATGTGACAAACCCCTGAGGGCTGCATGCCATCCCAATGTGTGTTAGTCTGAACGTTGAAACAAGCATACCCTACATGTGCACCTCTGATAAATAGCTGGCACCTATGACTGTGTATGTAAGACAACATAAACATGCCTAGCTATTGTCTGCAAGATATTTGCTCAAATGGTCTGTGTTCACGTGACCTACAACACATACACAGCCTGTTAGCTAACGCATGATGGATGATGTTGCAAGAGCATCAGCAAGATATGCCATCCAATCCATTAAATACCTGCTATAACACAAGCAACACCCACATGCTGTGATCCAACTGGCTATTGTAAAACACCCTTTGCTGTATCTGGCTGATACATCTCACCATGTGTAGATACCCATCACTGCAGGGAAGGTAGACTCACCAGTTAAAAGTGTTTTATCACAACCCCCTGGCTGCACAATGCAGAAGGTCCCCATCCCTAACCACATCCATGTCATGGCTACCTGATCAACAATACATTTTGAACACACGTCATGTTTGACATCCACATACCACCCAAACTGTTAATATACTCTCCCCATACTAGCATCAACTATGTTTATTGTGCTTTATGTGACATGTTGCTACACACATGAAGAGCACACAAACATAGGTATGTCACAGTAGCCTAATACCAACATAAACATCACAATGTGTCTAATCGTAGCGCTCCACAATGGACAACAGTCCAAACAGGGAGTGACCGTCCAACATGAACATATCAACATATGGCTGACACTGTGTGGCACACATATCATGTAAGATAACACCTTCTGGTCTGACAACAGCTGGTTATATCAGAATCATACCCTACCTGTGAATTGCACCCTCCAAACAAACCACACAGAATACCACCAAACCCCCACATCATCTGCCACCAACTGCTGTTGTGCAAATCCCACATTATTTGTGGCACACCCATGGACATATGTGATGTTGGCATTCAGAGTCAACTGTTACTGCAGTGTGTCATCCAGATTCCTGTTAACATTAACACATAACACAATAAACATTACACACATTGTATAGCACAAGTTTGTCCAAAGCGACTTAATACGTACATGTGAACAGCTCTGCAATCAACCTCCGCCTGAACTCTGAGCCCTCCGTGTGTCACCACTGGCACTTACAGGGGGGCACAATGGATCCTCCTCAAGATCCTCATTAATTTCTGCAGGATATCGTGCCTTAGAGCAATGTTGTGAATTATGCAACAGGATATGATTATCTCGGCAACTTTTCGTGGCTCATTTTTTAAGGCCCCGCCTTTCCTATCCATACACCTGAAGCGACTCTTCAAAACGCCAAAGGTGCGCTCTATGACAGAGCGGCTGGAGGCATGGGCCTCATTGTACCTCTTCTCTGCACGTGTCCGTGGCTGACGAACAGGAGTCAGCAGCCAGGGGCGACAACCATATCCTGCATCACCTGCAGAAAGAAATGTTGCATGTAATGTAGGGGTCCATGTGACACAGTCCTGACAGCTGTGTCGACATGAGAAAGAAACCACAGACAGTGTGACAACAATATACAGCTGCAAACTATGCAGCTCTATCAGATATACATATGATGACATACAAGCTTAACATGGCTTATCCAGCCCGTAACACATATCAAATATCACAAACGACCATAGTCACCCTTAAATAATGTGTGTGTGTGTGTGCTACATGCATATGGTGATGCAGTTACTGTCCACATCTGCAAACCCACAATGGTGACACCACAATAGCAATCCAATGCTCCCATAATCACAGGGTATGTCTCATCAATAACCAAGGGAAAACACACAGCCATTTGCGTGTGGCACACATACACCCCATGTATGCCATGGTGGTAGGTAAGAATGAAAAGCATATCACCTGTAGACATCCTGTTTATGAATGGCAACATATGATGTGTATTTTGTATGGATAAATAAACTGTGTTTTGTTGCGCGCCACTGCCTGTGTTTGCCATAGTCTTCCCAGTCACCATCCTGTAAACATCACTCTGAAGGTGCGGTCGTCCAACATGCACACTGTGACCGTCATAAGTTTGCCCCCAAAACATATTCATAGGAACATAACCGACAGCTGTAGCTGGTTCCCATACCGCTGTGTATGCACCCACGTAGTCCCCTTGCTGTAACTGTACATTTTACACAATGTGATGTGAAATGAGAATGGCCAGACAAGAATGCACAAACGTACCCTCACTACAGTGTCAAGGCTACTGTACGCACTACATATTGTTGCAAGTCTGCTGTGACATAGGCACTATGTCTGGCCAAATGTATGCACACGTGTTTTCCCTGCTGGAAACCTCAACATCATCTATCAGATATTAATATACACCTACTCATGTCAGATATTGAGCCCTGGGTGACAACTCCATCACAGAGTGCGTGTGTCAAACTGACACGCACATGACATGTGTGTACTATTAGGGTTATCCAGAAACCAGACATGTTAAATGACGGAGAAACATTATCCAGCAATTAAACATCATCACAGGTGTATGTTGTGGGACAAAACCACCCCACCAACCACCCCATGTTTGCATATGCTACCAACATGCACTATGAGGTCATCATCAACAACATAGATTCTGCACTGAGGTGGCAGCACATGTACCACATGTGCATATAACGGTCATATACTGTTGAGGATAATCATGATGTAGGGTTAATGTTTCTAGTCGTACCAGACGTACAAAAACATGTACTAATGTATACCAACACCAGTCCCTGTGACTAACATCAATCATATGCAAAGTGCATGTGTCAACTATATAAAACCTCTACTGTGATCACAAATAGAAACATGTTAAATGACATACAGAAATAAAACACCCTGACATACTCACCCAGCAAGATACATTCGCCAAAACGTCCCTCCTCAAATTGTGTGAATATTGCCGAGTGATGCAGGATATAGGAGTCATGGGTGGACCCTGCAAACCTAGGGACCACATTCAGAATATGCTGATTTGCATCACATACAACCTGAACATTCAGGGAATGGTAGTGTTGCGGTTGCGGTACGCTACCTCCCTGTCTCTAGGCGGGACCAGGGCAACATGTGTGCAATCAATAGCTCCCATCACGTGTGGTATCCCGGCTAATGCCTCAAAGGCCTGGTTCAGGGTCCACCATTGTTGCCTAGTGTGGGGTATGGCTATGTAATCCCCCATCCGGCTGAACCATGGCACGCAGTACCTGGTGGAGACATCGTGAGAAGGTGGGCCGGCTCATGCCACCCACTGCGGCCACAGATGTCTGAAAACAGCCGGAGGCAAGAACTGTAAGGCAGCAAGGAGCTTGACTAAACCAGTATGGCATTGGACCGATCAGTCAGGGGCTCGAGGTCAGGTCTAAGATCCTCATAGAGACCCCTAATCGCCCTTGTGCTCAGTCGGTAAAGGGAGATGACCTGGTCCTCTCGCATGTCATAGAGCTGGGGACGGGGCCTGTAGAGGCGTGGCTGCCGAGCCTGCACCTCGGCACACCTCCTGCGCCGTGCACGAACAACACAGGCCTTGACCGCCACCACAGCTGCAGGTCTGAGTTGCTGAGGGACTATAACCATGCCCTGTGGCCCAGCCCCATCGACTCCATCTCCCGTGTTCGTCAACCTTAGCATCTGACCACTTCACTTGACACATGCAGCAGCTTTGACTTTCGCCATAAACTCCTCCCACCAAACTAAGAAACATATAACTATGTCACACACAATAAACTATCTAAGCACTGTACAAACTACACGACCACCAGACCATACACACACAAGACAATACAATCCTCAATACAAACACCAGCCAAACATCTACACATACACCTGTTCGGACTCCCTTACTGTCTCTCTCACCAAACACACTTCTACTCTTCTCCGCCTACAACCCTCAACGTCGACAAGCTGTTCTCCCTCACCTATATTTCCTTTTCCTTGCCGTGACGTCCAATGCGCATGCGCATCTGCTCACAGACGAACGTCTAGAGTCTCGCGCATGCGCGACTATACTCATTGGTGTAGTCCTGTGCGTGGTGACACGCAGATGCGCATCGCCTTGCGCATGCGGAAAAAGCACCCAGACGCCCCTGCGGGACTCCACGTAATGCGTATGCGTGACCATACACATACGTAGCACTATTTCCCTCGGCGCTGTGTGTGGTTGACGCCTGCAAACGCCCATGCGTATGACGTCACACTCACGGCGCACGAGCGCGACGCACAGCGTGTCCCACCAAATACACGCCTGCACAATGCGCATGTGCAGAAATCAAACGTGCAAATACCGTATAAATAGGCCTCAACAAACGTGGCACACGGGTGGAATGGATGTTAGAGGAGTGTCATCACAAACAGACCACTCAGAAGGTAAAGAGTGAGCCAGATAGGCCAGAGGATTAGGTTCGGAGGTAGTCCCCAGAGTAAGGTGTGAGACATAAAGGTACAGTGTGTCAATAGGGAGTGTGGCTGTGGTGGCGAAGACGTCAGAGGAATAGCGGGATATAGAGATTGAAGCAGAGTCTTGAGAGAGAGGGCTGATGTAAGGGGTCCGGCACAGGATAGAAGTGAGAGGATAAATTAAAAAAAAGCACTGTAGTATTCTGTGTACATGTGCTCATTTACGTTGACACAGGCACCTGTTTGTTTACAGTGCTAACTGTTAAATTGTGTTCCCTCTCTCTGTAGTGGTTTATTGATTATCTGTTTGTGTGGTGGCTGTGGTCCTGCTTTGTGTTGTTGGTTGAACGGGGGTTGTTTTGAGAGGTGGCCCCTGTTTTCCCGGTGTAGATGGAGCAGGGAGCAGTGACATAGAGGGGCCCAGTGGTGAGGAGGCGGAAGGAATGTGGGGCAGCCATTTGGTGATGAGTCACACAGGGCACAGACTGCACAGCCTAGCCACGAACATGCAGGGCCATCTGCTGAGCGAACAGCCGTCACATTACAGCCAACTGGCCAAAAGAAAAAGGGTCCCTGTGCCAGCAACACAAAGGAGCGAGCTGTTAAAGTTTCAGTGACATTGAAACCCATATAATTACTCTCCCATGTCCTTGACAACGACGATGTATTATTTTGGGCAGAATGAGGCACCCCGCACATCTGGTTGCAAACAGAATGGCATTGTGTGAGGATCTGCCGTACTGCACTGTGTGGGGCCAGGGTGCCCCAACCCGTGATGTAAGACAGTCTTAAAAAAGAGGTTTTCTGACATCAAGAGAGGTGGTCCGTCAGCAACATATGGTTGCTGTCAGACCAACATTCGATGGGGCGACAGGTGGCGGACCCCCCCTCACAACCCACACCCTTCGATCTCCGCCCTGGAACAAAACTTTGCCAAGCACTGCTGGGAGACATTCTACCTTCGTGGACCTGCCATAGGCCCTGGATTAGCGCACATCCACATGCAGTTTATGTACACTAACTAATCATTTTCTTTCTTTCCATGTACAATCTCCATCATTCCGTACAGGGCCGGTCCTATGCAAATACACTCCCATATGTGTCCACAAACCCCACAATCATGTTGCCATCTCTGTTGTGATATGTGTGTGCAATATCCTTACCGGTCACCATTTCTGTTGAACATGTCCTGGGGTTCCCATCCAACACCTACCCTCCTCAACCCCATCCCACGAGATATGGCCATTAATGAAGCACACACACACATGAGTCACCAGACACACACACAACTGTGGATTTCCATACAATGCATGACTGTGTTGGTCCCATATTCAAAGGCATGTTTTTTTTGGTATGACATGACCAGCAAATTACAGTGCTGCATGTGGCACCCCAGTGGGGCCAAAGTGAAATGCCTAGTTGGCCATAACGCTGCACTAATGGGTCACTGCCGAGTCACATGTAGCACTGAGAAACCCCCCCCTAAATCAATCCATCACATACAAATATGACCTCATACTGCACAAACCAACACACACATGCAAGATGAATTTTGTCATAAAGCAGGGTGTTTAGGGTTGGGGGTCAGTAAACACGCATGTGGCGGAAAGTCTGTTTACATAACAGAGGAATGGGATGCTATGGGCAAACATGTGCAATGTGAACCATGAACAAGGAGAAGGGGCGATCTGCCACCTGTGAGCATGGGCACAGCACATCACATGTGGTTCCCCTTAACCCAGAACACATGGTGTGTGACACCACACGTATGGGAGTGTGTCCGGTGTCTGGTATAATGCAGCACACATGAACGGAATGCAAAACATCCCCTGTCTGTGTGTTATGTATCACACCATGCTAAACATTATGTGGTTTGCTGAAACATATGTGTGCTCTCTCTGATTCCTCCCAATGCAGGTGACTACCGTCAAAATGGGTGCGGAGGGAGAAGGAGGAGGAGGGGGCATAGGAGGAGCAGAGCAGGATGAGGCGGTGGTGGAATGAGGAGGAGGTTAAGGTCACTGACATTGCAGCCCCTATGAGTCTGATGGAGGCCAGAGGCTGCTGTCCTCTGGGGGGCAGCACAAGTGCTGGCGCTTATTCCCGTTAGGGGGGCCGACACGTGCCGTCGCCATGACAACCATTGGCGTGAAGCAGCACATTAGAGACCAGCCAACCACCCATGGCCAGCAGAACCAACACCTACACCTCTCCTCGGAGTTGATGAGGGCAGAGATGAGGGCCCTATTGGTGCATCATCACACCGTGATGTCTGAAGGTTGTGTGACAATCGACCCCTGTCACAACCACAACACACACACCCATAGTCCACAGTTTGTGTGTGTGTGTGGTGGCTGGTTCAAAACATTACCTCCACACGTTACATGTTTTCTGGTTGATTACCTTCATATGTGTGCTACCCAAAGGTTGTAGGTACCTGAAATGATAGCATTCTCACAACCCCTAAAAAAAAAAAAAAACAATAGAATATTGTAATGTTCATGTTGATACACATGTAATGCAGACATATGAGTAATGTGTCCCCTGACGGCCCAGCACTCTAGGACAACATAAATTGATACAGACCATTGGGAAGCCGTACGTCCTGCCCGCTCTGCAGATACCCCAAATGTCTTGTACACAGCAGGAATGACAACTTAGCCATAGTCCTGCTGTGTTCATGAGCATATGTTAAGCTATATTAACCATTCCTCAATGTCTGGCATTTGCTGAGTAGCGGGAAACAGAGCCATGTCTTTGTAGAGCTCTGATGTCCCCCCCTGGTGCTTTCCCCCTGCTGTGTCCAACCAGAAAAGCGTGTAACTGTAACTACACAAAGGCAATTTGCTTATCGCCCCACTTATATGGAAACTCTCTCTCATCCCGATGTGCGATCCCTGGATGATTTAAATGAAGTTTCAGAAAACAACTGACATTTGTACTCTCACTGAGTACTATGGCACAGACAATCTAACAGTCTCTATTATTATAGCCTGCCTGTAACTTGTTTTTACTGTAACAGTTCCTTGAGTTCTTGTGTCCCCAATTGTTTACCCTTTTTTTTTCTTCCACTGTTTTTAACGTTTTAGTCCAGTGTAATGCCCCCCTCTGTCTCTGTTCTCTCCCTCTTTGTCTTGGTAACCGCTGTGATTAAAGAAACGGCGGTATAGAAAACATGTGAAAATACATAAATAACTATATTAACTACACATTTGTTACATGCCTACATTATCTGGGACCAAGGGACCCCTCCTCTGTGTTAACAGTTATGGTGCACATGTAATCACTCAGGAGTCACATATGTGCCAGCATAGGTGCACATGTACAGGTAAGGTGGTGGTCATCCCCTGTGTCCTACCAGACATCCCATTGCTTGCTTCATTAACATACACATGTCCCTGTCCGAGGACTGTATTTTCTCCCTCCACAATGTGTCATCAATTGTGATGTCCATATCTCGACCTTCCTATTTGTTTCATCTCCGTTGGGTGTCCAGCTGATGTAGTTGTGGCTCGTGGCATGCGCAAGCTCCCCTACACGTTGGTTTAATGTGAGAGCTGTCATTGGGCCAATCCTGTTTTGCCACAGCTGTAGTATATGGGTGTTTACCTCACCACAGCCTGTAAATCGTTGTGAGGGCATAACGCACTCTACGTCGTTTGATGTGCCACTGTGGGTTTGGGTCCTGCCTGCCATAATACTACTGTGGACATTATGTAATAATTGGGCCCTCCTCCATCTCTGTGATTGAGTCCTGGCCCTATCCATCACCAATCGTGTGGCATGTACATTAAATGTTTGTGTATGGCGTTGGAGTAGTGGAGATGTATGGAATATTAACACGCCTGGTATCCCATGCACAGGCCAGTCGACCGTGGTTCTGGAGCGGAGTACGCCCTTTTGCAGTGGAGCAAAACACAGGCAGGTGTGTGTTTGAGATATCCATCAATATTACATGAGGCGGTCCGCAAAACATGCCCGTTCACCCAGTGGATATGTGAGGCCCTTGAGGGCATGCTGGTGTCATGCGCCGACTTGCTCCTGCAGCGCACCACCAGCACGGTTTTTCTAGAAGAGGTTTCGTGGCCGTGCCGGAATGGTGGGAGGGTGCCACGACGTGTCAGGTCGTGGGCCGAACCACGTCGCCACAATGAAACATGATTATCCTGCAAATAAACATGGTATAAGATTCCTAAGTTTTTGTTGATCTTACAATTGCTCACGTTAGAGGCAATTATGTATCCAGTACAACATGTTTTTGGGAGTGGTTTGTATTCATGTGTGTCATGTCAATAGCCTTACACATGCAGATCCTATGTTTGTGTGGGTGTTCAGGTTTTTTTAAAAAAAAAAAACACAACATTAATTTGTAACGCACACACATTAGAAGATCCATGTGTATATGGAAAGCTAATTATGAAGACTTACTCTGTGACACTAAACAGCTGTATTAACTATACATACAGTGTGTGTGTTCCAATGAGATGTTCCATGTTTTTTTTGTCCATGTGTATCAGGTAGGCGGGGGTGTTATTGTGAAAACCCTAAATGAGCTGGCGCCCAGGTCACATCTAGTGGATGGGATACAGTAGATGACCCACACACAGGTTTCCCTGCTTGCAAAAGACCAATACGCTCAACAGAGTCCGCTACGATTGTCATGCTGCACAGACATGTGATGTGTCCCGTTCACCTTGTTTCCCAACATCCTTGGGGATCCAGCGGCACAGTGGTGCACAAGAACATCCCATGTGGTCACAGGGGGACTATGTTTTTCCCATGGCGTGGTTTTTTTTACGTTCACATACTCATCGCCGTGTGAAACCCATCATAGAACACTCATTTGGTGGCATATATGTTGGCTTTGTTCCCTTGACCACATCACTAATATCCTTCCTCCCAACACACCATAGCAACGTCTGTGAGAGAGGCAGATATGGTTTGGTCTGCCTATGTTTGGGACTCAGATATGTGAAGACCTTTGTTTCCACATAGGAACCATTCCTGTGGCCATGTACATCAGTGAGACAGCTGCTACGTTGCAATGGTTTACTGTATACCCCTAATTATGAAACATCTAACAACACACCTTATTTGGGGGGTGGCTTGTTGGTTTTTTCACACAACAATGTTTGCACAACAGAAACCATATGTGCCAACCCACCACATATCACATGCTGACATCCGCACAACTTTGCCTAGGTCAAACACGTGAGGGCAATACAGGTTTTTTTACAAAACTATATTTGTATGATGAAAACAGAACTGGGAATAAACTTTACAGAAGCGTTGGAAGGGGGAAAATACCATCACCCTCCCCCCCCTCCCCAAACTCCTCCCCTCCCCCGCAAACGCCCACACGCAAATATAAAACACACACACACATAAAAGCAGACCCACAGGTGACACCCACCCTCCCCCAGCATGCCTCACTGATGGAAGACAGGGCAGTGCCAGGGCACATGTGGGGACGTCCACTAGCACAATCACTGACGCCAGTGACGCCATTTGATGGGGTGCTTGCCCGACATTGGCAAGAAACCGTTACCCACCTCGGCACCACCCTCTCAATCAAACTCCTCCCGCCAGCCACTGCTGAGAGTGACACATCTCATGTATGCGTTGCTCCATCCCATCCAAGGCCACAGAACAGTTTGTCCACGCATATGCCACCACCCAACACACACTTGTTCAATGCTCGTCTGTGTGGTGGCATCTGCATAGGGCCTGTCTGTGGTCCCCTGGATGGGTGGAGGCAACTGCAGTGGCTGGGGGGCGCCACAGTGCCCTGTGATGCCGCTGTCTTCAACATCACTTTCCCAAACCCCCCCTTCTGGAAATCCTCCACCCCTGATCCCTCCCGAACATCCCCCCCCCCCTCCACATCCCCGTCAGCAACCCCTCAACGCCTGCGCTCCCCCCACAGACCCCCTTTCAGAATGTCCTTCTTGGGCCCTCCCGGTGTTCTGTCTTCTTCAGGGGTGCTGCAGCTGTTTTGCGCCTCCACCACCCCACCGCCACCTCATCATCCTCGTCCACCTCCGCCTCCTCCCCTCCTCCCTCCTCCCCCTCTGTGGTGACCATGACCACCACCTCAGCAACATGTGGTGTTGGTGTCCTTCAGAAGGGGTGTGCATAGGTGGTGGCCTCATCCTCCGGTGCCATCACCGCTGTGGCACATTACAGCCATCAGCAACGTTTCTCTGTTCAGAAATAATTAGCACATCTACATAGGCAGGTAAACACAAAAGGCATCTCTGATAATGGGACCTAAGTTACAAATACGTGACATTCTCATTATTATACATCATCACCCTTTTTGTGAGTTCTCACCCTGGAGGCGCTGAAGGTAATGCAGCATGGTTGGAGGCGCAGCTAACCTGCCCTTCTTCCGGAGATTCCTCGATCTGTGGATATGCCAAGGAAAGGTGAGGGCCATTAGTGAACTGGTCCCCTTCTGCTAGGTTTGCCCACACACACACACACACACACACAGCACTGTGCACAGGGTCTTGCTGCTTCAGCGACAGTGCTGTGTGTGTGGTGTGTCATGTACTGCATAGTTTTTCACCTGGTCAGCAGGCAGTTCCATGGGCAACACGCATGATGTCCTGGACATGGGTTCTCCCGCTGGTGACGAAGGGAGCCTTGGTGTGTCCACAGCTGACCCTCATCCCTTGTGACGGTGTGTGTCAGCATCCCACATTGTGAATGCACTTCCCCCCTCCCTGTCCAACAATGTCTCTCTCAGGTGAGGTATACCAGCTTACACCTGGATCACCATTGAGAAAAACGGTGTGAGAGTGACCCCGGACATGATTTGGGCCCCCCCCCCCCCCGGGGCTTGGGGGGCGGCATGTTACTGTCCCTCATTCTGCTTTTACGCCAGTTAAACTCTGACCGGGGTTTTTGGCTATGCTGTCACCAGATTCACACATAACATGGTCTAATCACCTGGCTGCAAAGTATATGTACATGCTAGTTTGTTTTCACAGGTGTGTGATGTGCTGATGGACTGTGGCTGCCTTCTTATTCCCCACCTCGTTTTCTATAGCATCCTGTGGTGAGTGTGCAGATCAAAGTGGGTGACATCATTTTGGGTGTGGCCCAGGGCAGGGTCAGCCCAACCAGGCCATGCCTGGAAGGGCCTTCTGGGAAGCTTACATGGTTCGTGGGGGGTGGCCAGCAAGGCGTCTTAAGTATTCAATATTTCCATTAACGGCCTATTGGCAAACGGGGTAACCCTACAAAGTGACATACTCCTGTTATCTCATGGCTCACGTGTGTGGTGGGGGGTTTAGGAACCTCCATTTGTGTACATTGTGACATATAGGTCAGATGACACACAAACTAAACATACACTGCCACACGTGTTTCCCTACAATAACTAGTGTCATGCAATGACAGACACAGTGACCTGCGTGATGTTTGGAGCAATCTCCCATGACCTAGGAAGAGCCATAATGCACTGGCCACCATCACAACCAACATACACATTAGTTTGCTTATGAATGTCATTGACAATGGACACTGGGGTGTGTGCTCAGCATGCATCTGTGGTTTCATCAATATAGATAAAACACCTGGAATCCTACCTCCTGTTGTTCACAGAACATTCGGTGGGTCACAGTACCACTCTGCATTAGTTGCTTTGTCTGTGGGCACATGTGTGCAGTGACACCTGTGGCGCAGTGTACATGGCTCCCTCCAGCACATCCTGTACATACCCTACACGCACCCTTGGCATGACCTCGACTGTCTGAGGCAACATTATTGCCGCAGTTTGGGCCAATGATGGTGGTCCATGCTAAGTCACAGTTACAACTGCATGTGCTGTGTTACACACATCTTTGTTGATATTCCCTTTAGACATCCTGGTACTCAACCCCACTGGCAAAACTGATATGCAACCAATCATTGGCGGAGTGTGGTGAGAGGCTCCTTGTTGTGGGTGGCCCTATTTGACTGTGACAGGGGACACTAACCATAAACATTCACCTTTGACAGGGCCAACAATATCAATGCTTGCACCACTGACTGCATTGGGGGAGGTGTGTCCATATGGGCAAGCTGCTGGCTTATGTGCAACCTACGTTGCACACAGTTTGATGTCAGCGTAATGGTAGGGGCATGGGTGGGTAGTGTTTTCCTGTATGGCCTAGGTTATGTTGTTATGTTCGTATTCACTGGTTCAGCTGGGCTGACAGAAGGTGTTTTGTGGAAGGCAATATCGACAGGGCCCAAACCAAAATAAACGGCGCTTTGCACCAGTGCTCATGTGAGGTTGTATGTATGGTTGTTACTCCAGCAACCTCATTGCATGTGTCACTGAAACACCATCAGTGATGTCCATGTGTCTGATGTTGTTTGATTTTATCTTTAGTGTTGAGGTTTTGGACCACATTGCTGCATGGTGGTATGGGGACATGTCTCGGCTAACGGTTTCTGATAACACATATAATGGCTAAGGGGGATGGGGTGCTGTTACACACATTAACCTCTGCAAGCTAGCATATCATCTGGAGGACATCACAGACATGTGTGATGAGAATATTCACTTGCACACAACTCTTGTATAGGTCCAAACCTCCCTTCCATGAACATAAACATACTCTTCCTGACATAATACCCACCATAGCTATTGCTGATCTTTCCCCCCTGTGGGCTGGTTTGTCCTACCACAATTCATCAGCTGCACCACACATTAGCAAAAGGGTGACTAAACACCACGACGCATTGCGCAAGCTCACAGGAATCCTGGGGATATGGAGAATGCATATAACCTGTTAGGCACACACACATCATATCCCCATGGTGCCAGATTTAGACACTGGGATGGTCCTTCCCTGGCCTCCAGGGGATAGGGAGCATAGAGCACAACTGTTTAGAGCACACACAATCATATCTCCATGGTGCCAGGGGGGGTGAGCCACTGTAGTGGCATACCTGCCTCTCCAGGGCATAGGACGCATAGAGCAAAACTGTTAGTGCACACACAACCATATCTCCATGGTGCCAGATGAGCCAACGTAGTGGCATACCTGGCCCTCCAGGGGATAGGGAGCATAGATCAAAACTGTTAGAGCACGACACAAGCCATATCTCCATGGTGCCAGATGAGACCACTGTAGTGGTCATACCTGGCCTCCAGGGCATAGGGAGCATAGAGCAAAACTGTTAGTGCACACACAACCATATCTCCATGGTGCCAGATGAGCCCCTGTAGTGGCAACCCTGGCTCCCAGGGGATAGGGATCATACAGCAAAACTGTTTAGAGCACACACAACCATATCTCCATTGTGCCAGATTGAGCCACTGTAGTGGCATACCTTGCCTCCAGGGCATAGGGGAGCATAGAGCAAAACTGTTAGTGCACACCCAACCATATCTCCATGGTGCCAGATTAGCCACTGTAGTGGCATACCTGGCCTCCAGGGGATAGGGAGCATCAGCAAAACTGTTATGCACACACAACCATATCTCCATGGTGCCAGATGAGCCACTGTCGTGGCATACCTGGCCTCCTGGGCATAGGGAGCATAGAGCAATACTGTTAGTTCACACACAACCATATCTCCATGGTTGGGCCAGATGAGCCACTGTAGTGGCATACCTTGGCCTCCAGGGGATAGGGAGCATACAGCAAAACTGTTAGAGCACACACAACCATATCTTCCATTGTGCCAGCTGAGCCACTGTAGTGGCATACCTGGCCTCCATGGCATAGGGAGCATAGAGCAAAACTGTTAGTGCACACACAACCATATCTCCATGGTGCCAGATGAGCCCCTGTATTGGCATAATACCTGGCCTCCCGGGGATAGGGAGCATACAGCCAAACTGTTAGAGCACACACAAGCATATACTCCATGGTGCCAGATGAGGCCACTGTATTGGCATCCCTGGCCTCCAGGGGCAGGGGAGCATAGAGCAAAACTGTTAGTGCACACACACAACCATATCTCCATGGTGCCAGAATGAGCCACTGTCATTGGCATACCTCCCTCCAGGGATAGGGAGCATACAAGCCCAACTGTTAGTGCACACACAACCATATCTTCCATGGTGCCAGATGAAGCCACTTGTATGGCATACCTGGCCTCCAGGGGATAGGGAGCATAGAGCACTGTTAGAGCACACACAACCATATCTCCATGGTGCCAGATGAGCCACTGTAGTGGAGGCCTCAGGGATAGAGCATAGGCAAAACTGAGCATACATGTGCCAGATAGTGGACACACACACATACATATCTCCATGGTGCCAGATGAGCCA